>QUZF01000019.1:277237-658877 GCA_003693555.1 Coccinonectria pachysandricola
TCCCTCTCCCTCTCCCTCTCCTTCTTCTTGGTTACTGCTAGCATCCTCGCCGCCCTTGTCTTCCTGAGCCGCCGGATCCGATGGTGTCATAGGGGGCTTCGCCAACAGAGACTTGGGAGAGGCAATAGCCTGGCTGATCGAGACGGGGCGACTGGAAGGTATGTAAGGCGGTAGCGGTGATATCGGCGACATCGCCGAGACAGATTTGATGGCCGGCGAGGTAGTCGTTATAGGAGGTGGAACAGCACCCGTCGGCGACGGAACAGAACTACTACTCCAGCCAAAGGCCGCGACGGTAGGCGTGCTGGCCGTCGCTTTCGACGCACTTGAAGCATGTCTCGAGTGGCTCTTGCGAGCCAACAGCTCGCCAATCTCAACTTGCGGCGCGGGAGAGTCCCAGTTGAAGATCTTCCCACCGGCGGCACCTGTTCGTCGACCGAGAACGACGCGACCGCTAATCGAGTCTTCCTCCATCCATCGTCGAACAATCCGTATGCCCCGCTCGCGCACCGTCGAGTTCTTCCAATTGATGCGCACGTAGTTCTCGTCATCGCCGAGGTTGTGCTTGCGGATGGAACCGAACCGAGAGATGCGGTACCAGGCTTTGCGCTCTTCTATGGTGGTGAAAGTATCGTCGATGACGACGTCGGGAACTGGTTCAGGCGCGGGAAACGAGGCTTTGACTGCCGGGAAGATTTCGTCTAGGCTGGCCAGGTCGATCGGGTAGGATACGCCCTCCCTTGCTGTTGATGCAGAAATTGCTTCTTCCACTTGCCTAGACTCAGATGATGTGCTGTGATCTGGCCGCTGGACTGCCTCGATGTCTTCTGCGCTTCCCTCAAGCCCATCATCTGCCACTTTTTCTGCTTCTTCCGCAGACGCTGCCTTTCCGTCAACTGAGGCCTTCGCATCCGCCTCATAAGTATCAAGTAACGGCGCTGGCTGACTCGAGGGTTCCTCGACGTCTACGATTGATGGCTCGTCCTTCACTTCGATATCCTCTTCCTGTTTGATCGCGTCCTCGTCAACTTCAACCTCACTTTCGCCATCGGATTCGTCGTCAACCGCCTTTGTAAGTTCCAGCTCCGGAACCTGTTGCATCGACGAAGCGTTACTCGTAACTCGCTTCAGCGACGCCCCTCTCGGCGACCCACTAGGGCCTCGTCTGGCTATCCCATCGTACATTTCCACTAGTTCCTGGACCTTTAATGATTGCCTGGACGACGTCGGTCGGCTCCCGGGGTCGAGTGCCGGTATTGGTGGTAAGTCGGGTGAGCTTGACCGCTGTTCCTCGTCAGATTTAGGGCGTTCTGATATATGAGTCGATACATGAGTCGATACAAAAACCGAGCTTACTTGCTGTTCGTCTCTCGTGTGCGAGGGTTGGCGTATGTTTCCGTTTGACTCAGAGGTAGCTGTGTTGGCGCTTGTCTTTAGGTCTTCCGCGTCGACTTTCGCTTCGTCAACCGCCACGGTCACTGTCGCTGACACGATAGATGCAGCCCTCCCGCGATCCACCGAATCATCTCTCCTCAACCTATCCCCCAAGCTCGCTCCCGAGTCCTTCCTCACCCTCGCAACCTCCAAGGTCGCAAGCCCACTACCCCAAGCATCCAACCCCGGACTCGGCGATGGCAACCTCGACACCGGCCCAGACCCAAGTCCGTGCTCGGCCGGTCTCAAACCCGGACTCCTTCCCCATCTTGGACTTTCCTTCCCAGCAACGGAAGCCACATCGTTCCAGCCTCCCCACGCATCGTCATCTTCCCAGGGCGACTTCCCGGGCGACAAGTGCTGCTGGCCAGGACTGTGCCCGTGGCTCTCCGAGGCGGAGAAGTGCGCGCTGGGCGGCGGCGCTGGAAGGTCTAGCTTGAAGTCTGCCTTGGACGCGGATGTCGACGATTCGGCCCACGGGGAGCCCCAGGGATCCTCCATGGGGGGCGAGCGCACATGTCGCGCGGCCAGAGGCTCGGCGGGATGCAGGGAAGGGTGTTAGGGAATCGCGCGATCGAAGGTTGTTATGATCGGTGTGTCATGTCGCAGAGAGTCTGAGGTCGGGAGTTGTCGATTTGGTGGTTTCGTAAGCTCGATGCGCGACACTGGAGAAGCTACGTAATCCTTGGAAGCCGTATCGAAAGTGGGAGAATACCAGGGTTGGTAAGAGAGCAATTTGTCGAGCCTAGTAATATTGGAATTATCAGTGACGGCGAGGTAGACTGTAGAAGCAATGCGGGTTGCGATTGAAGTATTTGGCTGATGTTTGGTTGAACGTCAGAGGAATGATGAAATATTCCGGATCGGTATCGATGGAGACGGGACGGACGATAATTACAACTAAACTCAGGGCGAGGCAAGGTGAGGCGTCAGGGGTGAGCGCGTTCTCCGGGGCCCAAAATTACGCCCCGCTACTGCGTTGTTGCAGGCAAAGCTAAAGCCAGCCCGTCAACCCGACTGTGCCAGCTACTCTAGACTACTCTAGACTACTCTAGAGTAGAGTAGGGGTAGGGTAGAGGTAGAGTAGAGTAGGGCAGAGTAGGGTAGAGTAGGGTAGAGAGGGAAGTTGGTATGCATCTGCAGCTGCAGCAAATGACTACATGTTACTGCAACCATGCAACGGTAGGGAGTAGTGCAGGGCACGTCTCTTGTCAAGTTTCAGGTTCGTCTATAAACAGTTCTTGAAATGCGAGGCAACGCATTCCAAAAATAGCATGTACATGTCAGGCCAGGACATGTTGAAGCAATCCCGGTTGTCGGCTTGCTTATTCTCGAGCCTACCCGTACATACATAAATGCACACAAAGAACCTTGACTCCAACGCTAAGACTCAAATAACATCAACGAGCATCTTCACATCAGGTTTCTGACCGCATTTACGCCCTTGTTTGAGAAATAATCTCATGTCCTGGCTTGAGTGCCCAAGCCTTCTGACGTCCAGCTCCCCTCTTCTCGGCCACATGTTCGATGGTGTTCTTCACCTCAGCACGCGAGGCACTGTCGCGAAACTGGTGGAAGATGTAATCGATGATACCAACCTTGGAAAGCGCGCTGTTGTCGAGAATGGCTTTCTTTACGCCATCCATGAGCTCCGACTTTACGAGTTTTGGGGCATCAGTAGCTGCAGGGCCAGTTGTGAGTGCCGCAAAAGCATTTGCGGGTGTGGAGGAGGAGGAGGGAGGAGGAAGCATCTTGGTAGCGCTGTTGGTCGTTGCCTCCTTGGTCTTTACTGGCTTAGATTTCGGCTCCGGTTCCCAATATTTTGCGGAGAAGGGATCAATGCCCCAACTTTTCGTAAGGCCGTCTATGGTGCTATTAGTCACGGTCATCGGATGCAATGTCGCAAGTAGGAACTCACCATGTATGAACTCCATCTTATGCCGAGAAACAGATGGATTTGATACCACACGCTGCTCATCCTCGAAGCATATGCCAGTATTCTCTGGCTCCATGGTGTTGGCAAAAAGTCTTCGGGAAAGGCCAGCATCCTCGGAGTCATCAAGAAACTCCTCCATATCGTCTTCCTCGTCCAGCTCTTCTTCGTCATCCTCCATATCGAGGTCTTCACCTTCTTCCTCTTCTTGCCACTCGGCCTCCGAATCATAATCGTAGTCGAGGGGCAACCTCCTGCTCATAGGCTTCCGAGCCAGTTTCCTCATATTCTCTTGGCCAAGCGCGAATGGCTTCAACGTGACAGTGCCGTAGTATGGCGGCCGAACATCGTGGGAAAATGAGATGACCCTTGTAGGAATTTTGGCCAGCTTCTTCCGAGCCTGCTTCATAATGTTACTCGCGTGGTCAGGATCCGCATTGTCCGACTTCTCCGTCTCCCGGTAGGCCTGCTCCATGATATGTCTGACAGGCTGATACAGCTTTCCTCGTCGTGGCAGTTTCCCAGGTAGAGCGAAGAGTTTCACAGCATCAAAAGTTTTTACCTTCACTTCATCCGCTCGCTTGCCAAGGATAGACTCGTCGATAATTCGTGACTTGACGCTCGTCGTCTCCTCGTCCAGTTGGGGCCCAAATTGGGCAAGTGTTGTGTTCTCTTTCAAAAAGAAAGGTTGAAACATCCTCCTGTATACCGACTTCGAATCTTTAGTTGCTGCTTCAATAGGGATGTTCTCTCGTGGTGAATCTCCCGGTACTACGGCCCCGGTGGGCTTCTTTGGGTTACTTGGGATCTTAAAGAAGTTCCCTAGCGTTTGTTGACTGCGAGCCTTCTTGTCCTTTTCATCCTGAATGCGCTTGAGCTCTTCTTCCTTCTTGCGTCGCTTTTCCTCCCTTTCCTTGTTTCGTGCAGCTTTTTCTTCTTCTCTTTCCTTACCCCGCGCGGCCTTCTCTTCCTCAGCTTTGGCCTTCTCCACGGCTTTAACCTTCTGTTGTTCCTCGCGCTCTTTCTTGCGCTCGGCAGTCTCCTTTTCCTTCGCCTCTTTTTCAGCGGCAGTCAGTCGCTTCCTCTTAGCAGGAGGCTGGTTTGTCGAAAGAGCCTGAGACGTGGATGTACTTGAGATGTTTGTCGTTTTTACAGTGGAAGTATGGTTAGGGGTTCCTTTTGAGGGCGTTGGCGTAGATGATGAGTGTCGAGCTGGTGTGCTCCTCGCTGCGTCCGTCAGGTCCGGCGATCCCTGGGGTGTGTATTGGGATCCTGAGGTTTTAGGAAGAACTGCAAAACGTTTAGTATAACTCCGGTCAATAATGCGGTATAGAGCTCACCCGAGTCATTTGAAGGCTCGACAGCGACAACCATTGAAGGCCCACCCTCCTCAACGCCATCCGCCTTGTTTCCCAGTTCCGTGAAATCATCATGCGACCTCTTCCTCCCTCCAGCATCTGTCTCTTGAATGTTAGGCGACATCTCGAATAAGGGCATTGAATGAGTCCGGCTAGCCCGTGGTTCTTGGAGTCGGGTATCTTCGCGATCGGTGAAATGAGAGATGGAGTCGTGAGCGCACCAATAACCGGCGCGGAGCTGGCCACTGTGGAAGTTATCCGAGTTTCAATTGCTTTCTGCAAAGGGCTTCCTTCGAGCGTCCAAGCGCTAACTCCTTCCGAAGAAATGGATACTCGATCGAAGCTGCCGTGCTTCGCTGAATCCAGGATCATACGTAGAAGGGCGTTGAGATTAGGCTGCCCAGACCCTGGAAAGACCTACCCACCAGAGGTCGCGAGGTCGCGTAAATTTGGCGCCAAAGGGGAAACCTCATCTACGCGTCCCTGTCGCGGAAGGGCCAACTTCCGTTATCGGATTAACCAAGGAGAGAGATACGTACTGGTACCTGAGCAGTTCTTCCGTCCGGCCGAGTAAGAGCCACCTGAGGCGCCCGAGCTATACTAGTGGAGCCCCGCGCAGCCTGGAGGCCTGCGCTTCAACAGCCTTGGTGGCTGTGCTGGAGCTTGATGAACTCTGTTTGCTGTGACTGGATCTTTTAGGTCCCAGGGCAATCTTGATCGAAATTGCCCACTGGCATTACATCATGATCATCGTCTAGTAAAAGGCCCGAGGTTCAGTACGAGAATAGTGGGCAATTGAAGAATTTGAGGCAGCCAGTCTTGCCAGTCAACATGCTGATACTTGACGTAATTAATCCCTTGTTATTCATCTTCGCTAGCCTTGGTGGGGGGCGATGCCAGTGCCCATCGATCCTCCCCTTTGACGTCTTGGTCTCACCCCCTTTTGCGAAAGTGAGTCCACGAGACACACATGCAATTAAATTAACTAGTGTTTGAGAGCGAATGTCAGCCGGAACCGGCGGGGGTATCTGGACTCAAATAAACGACAGTCGAGATGAGGAAAATGCACCGATGAAGCCAAGTATAATAGAATAAGAGAATGCCCATGAAACGCCATCCAATGCAAAGAGATCCTGTCAGGGGCTTTTATGTCCGTGACGAGTAAGCAACAAGTAAAAAGTAAATAGTGATGATGAGCAATCGGGTGATCCGAGTTCCCTGTCCTGCAGGAACAAAACATGGTGGGGAACTGCCAATTGCTGTCGAACGTCGAGGTCGACACTGTCAAATTCGAACATCGAAATTTAATCAGGGTTAGCGATGAAAAGGCGGCCGGAGGTGAGTGTTGACGTTCGCTCATCGACACTACCCCTACGCTTGAGTTCGTCGGCTGTCTTAACACTCTTTTCTCTGGTAAGAGCCGAGTGCATGAGCGACTTGCTGGCCAAACGAGGCGCACTGCCCAGTTCACCAACATTGTCTGCTCGTTCCGCGCTGCTGCCACTCCGAGTGCTTCGTGCCTTGCCGCTGGCTGCATCGTCCGCGCCTCCAATAACGTCGCCCTCGTGTAGGCTTTCAGTACGCTCGGGCGTGTCGCCGGGACTCCATCGTTTGCCGGTCATGCTTCCAAGGTTTCCTGACGCTCGGTAAGACACAACACGGCGCCCACTGGCCATACTGCTTCGTCCGCTGCTCCCCGTCCTGCGGTGATTTGGTCTTCCGTGGGTGCCAGCGTCATCCTCGTCAGTGTCCTCGCCCTCGACTTCGGTGGCACTGAGTCGCAGAGGCACACCGCCGACGCCGACGTGGTTTTCACCAGGTGCGTAGCCGACAACGGGAGTCTTAGAGTGATGTCTGATCTTGATCTTGGACGTGACCTTGCCGGTTGTGCTGATGCCTGTTTGAGTGCGTCCGCCAGTACGAGCTAGAGCACCGCCGGCTCCACCAACAACTTCGAGATTCGCTCGCGCCTTGGCGGCACGCTGCTGGGCGGCGATTCTGGGGTCCTCGTACTGAGCGCGGTCGCACCAGACTGTAGCCTTCTGCTTGCGCAGGAGGGCGACGTAGCCGCCAGGTTGGGTGCTGCCCCCCGAGCGGCTCGAGGTTGAGCGGCGAAGATCGGATTGTGAAGATGAGTGGTATGCTGCAGGCGGTTGGAAGCTAGAAACGGTGCTGAAGGTGTTGACGGAGGGTGAGCGACGGTTATGCGCCAGATTGGGGCCCGGTTGGGCAAGGTGCGCATGCATTTGGTTTTGAACCTGCATCGGAAAGACGTTTGAAGAGGTCGTTCGAGTGCGAGAGTGGCCGTAGGCGTTTGTGTGATCGTACTGGCCTCGTTGGGCCCTGGGCTCTAGCATGATATGAGGAGTTATGGTTGAAGATTGCGCGGCGGGATCAATTCGAGGATGTTAGGAACTGAATGTTGCTGTTGTTGCGAGGGAGGGAGGTTTCCCCAGTTGGGGCACGTTGCGGGGCCGACAGAAGTTCCAAAGAAAATGGGTCAGATCGGGTCTCGTCAGGAAAATATAGAGGCCTCCGCAGAAGCCGAGAATAGCACGAGTCGGTCGCGTCTATGAGGCAGGGCGAGTCAAGTAGGAGAGACCAAGGGTGAGAAATGGTAACGATCTCTATCAGGTCGCAAAAATCGTGAGGAGGAGAAGTTATGTTTACCACAGTGGAGGTTGTAGATGGGTGCGGCAAAGGTTTGAGATGGAAACAGGTAGAGGGTGTGGTGGTGGACATCGGCGGTAAGTAGGAGGGCCCCGGGCCTTATGAGAGCCGCCTGGTCGGGGCAGGTTCAACGTTACATGGGAACCCCGTTGGTCAGTAGCCTGCAAGGTATCCTGAAAGGTGCCTAACAGCTCTGCCATGTTTACTCCGTACAGCACCAGCACGACAAGGGTACGCTCTGGCGTCTTTGTGCTACTGTTGGTGCGGCGTACCAAGAACACTGCAGGTGGATCGACCGGCAGCCAACGGAGCCGACGAGGCCAAGTCTGAGAACAGCGGTGCTAGCGCGCAGTGCGCTGAACTCTAGGGTTACCGAGGCCGTAGCTCTAGCGAGATGACTGCTGGAGCCCCGCCATTATGATGTATGCCACGCCCCAAGTCTGGACTTGGCTTGGTCCTTCGACGGTCGACTTACGGCTCCCTTTGTGTGCATTCGTGAAGCTAGGGAGTGTTGCTACGCGTTACAATTCTGGTAGGTTACGGGGATGGTTTCGTTAATCTGGTGTCGGCCGCGGGATGTCATGCTCGCGATACTGGTCGCATTGAAAATCAAGATCTGCATCTCCTAACCTCTACTACGGTATACCTTCGCCATTGGGATTAGGGTAGTAGGGGTGCATCTGTACAGTTTGCGCCATGATCAGTGGCACGAGAATGTCAAACCTTGGTGGCTGTCTCCTTTGACGCTGGCAAGCGAGTTCAGCTCTCATCATGGACTAACCCTTGCTCCCCTTTCAGAACTAGGCGCCATGAGCCTTTGGCCAAGCCAACGAAACCTCCGGCTAGTGCCGTCGCTACAACGCCAGAGAAACCTCCGGACAAGCCCAGCTGAACCACACCACCGAAGAAGAGCCTGGCGTTGCGCGGGGGCCAACCAAGGTAAGAACCGGGCGTGATGTCATGCGTCTAGCCCGCTACTAAAGCATACCCGATTCACGTCCGCTCAGGAACTGTAGCCGCGAATTGCCTGGTAGACACCGTGCCTCGAGTCAATAATACTCATGCATCTGTTACAGTCCACGAGTGAGTTCTTTTAGCCCGTGATTTGAGAGCTTAATGAGAAGGATCCAGTATAATGAGGGGCTTTTCCAAGGGGACCCCTGATCTTCTCTATTGCCTCATCTGCTGACCCGTGCGCTCACTCTTGTCCTCGACTAGGCGAGGAGACCGATGTATGGAAGTCACCCGTGTATAGTAGATTGTAGTAGAGCAAGCGGGAACTCGAAGAATCCCGAACACAACTAGACTAGAATAACCCGCCAACCCAATTTTCCGCGCAAGACTCAACACCGCGCCAGACTCGATGAACGTTGCAAGGATAGCTTGCCATACCGAACCCAAGCCATTGCAAGCCGCGCCACGGCGTGCTGCCGCAGAATCAACCAGTGTCAAATGGTAAATAACGGGGGGGATAGCGTGGTGGAACAGTGAGCCCATGGACCGGTCTCGAGCGAGGCATTATACTTGTTACGTCCATGGAGAAGATTCTAGCCCTCTTAACCAGTGGGTTGGCAGACGCGGCGCTTGTCAATTGATGGCGACACCAATCGTAGTCGTATAGCACGCCAAACGTGAAATAACAGTTTCGCGCTACTGAGAAGGAGACGAAGCCAGATGCCTCGGTAGTTGGGTCGTTTGTATGTGCGAGACTGAGTATCCGTAGATCACGACATTTTCTCACTGCTGTAGCGGGAGACAGCCGGCCAGGGCCAAGGTAGAGAGAGAACAACAGGGATCTGGTCGAACGTTGCTCGCCTCATCATGCTCGTGAGTTGCGATTCGTCTGACTGGAGTAGTAGCTCTACCGCTTGTGCCGGGTTTTTGACGTTACCTCTCGTAAGGCTAGGCGAGACCTCTACAAAGTGACAAAGGAGCTCAAGCTAACTGGCTCAGCGGTGGTACCGTGTAAGCCTAGGCCTGGAGAAAACATTGCAGGTAGGAGTGGCAGGAGAGCGAGGAATGTTGATGATGATCTCTCTCATCTCCATCTGATGCAAACCTGCCATTGGTCATCTCAGGCCCTGTCAACGTGCATGCTACTTGCAGGAGACTATCAATCCGGCTATCTGCAGCTTACTGTGCCAGATGACTTGTTGTCGTTCTATGAAACATGCCATTGGGATTTTCGAGACATGAAGAGGCCATATGTTCGCGAACATACTGCGTACGAAGTATTCGCAGAAGCGGGCATTGAACTAGACTAGCCAACAACAAGTATTTCTCAGAATCAATCATGGCAGTAAGCAAAATCCAGTGCGGCAGATAAATCAGAGAACCCTGTTCCCTCGCCAATAGTTCATGTAGCGGTACTCAGCTGCATGCAGCCTCAAAGCATCATATCATTCACCATCGCAATGGTACAATAACATCTCAGGCCTGCTGCGGCCCCGAATGCAGCATGCTTAGCATTCTTACATATCCGTACCTAGGTCGCTGCTAACGAAGCCGGCCGCAGGGCCACCTTGCCTGAACCTGGCGAAGCGGTGAAAGTGCACACCCTCGTTTCCAACCTATGTTAATGGGCATTCTTCATTTCAAGGCTTTTACTTTGCATTACCCATGTTTGCCTTGGCTCTCTACCCCTCCATCATCATAGCCGATGCAGCTAATGCTGTAAGGCGTTGGCGTTGAAGGTGCCTCTTTTTTTTTTTTCTTCCTTTTTTTTTTAACCCTCTCCTTCCTATCCCACTCTTTCCTCCCTCCTGACTACCCACTCAATTATCTAGCCTCCACGGAGTAATCCGGTAAAGGGAAGCTTGAGAAGTTTCCCCGGTTTACCCGCACCCCATCTCACATTAGCTAATCAATGTTCCCGAGCTTGGACCAGGTACTCTGGCTTTCCCTTTAATCTGGTGTAAATCTATGCACTCAGGTCCGGGATGTTACTCCACAAGCTTTCGGACTTGTCCATGAGATACGGGCCAGACCTTCGGTCTCAGCTTGGCATCCTTGCTAGCAATACCACTTCGTACTGTACTGTAAGTTCCGGTCTGCATATTCTCGTTGCTGGAAAGTCTGCGTACGACGAGGAACCGAGGGGAAATTCTGGAGAAGGGAGCGAATGTTGGTTGAGGAACCATGTCTTTGCTCTGTTTCCCTCTTTTCCCGTTCTCCGCTTTATTTGTTTAAACCCCGGAAGAGCGGATCGAAGTGGAGTTGGAGGTAATCCTGGTAGAATTCCTTGCTGGAGCTAAGAGTTCCGACCTCCGATGCGAGCTCGTCCATCAATCAATCAGATCATACAATCATGACACGGCACTGTGGTAGCCGAAAGGGGCAAGTCGCGAGGGCGAAACTAACCTTAATTGACTTTAATATTTGTTGGAATTCCAACTTTACAAAGCTTCAAGTCAGCTCTGGTAAAACCAACCTACGGATACTATCAACCACATCAAAGGAAGCGAACGTCATGCTGCATGAGCACTTGGGGGGGAAAAGCCCCAACCCACCAAGACGGTCGCGACCTACCATCGCCCGTCAAGGTCGCATTCAAGACGGCGTCTAGGAAAGACGCGTCTCTCAACCTGAACATGTGCATGCATCGTAAGAATGACAGCTTCAGAACTTATCGTGATATTACCGGGACTTTATAGGTGCACGTGGGCCGTTGCTCGGCCTATTTGTCGTGCGGTTTTGCTGTCTTGACTTGGCGCTTGTCCCGCTTTACAGCTCAGACAGAATACAGCATTGTCAGACGTGTCGCTCTCGGGATGCACGACTGGCCAACTTGGGGTTCTTGCCGAGAATAACAGCTGCGTAGTCGTATTGCTCTTGATCGTGGAAGACGACAGAAGGAGAAGAGGAGGCTTCCATGTAGATAACTCTCTCATCCACTGACCCTCGGCACACCTCAAAGCTCTAACCGGTTGTAAGTTCTTCTAGTAGCGACATCTCAGTATCAGTCCAGTATCCATGTCCGCAGCGGCATGCAAGACACAGCGTTCTCCTTGCCCTGTCCTGGTCGCTGCTTACTGCACAGTACTAGTCCAGTCGTCGCCACCCCACACACACACACAAACAGGCAAATACCAACAATCGATCGAACGACATCAGAGTCAGATTGTTGATAGCAGTATTAGACCTCGGTCTCGTAGCTCAATTCCCGTGTAAGGGAAGCGGGGCGGTTGCTCTAGAGGATTCTTATCAAGCGGACCCTGACCCTGACTATCTTTTTACTAAACCTTGGTTTGCACCAGTCGGAGCAGCTCCTCCCGCTGGTGGATTCGAGCATCTCACTCGGCCGAAACTACAGACTACTACTGTACTCTGGTGCAAATCGCAGTATTAGAGCAGTCTGCAGTACAAATTCCCCCCAAAACTACTCTAGAGTACAGTACTCTACTGTGAGTTTTCTGTCTCCAGCGGCTTCTCCAGGTTACCGATGAGCTTCTTAGAGGGTTTGCTTCAGCTTCTCTGTCCTTCCAGAGCGTAGACGGTCGAAGTGTTTTGCAGAGTCGTCGCACAGCTTCATGCAGGTCGGCGTCCTAGCATTGTCTCAGCTTTCCCACCATGGTACAGAGTGCTGGTGTCGAATTGCGTTGTGAATAAGACACACACACCCTTGTCCGATAACGAAGGTCGACTATGACCCATGACGTATCAATATGCGATTTACGTTATAAAACAATGCCATCATGTTTCCTCCCGGCCACAGATAGGTCTAACCTCACTTTGGAACTATCGCCGCGTTGTATGCTTGTCTCACATTATTTCGTGTGTACTGCAAGTCAAGGCCGCCGACCCGGGCCACTGCTAAACTTTTGTGGCTCGAGCTCCGCTGGTAACGACATGCAAATCAGCCATGCTCGCGAATCGCACCCGTAGGTCTCTCGTTGATTGATATGTCTGTCTCAGCTGAGCGGTCTCCCATTTTTATACGTACGGTAAGCTGGCAGGTTGCACTGCTGCCTCGGTGTGCTTTCTTGTACTAGCACAGCTGAAGCAGTGCGCTTGGTTGGCACATCGAAACCCGCGATCGGACCAAGTCTGCACGCTGTACTTCCCAAGACATAATCAATCAGATATTTTCAAACATCTGCCGTGTTCCTGATCAACTGGTTAACTCAAGCTCAACTGCTGGTCCTCGTTGCAGGGCGAGGTTTTGGTGGGCTTGGAAGAGTATTCAACTCTCCAAGCGAAGGGCAAAAGATGCTGCAAAACGAACACAGCTCTGTCAACACGGAGACTTTGTCTTCTTTTGACTTTGCGGGACACCCATTAGTCACCTTTGGGGATTCCTTCATATAATCGTATTCCCAGTCAAAGCAGGTATCGCGACTCCAGAGACAATCCTTGACAAAGTGGCCAGGCCCGTTAATAAGATGCGCTGGTGGAGCCATCTTGTCCTTGCAAATGGCACTCGGGCAGGGACAACTGGTATTTGGACAGGGGCAGAAGTAAAAGTTATGCTCTGTGACGCACATCGTGTAAAATAGGGTCTGGTTGAAGAGTCGTGACTGTGACGGGAGAATGAGCGGGAGTTTAGGTGTTTGGATTGACAACCTAATTGATGCACAGCTTTACTTCTTATAAATGCAGAAACATCCTCAAAGCAAGACAGAGGGATAGAGATGTTCTCTAAGGAAGAACGAACGTTGTAAATGCTTTGTGGTTGACGGCAGTCGGACAATCTTCTCACGACGACTTTCACGAAATGCTGTTCTCATTCAGACATGCTGCGTTGTTCAACCATTGTTCCATGACACAGATACATTGAGGAATGAAGCAGCCACACGCTTTAATAAAAAGAAGAAGAAGAAAAAGCCAAGAGGAGAGAGTAGAGCCAAGATAGTCATAAGAATGAATAACCAGTTTTGTAATGTGTATATTTCTCATGCTTGCGTATCCTTGTGAAGGCATCTTATGAAAGTTAGTTGTATGTTGCAAGTACCTCTGTACAGTAGATAACGTTAGATAAATAGATGGTGTAACGCTTTCAGAGGTGCAGAACCGTTGTTTGAGCCGCTACAGAAACGGCGCACTGACGTCAAGGTCTCCTCTACGCTAGGTCTCCTCTACGCTAGGTCTAGGGACATTAAGCGGGCACGTTGAGGCAAGAATTGATTTCACAGGCCAGCATTCGACAACAATCAAACTTGAGCGGCTTCGCTTCCGTGATGCGCTTTCTCTGCCAGGCGATGAACCCCGTGGCTCCTTGATCCTCTGCAGCAATACTCCCCCCCCGGTCTTGCAACTGCCAGGTCGACGTGACGGCTTCGACGCAGCGCCACCATGAAGTTTGCAAAGACGCTCGAAAAGGAAGCGGTACCAGGTCAGTTAAACCACGCTCTGCTCCGACAACGGAAGAACGAATGCACCACCGCGGAGGCTGAACGCTGACTGCGAACTCGCAGAGTGGCGCATCAAGTATCTAAATTACAAGGCTGGCAAGAAGTATGTCAAGGCGGTGTCGCGCGCCGTTGCGCGAGTGAGCAACACGCCAGCTTCAGGCCAGATTCGCAGTGGAAATTACTTCTCTTCGCCCGCAGCACCTCATCGGACCGCAACGACACAGCGAAGCGTCGGCCGCGATGACCCCGATAGCAATGCAATCAATGGCTCGGTCGATCAGCGAGGAGCAGCCTGGCCGAGGTCGACGCCGATTCCCATGGGAAGTAGGCAGGAGAGCGACCTGTTGACGGAATCTGGTGATAATTGCCACTACGGGAGCTTCGTGCCCACACCGCCCGATCGAGAACCGGCCCCGATAACGAAACAAGACAGCAACCTTGAGTTCGAGCTGCCTGCGCCTGCGCTGAAACTCAAGTCGAGCGCGGCAGAGACACGAGACCAGGCTATGCGACGAACCCTCGATCGATTGGAACCACGACGAAGCAGTTCGATGGTCGCAGTCCCTACATCTGCGGCCGACAACGCGCTCAGCACGAATCGCCTTATGAATAGAACTACCGACTCATCAGCTACCGCTGCTTCGTCGCCACTAAGACGACTGTTTTCACATGCAGCCGGCCCCAAGGGTGACCGCAAGCTGGACGGTGGGATGCACGACTTTGACTTGGTGCGCGAGCGGGAACGTGAGTTCTTCGAGTTCCTGGACTCTGAACTCGACAAGGTCGAGACGTTCTACAAGAGCAAGGAAGAGCAGGCTGGCCAACGACTTGAGATACTGAGAGTCCAGCTGCATGAGATGCGAAACCGGCGGATACAAGAAATAAGCGCCGCTCGATATGGTCAAAACGGCGCCTCTTACGAAGCCGCGCGCGACGACGGAAACGATAAGCCTAACGGTTGGGTCCGTCCGATTAGAGCTAAGATCTTTACTCCTGGACCCAACTCCAAGGCACTCGAGTGGATGGCTAGGACACCTGTGATACCTGCAGCAAATCATGGTGCTGGAGGTGATGCATCAAGAGACTTCATCAGACGGCCCGAGCATCATGATGTTTCGTACCGAACCGCCAAGCGTAAGCTTAAAATGGCCCTGCAGGAATTCTACCGCGGTTGCGAACTGCTCAAATCATATGCCATGCTCAACCGCACAGCTTTCCGAAAGCTCAACAAGAAGTACGATAAGGTCGTCAAAGCCCGGCCGCCGTATCGTTATCTCAACGAAAAGGTCAACCAGGCCTGGTTCGTCAACAGCAATGTGCTCGAGGGCCATATCCAAGCGGTAGAGGACCTCTACGCCCGGTACTTTGAGCGTGGCAACCACAAGCTTGCTGCTGGAAAGCTTCGCAGCTTGACAAAAAAACGCAACGACCAGTCCGGCTGCACGTTTCAGAACGGCGTGCTCATCGGAGTCGGTGCTGTGTTTGCCATCCAGGGACTCACGCATGGCGCGCAGCTTCTCTTCCACGAGAACGAAGAGCTAAGCACTCAGACGAGTTATCTCTTGCAGATCTACGGCGGCTACTTCCTTATGCTCTACATATTCGCTTTGTTTTGCGGCGACTGTTATTTATGGAACAAGAATAAAGTCAACTACCCCTTCATCTTCGAATTCGATCAGCGACATCATCTAGATTGGCGAGAGTTAGCACGATATCCAAGCTTCTTTTTCTTCTTGCTCGGATTGTTTCTATGGTTGAATTTTAGTAGATATGGCACCTCAGACATGTACATCTACTACCCCGTCATTTTGATCTTCGTCACTACCGTTATATTGTTGTTTCCTGCGCGCATTGTTGGTTACCGGAGTCGCAAGTGGCTCGCATATTCTCATGTGAGAGTCCCGTTCTCTGGACTGTCGACAATGGCTGACAGTTATTAGTGGCGATTGCTCCTGGCTGGCATCTATCCTGTCGAGTTTCGCGACTTCTTTCTTGGCGATATCTACTGCTCCCTTACGTACTCACTGGCGGTAGGTTACTTGCTCGATACCTGATGGGCCACGACTAACAAGGTGCTAGAATGCCGAGCTATTCTTCTGCCTATACGCGAACCACTGGAACAACCCACCCCAATGCAATTCAAGTCACTCGAGACTCATGGGCTTCTTGGCTGCCTTGCCTGGAATTTGGCGCTTCTTGCAGTGCCTTCGTCGATACAAAGACACCAGAAACGTCTTCCCTCACCTTGTCAACGCTGGCAAGTACACAGCTACCATCCTGGCCGCTGCCTTGCTTTCAGCATATCGAATCGATGGAACTCGGACCAATCTAGCCTTATTTGCCGCCTTCTCTACCGTGAACGGCATCTATACCTGTACGTTTTAACTCACTCCCGTGTTGGTTTTAGTTGCTGACGAAAGCGCAGCTATCTGGGATGTCTTTATGGATTTCTCCCTCCTACAGTCTGATTCTCGCCATTTACTGCTTCGAGACATCTTGGCCCTCAAGAACCGCTGGGTCTACTACGCCATAATGATCATCGACCCCATCCTACGTTTCTCGTGGATTCTCTACGCCATCTTCACTAAAGACAAGCAGCATTCAACTATCGTCTCCTTCCTCGTCGGTTTGCTAGAAGTTACCCGTCGTGGCATGTGGACGCTCCTCCGCGTCGAGAACGAGCACTGCGCAAACGTAGCCCAGTACAAGGCCTCGCGCGACGTACCCCTACCGTACCGCATCGAACTTCTCATGGACCGCTCCAGCACAGAGGGCACCCCCACACCCAGCGACGCCCAGGAGCCCTACCGCGACGTTCCCAGACCTTCGACGGCCACGGCTACGGGGGCAGCCGTCGCGGGCGCCTCGGCAGCGGAGCAGGGTCTGTCGAGGAGGAGGACGAGGTCGGACGCGACTGCGCCGCCCAGACGGAACTTCACCAAGATTCTGGCCGAGGCGCATAAGCAGGACTTTGAGAAGCGCCGCCGCCCCGTCAACGCGCCCGAGGACGAGGATGCGGAAAACGCACTTAGCCAGTCGGACGATGAGGATGAGGAAGATGCTGACGAGGCTGCGAGCTTGTTAGAGCCTCATGATCCGGAGACGTCGGCTCGCGATGTAAGCGGACGTGGAGGTCCGGCTTAGTGGAGAAGCAGGCTGCGCATATGGCTTACGATGTTTACTTTCTGTTAGCATCTCAAGGTCTGTTAGCATCCATGCAAATAGATGTGCATGCGACGCATTGCTAGAGAAATCCAACAATCTATTCTAGACAAACCATCTACCTAGCTGTATGATATGCTTGCATGCCCATATTAGCCATGAAATCTAAAAACTCAATTATGCAGAGCTCGCTCTCGTTACATGCAGTCCCGTGTCTCGTGATATCCGTCCTAGTGCCACTCGGCGTCAATCTTCTCCCAGTGATCCAAGAAGCCCTTGAAGAACTTGGCGCCCAGACCGGGATCCAAGGAACCAGTAGTAGCGCGCACGGAGTGCATGCTCAACTGGGGCAGACCGGCGTCGGCGGCGCGAACACCCATCATGCTGGAAAGTGCGGGGCCGATGGTACCTCCGCTGCGGGAGTCGTTGCGGATCTGGAAGGTTTGTGTCTCGCAGCCGGACAGCTCGCCGACGCGGCGGAGTATGGAGGTGGAGATGGCGTCGGTCGTCATGTGGCCGTTGCTGTCGCCGCAGATGACGATGCCGACGTTGAGCTTGGGAATATGCTCGTCGAGGTATTTCTCGAGGAAATTAGGGTTGCCGGCGTGCGTCACATCGGCGGACAGGAGGAATGACTTGGCGTAGGTCTCGCCGATGAGACTGGGGCCGAAAGTGTCGGGGTTGAGGGCCTCGACGGTGCGCTCGACAACAGAGGGCAAGAAGTTACCTCGGGCACCTTGGCGAAGGAGCGAGCCAATTTCCTCGTCGTCGAAGAGGGCAACGAGCTTGATTCCACCCTCGCTCTTGTCGTCGGTTGCGTGTAGGAGACCTTGAAGCGCGGCCCAGGAGCAGAGCTTGTCGTCAATACGACCAGCAAAAATGAACTCCTTGTCTAGGCCACCGGTCTGGGCGGGTTGCGAATCGTACAGCTCTAGCTCCCAGTTGACAATTGAGCTGTAGTCCTTTGTGCCAAGCTCGCGAGCGATCAGTTCAACCAATCGGCGTGGCTGAGTGTTGACAAAGGAGCCCTGAGGTGCCAGAGGCTCGGAAGAGGTGTTCGACTTGCTCTCGAGTCCGATGATAGGAACAGCCTGGGTCTCTGCGTTGTTCTGGCCCATCATGCCAACACCAAAGTGAGGCGCAAGAGTGGGAACACGGGCGATAGGCCAGTCGAGCTTGACAAGCTTAGTCCTTGTCTTGCCCGTCTCGGGGTCCCGCACGATAACACGACCACCGATGCTGAGATCCCGATCCCACCAGGTAGCATTGAGAGCACCCGCGTAGGGTGCGACACCGAGCTGAACGTATCCGGCCTTGTTGGGCTTGGTGCTCACGGGCTTGAGCTTAGCGGTGAGGGCGTCGATGTGGCCGCCAACCATTGCGAATCCGTTTCCGGGCTTGTACGAGGCACCGACGGTGAAGGCGATGATGGAGCTGCCATTTCGGGAGACCCAGTACTTGCCGCCGGCCTTGACCTTGCTGGCCCACGAATCGCGGGGAGAAAGCTAGATCGGAGGGTTAATATTGACGGAGAGCCGAGAGTCACTCGCATTGGCAGACTAACCTCTACGAAACCCTGCTTGCTAAGCTTCTCGGTGAAGTAGTTGACTGTGTGAAAGATGGTTGGGTTCTCCTGGAGGAAATCGCAAAAAGGCTTGGTGAAGGCCTCGGGGTCAATCTCAGCGTTGCGGGTACTGTTGTTGTTTACAGACATGTTCTGGAGGACATCCGAGATGCTCGCATCGTCCGTTCGGCGGTGACTCGCGGCGAAGCTATCTTGCTGGCTGCGGTACTGCTGGTAGAGGCTGATGGGCAGCTGTTCAGGCTTGACTCGAGTCATATTGGCGGCGAGTGAGCTAGAAGTGCCGATGGAGAGCGACGATGGTTACAGGTACTGAGATGAATGAAGGCTGTATTTGCCTTGGTGTTGTTTGCGATCGAGAGATGACCTTGAGCGGGCGAAGTCGAGGCGGGCGAGGTACTACGTAGTACGTTATAGATAAGATAGTGGAGTTAGTACTGTACTTCAGTACCCGATGGGGAAGGAGTGATGGTATATTGGGACGAAGTACCGAGTACTTGTGCCAGGCACCTACCGTACCGTTCCGTTTTCGGGGAGAGAGCTGTCGCTCTTTTCAACTACCGTGCAATGTAGCATGTACCTGCAGGCGGATGCGCAGGCAAAAAGTGACAAAACAGCTATTAAGCTCGTTCCGCAGTGGTTCATTCAGCGATGGAACAATGTCACGTCACATTGTAAAGAGAGGCTCTGGATATCACAAGGGTCAGCAAAGATTAGTAACCTAATCATTTAGTTATTTAGCATCAATGCCACTGCTTCCAATTCTGATGACTACACATCATCACGCCTTCTGTTTTCTATAGTGTAGGGGCATGAAACAACTCGTAGCGCCTCAGTCTCGATTTCAACATCTGAGTTGCCGTTGAGCAGAGTAGTACTCGGAATTAACGTTAACGTCATTATACCACACAGGACTGCTTCATTCGTGAGCTCATCAACAAGTGTCATAGTACTAAGCTCAACTCCAAGGATCAAAGTCGAATACTTGAGGAAACTCGAGAAGTTCATCAGCATTCAGCGTCGAAACTCCCATCTGAGACCCATCCACACCAAACATCTGCTCTGCGGAAAACGGCAACCCAAAAATCAGCCCGTTTGAGTTATCGGCTTCTGGCTGTCGATTAGGCTCTCCTTGGTCCTGTGGACTTATCGCAGAACTCTGATCCGAACCCTGCTGAGCTGCTGCCGCTGCCGCTGCCGCTGCCGCAGCTGGCTGAACATCCCGATTGGGTTTTGGAAAGTCCTCGTTTACCATTTCCCCAATCATCCGCAGGATATCTCGATGGACGACCAATGCTCGGACAAGTGGCAGCTTTTCTCGGATAGACTTTGCAGAATTCTCGGAGATACGAGCAAGCTGCCTCTTGGGGTTGCTAACTAGCGGGATCTCGCGAGCCAAGAGTTCAAAGACATCTCTTAGACAATCTGCTTTCGGCCATCTCTCGGCCATGATGGCAAGAATGTTTGAACAGGCTCTCAGGGCGTCGTATACGTCGGGTGAGTGATAGCTCTCGGTGCGATGTTCAGAGGGAGTCGCCCAGAAGCAGTATAGCAGTGTGATGCCAGACTGAAATTGCACAAGCAACTGCAGAATGATTCAGCTTCAGCTTCAGCTTTACGAGAATAACAACAACAACAAACTCTGTAATGTGTGAGAGAGAAGATAACGTACAGCAATCCAAGCCTGTGCTATCTGTCGGTCCATCTGCGACTTGCGAAAGATCAAGCACGCCTGACTGCTAGCCTGGATGGACCAATCGCCCGCCGGTCCGATGATATTCTTCTTGTTCGGTCGGTAGAGTACGAGTAAGGTGTAGTGGTAGATCATGGCGAGCCATCGGTAAGACGTGTGGCCCTTGGATGCGGGGTCCGAGAACCTTTGGACCCTAGATTTGTAGTTCTCCATCTCGGAGAGGATGCGGACCCGCCAGTCTATCGCATCTGCGAAGTGCGTCTCAAAGTCGTAACGTAGAGTATAGCCGGTGATCTCGGATTGGATTCGTCGACACTGCAAGATGTGCAACGCGGAAGAGACGCAGGTGTACATGGGTGAGTCGGGTAACTCTTGACCTGGAGAGATCTGCGCCGCTACCGGTAAGAGATCCTCGTCGTCGATGTTGGCGAATAGCTTGACCGTAATCATGGCGTCTGGGACCGAGGGGGGTAGATCAAAGGATACCGAGACCATGCGGTCAAGAGCATACGCAGACCAGAAGCATCGACGACGAAGTTGGTTCTCCATACGAACCGCTGGGGTAAGATGTTCCTGCTCAGCCTCAGTCTCGGCCTCAGCCTCGGCCAGGTGGAATTGATGCTGGACACAGAAGCGGATCGTGGTTGAAGCGAGCGACAGGATTCTCTGGGTAGAGCTCCTGTATAACGCGTGAACGCTGAGTAAGAGATAAGCTTGAGCATGCAATATTGGACTCGGTTGCCTCAGGACCAGAGGTAATAGAGACACCCCTTTCTTGTAAAACGCTCTCGCATCCGACTTACCGATCCTCGGCATGGATAAGACGAGGAAAGCGGTCGAGTATACGAGATTGACGAAGAATCCCTGCCACGAACGCCAAGCTGTCGGAGAAACGAGAGACTTGTTCCATTCCGAGTGCCAGTCGAGAAAGGTAGGCCAGTGGAAGAAGGGGTACTGGACCTGAGCACGGTCTCGATAGGCGATGAGCAGCGCCTCTTCGACATCCCGAGGCAAAACTCCAGCGGCAGAATAGTTGAGCAAGTCCCTGTCGCGCGGAGAGTTGACGTTCGTGTTCACGTTCATCTGGATATTTGGAGAGTTGTCCGAGGCCATGTTGCTGTGGTCATCCCGCTGCGTAGATGGTGAGGCGATGAGTCCTGGGATCGCGTGGTCGACTTCCGAGTCGGAGTCGTCTCTCAGATCGAGGCTGGCGAAGTAAGTAGGTTGCGAAAAGCACCGCGGGTTGGGGTATGAATTCTGACTGTGAATCCCCGTATTCAAGTTTGGTGACGGCCCAGGCTGCTGGTCTCCCGCAGCAGACATTTCCGCGAGGTCTGAAGGCCTCCGAAAGGTCGTGTCCCGATTTGACAGGACGTCGCTCATCGATGGCCTATCCATGTCTTCGCTGACTGCGATGCCCGAGTCCGAGGCTCTCTTCTGCTGTCCCGAGAGATGATCGAGGCTCTGTCGTGGGTCATGCGCTTCGAGCTCTGCCACTCTCTCTTCGAGCGCCTTCACGTACTCGCTCTCGACGTGGGGACGAGGCGCGGGTTCGGTGGGGACGCATTCTTCGCCGGACTTGTGGCAGTTGGTGCATGGCCTGTCTGCCTCGCACTTTTGTTTTCTATGCCGACATCGCCTGGGGGTATGGTCGGGGATCTTAGCTTATCTGAGTTGTTTTTACATGATGATAGATGGAGGTGATGAGATGTGGTGATGAGATGTGGGGATAGTGAACGAACGAGTGAGTGAGTGGCTGACTGACTGACCTGCAAGCGAGGACTCTCTGTCTCTTAGATGGAGGCTCGTCGATCGGTGACGTTGAACGTCGACGAGCGGTCGTCCGGAGGGTCTCATCCATTAGCACCATTAGCACTCCATGACCATAACCATTCTCCAGTGTCGCAATCTCAAGCTTTCAAAGCCGCATCGGACTTGATGCAGTAAGCAAGGGACTTGTTTTTGTTTTGTTTGTTTTTTCCCGACAAGGGGTCCGATAAGGCCGACGTTTATTACCGTACGTACTCGTGCTGGCTGGTCATCCATCTACGTAGTAGTAGGAACGGTTGAGTTATCTACTCTAGTGAGTTATCTAGTGGAGTCTAGAGTCAAGTAGAGCGAGTTGCCAGAACGCGGGGAAGGGAGCAGGGAGGTTTATCGTGGTGGCGCTACCAGCAAGTGGCTAGTTACTTTACGGTCTAGTCTATCTAGTCTTGCCTGTTTTGCACTTTATGTGTCCTATCATGATGCCTGATTATCGGGGCTCTTCGGGAGCTGGTTGGCTGGCTAACGACGAGTCGAGACTTGGAATAATAACAAGTGGGAAAGTACTCTGTACATCTGTTCTTTACTTGGGCATTTCATCATCATCCCCTGCAGACTCTTCAACTCTGGCATTCCATCAGTTCAATAGCATCAACTGCTCTCCGATCAATACTGGCTTGTCAAGAAAACCACAGGCCGCATCCGTCCGTAACCCTCACAGCTCCGCCATCTGCTGTCCAGCAACCGTCTCGAAGAAAGCATCGGCCAGGTAACCGCCACACCAACTGAGCTTCTCAAACCCATCAGTCATGGGTTCCTTGGCCAGAGCAGGTCCTTGAACATCCCGGACGTAACCCGCGATCCCTTCCTCCGCCCACATCTTCCCAAACTGCTCCGTCACCATGTTGAGCCCCTGCAAGCTCCAGATAGGCTGAACCTGCCAGACGACGCCCATCTTGGCCAGGTCCCACGGCAGGTTCTTGACCTGCTCCTCCGAAAACCCGGCCTTGGCGTAGTCGTAGTCGCCGGTATAGCCGAAGGCGAACAGCCTCTCCGGGTAGACCTTGCGAACTTGGGTGTGAAACTCTACGATGTCGTCCCAGACCGGCGCGTCCATGCGGGCCCATGTGACGTCTCCGAGGGGAGCCGCTGCCAGAGCGCGTTCGACGACGGCCTTGACGCAGGACTTGAACATGTACTGTCCCATGGAAGACCGGGGAAGGTCCCAGTCGAACAGGATCTCCTTGCTTACCGTCTTCTTCGCGATCTCGCGACGCGCCGAGAGGGATAGGAACTCTGCCTTTGCGACTTCGGCAGCGTACTTCTTCCGGTCGTCTTTCGAGGCGACGGCCTTGACCGCCTCGTCGAACGTCTTGAGACCAGCCATGTCCTTCCACTCCTCTCGGGCCGTCTTTAGATTCTTCTTACCCTCCGCCGCCGTCTTCTTGAGGAAATCCTGCAGCGGTTCAACTTCTTTCGTCGCGCCCAGGACGTATTCGTGATCTCTCTCGTCGACCACGCTCGTGATGAACTCGGAGTGGTCGGTGTCGCATCGGCAGAGGAGCAGCGTCTCGGCGCCCATGATGTCGAACTGCATCCTCGCAGCCGTCAGACGATCTAGGTACTCGCTCGTGGGAACAACAGTGCGACCTTGGCCGACGGTGAATTTCTTCATGCCGATGGCGAGGTCATCGATATGGACCATGGCAACTCCCGCATCCACAAACTCCTTGGCCATCTTCATGGTCGTCGTCAGGCTCCCGAACCCCATGTCTCCGTCTGCCACGATGGGGGCCATGTAATCCCAGTTCTCCAGCTCGGCACGCTCGTCGTGCGTATGTCGAAGACGGAATTGACGCTGGCGCTGGTCGTGCCACAGCTGCGACTTGAAGATCTTGGATACCACCTTGGGCACGGTATCCCAGGGATAGTCTGCGTGGTCCATGCCAGGGATGGCGACTTCGGAGAAACCGCACAGAGCACCGGAAACGTAGACGGTCTGTTGGTGCTTTGCCATCTGGGACACAGCGACGGGATCCGTCGTGCCAAATGTCATTTCCGCGGTGCCTTTCTTGTCATGCTCATGCAGCTGGTTCCACAGCTTGACGGCTTGCGTTGAAGATGCTGAGGCATTGGTAAGAGGACTTCGAAGCGCTGCGATCCTCTGCGCGCTATAAGGTCTGAGGTATCATGATGAGTCTTATGTTTGCCAGAAAAAAAAAGGGATGACGTATAGATTGGATACGTGCAACTCTGTCTAGACAGTTGCTTCTGCGGCTCTCGATGATGGCTTACCTTTTCAGGTGGTGCTGGCGCGGAGAGCTCCATTGCCGCAAGATCGCCGTGATCTGGGCATTGTAATGCTTCTGCTCGTCTTCCAGACTAATGTCGAGCTTTGGCATTTTCCTACTTTGTTCGAATTGATTACCTACAGAAACAGTTGATACAGTAAAAGGTGAAGCAGTTGGGTATTCTCTCTCTCGGAAGAAATCTCGAGAGACTTGGGCAAGCTCACATTCTTAACTATCAAGCAGGCTAGATGTCAGGATTACATCAGAGAAACAAGTTTCGGTGCAGCCATCATGAAGGTCATGACCCCTATAGCTCCGAGGAAGCCCTCGTCAGAGGTAAGCTCTGCCAGGAACGGTTTAGTCGGATATCCGAAGCCATCGCACTCTCGACTCCGACGTCTTGTCCGATCAAGGCCGGGTGAGGCACACCGAGCCGGACCCCATATTCCCGGATTCTGACCCACTCACACTCCGTAATCATTTACATTATCTCTGCTATCATGCATATGTTGGGTTTCGTGCCGTGCCATCATGATAGCGGACTTGCTTCCCGAGCCCTCGCATCTGAGGTCATATCGATGAGTGCAAGAACGTTAAGATTTGAATCGGAGTAGTCCGAGTACTCTGAGATGCATAACTCATTGACTCAATCAGAAACTCAACAAGATGCCTCAACACATCAATCTGCAGCTCGGTTGGCCTTCTCCATCCCTGTTCCCAGCAGGCCAGCTCCTATCATCGACCTCCGAGATATTGGAATCTCCCAAGAAGACAGCCGCGTCTCTCATCTACGGACCCTCGGCGGGATACGAGCCTCTCCGACAAGCCATCGCAAGCTGGCTCACCCCGTACTACTCACCCACCTCCCCCATCACACCGGATCGCATATGCGTCTCCAACGGCGCCTCTGGGAATCTGCACAACATCCTTACCAAGTTCACGGAGCCCGGATACACCAGGAGGATATGGATGGTTGAGCCGTGCTACTTCTTAGCCTGTCCCGTTTTTGCAGATGCCGGCTTTGCAGGGCGTCTTCGTGGAGTGCCTGAAGATGAGGAAGGTCTCGACATCGACTTCCTCCGAGCAGCCATAGAGCAGGTAGATGCCGAGGAGCCTCGCGTTCGTCCTCGGACCAAGAAGCCACCACGGTACAAGCACATGTACAAGCACGTCATCTATGCCGTTCCGACTTTCTCCAACCCCAGTGGCAAGACCATGTCTCTCCGAAGAAGACGGGACCTTGTACGTCTGGCGCGCGAATCCGATGCCCTAGTCATCACGGATGATGTCTACGACGTACTCCGCTGGCCGCAGGCTGGGGGGCTCAGCTCCTCGGTGCTCGACACTGCGCCACCGAGGATCGTCGACGTCGATCGGACCTTGGACGGGGGGCCGAAGGATGACTGGGGAAACGCTGTGAGCAATGGGTCGTTTTCCAAGATTATCGCTCCTGGTATTCGAACAGGCTGGGGAGAGGCTACTCCCGCGTTTGTGCAAGAGCTTGCAATGACTGGCTCTTCCGTCTCCGGGGGATGTCCGTCTCACTTTGGTGCAGCGGTTGTTCACGAACTGCTCTCGAGCGGGTCACTAGAGAAGCATATTCACGAGACGCTCATCCCGACCTATCGATCGAGGTACAACGTATTGATGAACGAGATTGAAGAGCGTCTCATCCCTCTAGGCTTCCAAGTCTCCGCTGGAAAGCCGTATGAGTACCGTCGTGGTTGTGACGGCGAGATGGACGGGCATCGGCCGGGGATTCCAGTCGCGGGAGGGTACTTCATCTACATCGCGGCCCCGGAGAACCTATCCGTTGGCGTGGATGTGCTGGCATCTCACGCACTTGACAAGTACGATCTCAAGTTTGCCTTTGGAAGCATGATGATGGTGGAAGGCGATGAGGGTAGCGTCGAGAGAGCAGCTCGAGGATATGGGAATGGTATAAGGTTGTGCTGGGCCTGGCATGGCGAGGAGGAGATTTCGGAGGGGATACGAAGGCTTGCGGAAGCTGCCAGGGAGCTGCTCATCATGAATTGATTGGCGATGTCGTTCTCTCAGCTTGCACTTCTTCTGATCCATGTTGATGATTGAAGGATTCAGATATGAATATATAACTTGCAATATTTCATATTGTTGAATGATTTGAGGAATCCCAGACTACAAGAACACCAGCGCTACCTCCCGTCCTCAACAAGAACGTCAGATCCAGAAACTCTACAGAAGCCAAGTACAACAACATCTCAAGTAGACAAGAAAAACCTAAGAACCATTTCCGCCGCCAGCTCAGCATCGTCATCCTGCCCCGTAGCCTCGAGATGCTCCGCCAGTTCGTCAGGCGTCCACCCAACACGAGGGCTGAAGGCCTTGATCGTCTCCGCGTTGACGAACCGGTCAAACTCGAAATGGCCCTGGTACGTCAGGACTCTCCCAGGCTCGTACAGGCCCTGCACGGCGCAGCTCTTCGTACGTCCCAAGGTCACCCAGGGCGCCGGGAGTCCGCCGGGCGGGAGCAGGACGTGGTCGCCGTGGATCATCTGCAGTCGCAGCACCTCCGGCCCCGGCGTCGGCAGCTGTCTCCCGTTCGAGCCGTCGACGGCCTGGGAGTAGCCGAGCCGCGGATAGACCTTCTCCGGGGACGGGAACGCCTTGTGGAACTCGTGGTTGAGCTGGATGTCCTGAACGCCAGTCTCGAACCCGGCAGGATCCTTCTCGGCCACGCAGCCCGCATCCCTCAGCAGACTCTGGCCGACGATCTGATGGCCGAAGCAGCTGCCGAATATCTTGACGCGGGGGTGGTCACGGTAGGTGCTCAGCAGCCACGCGTCCAGCGCGCGAATCCACTCCTCGTCCTCGTAGGCCCCCGCCGCCGCCCCCGTGATGATGATGGCGTCGAAGTCGGAAGCCGATGCCGGGTACTCTCCGCCGACGACGTCGAAGTCCGTCGAGTCGATCTTGACGTGGGGGGAGGCTCGTGCTGCTGCTGCGCTCAGGAGGTTGTGGAAGATTGTGCCGTAGGTTTTGTATCTCTTTGCTACGTTGGGGACTGGGACGTCGGCGTTGAGCATCGCCACGCGCAGGTTGTGAGAGAGCGAGCCCATGGCGACTTTCTCTCTGTCTCTATCTCTCCCTCTCTTCTTCTTCTTCTTCTTCTTCTTCTTCTTCGTCTTCTTCTTCTTCTCTCTTATTCCTTGTTCTTGATCGTGATGGAGATGGTTCCGAATAGTATGAGAGGGTGAGAGCGAGAGAGAGAGGGGGGGATGATAGATTGCTTGACGATGAACTCCGTTATGTTGCTTGGTCCTCCGTATGTCGGAGTTTTGAACGATCTATCCATAATCTGACCCACAGATAACATAACATGGCTAGTAGACTAGGCCTCCCACCCCCCATGACAGTCATCGTTTTAATCTAACACGGGGCCGAGTCTGACGTCGTGTCGGTATTCCCGTTCTATCCTAGAAGATGGAGAGATTTCCCCCAACTCCTACGTCTGGTAAGCGGCACGTCCTCTGCTACCAGAGTGCTTGTAAGTTAGTTGGCGATAGCGGCATGGCTTGTCGGACTGTAGAGTCCGATGGCCAAGTACACCGTAGATCAGCTATGCAGTAAGGTACTATCTGATGATCCCCCTCAGTTATCTAATTCAGACTGGATCAGCACCAGCCAAGTTACTTGACCTCCATCGATAGTCCATATCAAGCAAGAGTCGCTCTCTACAGGCCGGCCAGTCTGCGCTGTGCAGTACAAACGTTCACTTCGCATTCGAGAGTCCGTCACTGGGTGTCTTGCCTCGAGATCAAGCCTCATTCCTTGATCCTTGCCCCGTCTTTTCAGCGAAGGAGGGAGGGTCTCGCTGACCGTTGCGTCCGGATCGTCAGGTAGACCAGATCCGGATAGTACGGTAGCTTGAAGCTACTCTAGCTACAGTAGCTATCTAGCGTAGTGTGGCGACTACAGTACCGTACAATCGGTTGTATGCAGTATCATCCCGCATCGACAGTCTCCGTTAGTGTGGATGGTTGACAGATAGCGGCTGCTTCCTGGCACACGGAGTCATACAGCCCTCTCCCGTGGTTTGGTAGCCCGCCTTGTCTTCTCGGACGTTGCACCGGTAGTTGGACGTGGTGTACTGCAGAGAAGAAGTGCGACGTACTCTGTATGATTGTCAACCAGCTACTGGACGTGGTAGGATAACCTGGTGTTGGTTTAAACCTCCGTCCAACAAGCACTGGCGTAGAGTAGTATATGATCCAAGTCGTCCCTCCACCAGGTTCGCGATGATCTCAATCGGCAGCATCGTCTCGATCTGTATCGTCAGGGAAACCATCCTTCTCTCCAGCCGTGACATCTCATCATCATAGTCATCGTCGTCGTCGTCGTCATCTGCATCTTCTTGACCCTCCCCTCCCCGGAAGACCATCCGTCTGCCACCGCCATGGCCGACGTCAAGGAGCACAAGGGCGTCTCCCCAGGCGAACTAGAGGAGACCTCGTCAGTCGCCGCCGGCGAATGCGTCAAGAGCGATATCTCGGGCGCAGACGTCGATGTTGCTGCCAAGTACGCCAACCTCCTCTCCGGAGAGAACGCGTATACTCGCAAAGAAGAGGTTCGGCTACGTTGGAAGCTGGACCTGCGTCTCGTCCCCTTGCTATGGTTCAATACCACTCTCGGCGCTGCAGAGTTAGTACAGTCCCCTTCGCCTCACACCTCCATGCTCGTACTGTTGCCAGCCTAACCTCCCGTCGTCTACAGCAAGGTCACAACGGCCACGGCAGCATTGTATGGGTTCCGTGAAGATACAGACCTCACGGGTAATCGATACAGCTGGGTTGGGAGTGCATTCTACGTAAGTCGTGGCTCGCCTTCGCTCCCATCGACGTAACATAACATCTCAGTTCGGCTACTTGTTCTGGTGCTTACCCAGCGGCACTCTGCTCCAACGCTTCCCCCTGGCAAAGCTCCTCTTCGTCGCCCAGCTCATCTGGGGCTGCGTCCTGATCGGGACCGGCTTCGCAAGCAACTTCCCCACGCTCATCGCCCTTCGCGTGCTCCTAGGTGCGCTTGAGGCTCCGGTGGTGCCGGGCAACTTTCTCGTCCTCAGCATGTGGTACAATCGCCCCGAGCAGCCTCTCCGGACCGGTCTCATGTACACCGGCCTGTCCGTCTGCATCACCGGTCCCATCGGTTGGGGCATCGGCTTCCTGGCCGGCGAGCACCAGTGGCGCTCCATGTTCTGGATCATGGGAGGCATAACCATCGTGTGGGCCTGCATCATGGGAGTCTTCCTCCCCGACAACCCGGTCAAGGCCAAGTTCGTGTCGGAGCGGGAGAAGGCCATCGTGATCGAGAAGATCAGGGCGGACCAGACCGGCGTCGAGAACAAGAACTTCAAGAAGGAGCAGTTCGTCGAGTGTCTCCTGGATCCCAAGACTTGGCTTATGTTCATGTTTAACATTGTCATCTCGGTTCCCAACGGGGGCTTGACCAACTTCGCCCCCCTCGTCGTCCAGGGACTCGGATATAGCTCTCAGAGATCGACCCTCCTGATGATGCCTACTGGTATCATCCAGACGCTGTCTTCCTATATGTGCAATGGCGGCGTGTTTCTCTGCGCCAAGTATCTGCCCAAGAAGCAATGCCGGGTCGGTTGGATCCTGTTTGGCATCATCGTGGGACTCATCTCCTCCATCTTCCTCTACGTGCTACCCACCGACAACTACAACGGCCGGCTGGCTGCTCTCTACATGTCCTACTTCTACCTGGGACCTTACATCGTCGCCCTGGGTCTCAATACCGCCAACACGGCTGGGCACACCAAGAAGGTTACGACCAACGCCCTCATCTTCATCGCCTACTGCGTCTCCAACATCATCGCACCTCAGTTCTTCAAGTCTGAACAAGCACCGCTATACTCACTGGGCATCGCCGCTATCCTGACCAGCTACGGCCTTGCCGTGCTCTTCATCGTCCTCTACGCCGCCTACTGCTGGTGGGAGAATACGAGACGGGATAAGCTTGATGCGGCCGCTGGGCAGAGGATTCATTCGGATACTGACTTTCGCGATCTGACGGATAGGCACAACATTCATTTCCGCTATGTTTGGTAGGGTTCTGCGGCTTCTTCTTCTTCTTCTTCTTCTTCTTCTCGATGAGTCCATCTAGACAGCATCGAATGCAGTACCATAGTCAGACTGTCTATATTGAAATACAACAAAGTCAATCAGTCTCTGGTTGTGACGGTGATGCCAAGCTATCGTCTTTTTCCATCTATTAAATGTAAAGATAAATCTCACGCAAGTTGAAAGACTGCAGGATGAAGCTGGCATTTCACGATGACAGTTTCACCTTTGGATGTATGCTGAAGTGTCACGATCAGGGCTGCTCCTGGACAGGGGTAAAGCTTCGAATCAGGCCTCCTCAATAATACAACGATGATATGATGATTCCACAGGCACTACGCCGTTCAATGTGGTTGATCCCGTTATCTCCCCTTTCGCTGGACGATGTCAGCACAATAAGCACGGTTGGAACCCTGCCTGATACGACCAGATCGAACCAACAGTCTGATAAGACGATGTACGGCTTGAGATAGTGCTTCTAGCGTCGACGATCTCGCGGGAACCCTGTCGCTCCTTGTTTGTTGGTGTCTCGATAGCAAACACAATCATCCTTGACTCCCTGACTACCACACTAAACTAACGTTGCCCGTCGGACTTGGACTCCGATCGTTGCAACGGACTGAAGTCTCACGCCATCTCTCTCTCGAAACCCGGGGTGAGAATGCGATCGTTGAGTTAGCGCCCGCAGCTAAGGCTTGCCATCCGATCAACCGATGGGGGTGGAGATGGAGATGACGATGAAGATGGGAGTTGTCTCCGTCGGCGTTCTGTGGCCATCGGCGCCGATTACGCTACGGACTCGGATGGGTGTCGAATTGGGTGTCGAATGGGTGTCGGATGAGTATCAACGAAGTCATCTAGAGTAGATAGTCCGTGTCGAGATTCGATCACTTAATAGCGTAACTCAGAGACTCTGACGGACAGGTTCATTCTTGTTCCATCATTCTTGCTCTCCAAGCAATTCAAACTACTCACTTCGAAATGGCCATCAGCAAAGCAACTTCTTCGTCACAATCTCGCATCCGTATCGCTATAGATCGCGGCGGCACGTTCACGGATTGCCTGGGAATAGTACCTGGCAGGCCAGACATTCTCGTCAAGCTCCTTAGCAATGACCCCAAGAATTACGCCGATGCCCCAACTGAGGGTATTCGGAGAATCCTGGAATCTGCGACAGGTAAGCCTCTCCCGCGAGGCAAGCCCATCGACACAAGCGGCATCGAGTCCATCAAGATGGGCACAACGGTTGCTACCAACGCCCTCCTGGAGCGAGCATCGACGCCATGTGCGCTGGTAACGACCCGCGGGTTCAAGGATCTCTTGCGTATTGGAGATCAGACTCGTCCGCGTCTCTTTGACTTGAACATTCGCCGGCCAGAAACACTCTTCAGAGACGTACTAGAGATCGACGAGAGGGTCACGCTCTACGATTCCGCCGAGGATGCAACCAGTCTCACCAGCACTGAGCGTAGTGCACTCGGTCTCAAGACCGGAATCGGAGGCGAAGCTATAAGAATTCTTCAACCCCTAGGTAACTAAACCTTCGCCCATGGGAACCGAGGTTCAACAAATGTTAACATGTACGCAGATGTTGAAGGCGCGCGAAAAGGGCTGCAGGGTCTATATGACAAGGGCGTACGGGCTCTCGCTGTAACCCTGCTTCACTCGTATACTTATCCGGATCATGAGCTTCAGCTCTCGCAAATCGCTCAAGAGATTGGCTTCAGTCAGATCTCACTCTCCTCCCAAATCTCTCCCATGATCAAAGCCGTCTCAAGGGGATACTCAGCCACCGCGGATGCGTATCTGACTCCTCTCACACGTGCATACGTTGACAGCTTTCGTCAAGGCTTTGTCAACAATCTGGAAGACGTCAATGGTGCTCGATGCGAGTTCATGCAGAGTGACGGTGGTCTCGTCGGGTGGCAGAGCTTCAGCGGCTTGAGAGCCATCCTTTCGGGTCCTGCCGGTGGAGTTGTTGGCTTCAGTCAGACTTGCTATGATGTCGAACGCCAGAAATCTGTCATCGGCTTCGACATGGGAGGCACGAGCACGGACGTATCGCGCTATGGTGGCAGTTTGGAGCATACCTTTGAATCGATCACCGCTGGTATCACTATCCAGTCTCCGCAGCTTGAAGTCGACACCGTCGCAGCCGGTGGGTTCATTTCATGATATATAAGAAGGTTTATTGACTCTTGTTAGGCGGCGGAAGTATTCTCTCATATCGAAACGGCCTCTTTCTTGCCGGACCCGAGTCTGCCAGTGCTCATCCCGGTCCCGTAGCATATCGTAAAGGGGGGCCTTTAACCGTCACGGATGCTAATCTGGTGCTGGGTCGACTTCAAGCTTCTCAGTTCCCAAAGATCTTTGGGCCAAACGAGGACGAGATGCTCGACTATGCTGGTGCTAGGAAGGCTTTTGAGAAGCTGCTTGTCGAGGTCAACAAGGACCTGGCCGCCACTGGTGCCCCTACAAAGACCGTCGAAGAGCTCGCATTGGGTTTCCTTCAGGTCGCGAATGAGACCATGTGTAGACCCATTCGGTCTCTCACAGAGGCCAAGGGCTACAAGGCCTCTGACCACGAGCTCGCCGTTTTTGGTGGTGCTGGCGGACAACATGCTTGTGTAAGTTGATCATCGCTCGGTATGGCATGCCACGTTGAGCATCTCTGATCGGTATTTTTAGGCCATCGCTATCAACCTGGGCATTAATCGCATCTTGATTCACCGATACTCTTCGGTCTTGTCTGCCTATGGTATGGCACTGGCTGAATTGGTTCATGATGTTCAGCAGCCATACTCGGTCGAGTTGAAATCCTCTCTTCAAGACTTGGATTCAAAGCTGGGTAATTTAGAAGAGTCGGCTTCTGAGAAGCTAGTCAAAGATGGTGCCTCCAACGACTCCTTGGCATTTGAGCACTTCCTGAACCTTCGCTATGAGGGCTCCGACACGACTTTTATGATTCCTCGACCCGAAGACGGGAACTGGGCTGATGCGTTCACTGCCGAGCATAAGCGACAGTTCTCTTTCATCATGAGCAATCGCGATATCCTTGTCGAGAATATCCGAGTCCGAGCAACAGCCCAGAGCGCGTCGGTTGAGCCAGTGTTTAACTTGCAACAGCAGCTCGACAAGGCGCCTCTTGTGGCAGTTTCAGAGGAAAAGGCGTCTGATCGCGTTCAGGTATATTTTGATGAAGGTTGGAAGAAAGCTCCGCTGTACCTACTCGGACTATTAAAGCAAGGCGACCTGATTCAAGGTCCAGCCATCATTCTCGACAACACTCAGACAATCGTTGTCAGCCCAGATTCCACGGTGACCATTCTAGACCGGCATGTAATTCTGGAACTAAACGACAAAGCAGATAGGTCGGTTGAGGATGTCGCAATCAAGGACAAGAAGGTCGATCCGATTCAGCTTACCGTCATGGCTCATCGGTTCATGAGCATTGCCGAGCAAATGGGACATGCCTTGCAGATGACGAGCGTTTCCGTCAATATCAAGGAGCGGTTGGATTTTAGCTGTGCTCTCTTCAGTCCAGAGGGTCGCTTAGTTGCGAACGCGCCGCATGTTCCCGTTCATCTGGGCTCTATGGAGCAGGCAGTCATGTACCAGCACGAGAAGTACTACGGTCAGCTTCGACCGGGCGATGTCATCGTTGCAAATCATCCACTCTCGGGAGGAACGCATCTGCCAGACATCACTTGCATCACACCCGTCTTTGATGCTGCAGGTGAAGAGGTGATATTCTACACCGCTTCTAGAGGCCATCACCAGGAGATTGGTGGCATCTTGCCAGGTTCTATGCCTGCCGGTAGTGTCGAGCTGTTCGAGGAGGGCGCTGCCATCATCTCCGAGTTTTTGGTCAGGGATGGTATCTTTGACGAAAAGGGCGTTACACAATTGCTGCTCGAAGATCCGGCCCAGTATCCTGACTGTTCGGGCACGAGGAAGCTGGCTGACAACATCAACGACCTGAAGGCTCAAGTCTCTGCAAACGCCAGGGGAGCTGCACTCGTCTCTGAGCTCATTCAGGAGAACGGACTTGGTACAGTACACTTCAACATGCGCGCCATTACCGACAATGCGGAAGCCTGTGTACGCGAATTTCTCCTTCGGACGTACGAGAAGACTGGCGGAGAGCCTCTTCATGCGCTTGACCATATGGATGATGGAACCCCTGTCCAATTGACCATCACCATTGATCCCGAGACGGCTTCGGCTCACTTTGACTGGACCGGTACGGGTGAGGAAGGGTACCATTCCTTCAACGCACCTCAGGCCATCACGCGCAGTGCGACGCTCTACGTCTTGCGATGCCTCATCAATCAGGACATTCCGCTCAACGAGGGCTGTCTACGCCCATTGACCTTTACGATTCCTCCCGGCACCATTCTGAACCCGTCATCTACTGCAGCAGTGTGCGCGGGCAACCCCATCACCTCCCAGAGAGTCACGGACGTGGTGATCAAGGCGTTTGCTGCATGTGCCGCCAGCCAAGGCGACTGCAACGTCGTATCCTTTGGCATCGATGGAAACGTGGATCCCAAGTCCGGCGCTCTCGTTCCAGGCTCCGGCTTCGGTTTCTGCGAGACAATATGCGGTGGCAGCGGCGCCGGTGAGGGATGGCATGGAACCAGCGGCGTACATGTCCACATGACAAATACACGAATCACTGATCCGGAGATTCTAGAGAAGCGGTACCCAGTCGTTCTTCGAGAGTTTAGCATTAGGGATGGCTCAGGGGGCCGTGGTAAGTGGAATGGTGGCAACGGGATCCGACGGGTCTATGAGTTTGGTAGGGGCATGGGATGCTCTATCGTCAGTGAGCGTCGGGTCACTCGTCCGTACGGCATGAAGGGTGGTGGAGACGGGAAGTCGGGGGTGAATTACATCGTGAAGGGTGGAGAAGGCGGTCGATGGTGTCGACTTGGTGGTCGAAAGGATTTCAAAGTAGCTCAAGGAGACTGGTTTGTGGTTGACACTCCTGGAGGGGGCGCTTGGGGTAGTATCGGGGATGGTGAGGAGGTCAGCGACGACTCTGTAAGAAAGGGAAATCCAACGACGAAGGGCTGGGTGAACAGGTTTGTAACCCGATTCCAGATTGCGCAGGAGGTGAGTAGTTGAGGAGGGCTGCTTCCCTATTCTACATTGTGAATCCCATATTAGATTTGCCACTCAAGGTCATGAGAGTTTAACGATGTTTTGCGGGATGTATAGATGGACCGATGAGATAGCTTATTCCTCAGTGAAAATCTGTTCCACATATTCCATCAGTTAGTTCCTTTTCTCAATCTTTTCTTTTTTGATAGGGCGAGCAGGAAAAACGATTGTAAAATTTCAGGTCTAGGGTGAGCTGCGTGCGGCGGAGCATCTTTGCGCTTACTGCGGGGCATTCTCACAGTTCATCATATCTGCTACTGCTGCTGTTTGTTAACGACCACTGTAACTAACTTACTGTACTGTAGCTATAGCACTGAGTGGCTAACGCGGTATTGAAAGGGCTCCCCTTCCAGTGATCGTTCCTACCGCAACTGAACCCATAATTAGTGCTCCGAGCGCGACACGTTACGTCGGTGAACCTGCTGCTAACTTATAGTTAGTACTACTGCTACTTACCTACCACTTCCACTTTATCTACTCTAACTTTGTAACTAAGCATTGGCATCTTTTGCAAATCCTCCTCTCTCCCTCTGCGAATATTAACACATCCCCTCCTTGTCCATTTTTACCAGGTATCAGCTCCCTCTCTTGGATACCGACCAGCCTTGCCCGTCATGGTGACGCTGGACAGGCTTCCCAACGAGGTTCTCCATAGCATCGCCTCGTTCTTGCTGAAAAAGTACGATTTAGCCGCCCTGTCGCGAGTCAACCGCCACTGTTACGATGTCACGAGTCCCATTCTCTGGAAGCGCGAAGTCGAGTCCGACAGGCCCGGTGCATTGCACTGGGCTGTTGAGCATGAAGATATGGACGTACTGAAACGCGCCCTCGACGCCGGTGTGCCTGCCGATCGACTTGCCTACTCTCACAAGCCCAAATCTCGCATCAATCGCAGGTATAAGTGGTGGAATTATCACAGCACCTATTTTGACGATCCCGAATGGAGGCTCGTCGACGACGACGATTCTGTCGATCTAGATTCTTCCTATGTTACCCACGACGAATGCCAATGCTTCGAAGCCGGCTGTGACGATGGCATATTTAACGACTGCTCATGGGAGGCCATTCACATTGCTGCGAGCAAGGGACGGATAGATATGGTTGACTTGCTACTCGACACGGGGAAGACCAGCGTGGATGCGTTCTCTTGGGGGCTGTGTCTATGCCGTCCACATCTACCAATCGAAGCCTTCAACGAATCACGAGCGATCGAGGAAGAGGAGCTCGAAGATTTACATGGCGGTGGCTGGACACCTTTACATGTCGCCATCTGCCACGGTCAGGTCGAAATGGCAAAACACCTGCTCAAGCGCGGTGCTTCTACGGTTATATATCAAGGCATTGACTTTGAGCTCGATGCGACAGCCTGGCGTGAAGACGAAATCTCTCGCGACTCAAGCAGATTTCGGCTTACAGCCATGCATCACGCCGCGAAACACGACCAAGTCGAGCTACTCCAGCATCTTGTCGATGAAAAGTACCAGGAAAACGTCGATGCGGAAGGACCGTTCATGGGTACGCCTCTGATACAGGCCATCTGGTACGAACATTGGGACACGGTGGTCCCTTGGCTGCTCAATCACGGCGCCAATATTGATGCTCGCCTTATCGAAACACGGCTCACGCCATTAATGATGGCATGCTTCTCCCGCCGTTTCGACGACGCCTCCAGGCTTGTTGACCTGGGTGCGAGCGTCACTACCTTAACAGTTCACCAGTTTAGCATTCTGCATCTCATACTAGGACCTGGATCACTACGCTTCGACGAGTTTGGGGAAATGTGTGAGCAACCACCTAGCACTGTATCAGAACCCGAAATCATCAAGAAGTTTCTCAGCAAAGGATTTCCTGTCGACTCTCGGGAGGCCCTCCTCGGCATGACGCCGCTGATGGTGGCTAGCGCTAGCTGCAACCTCGGCGCGATAGAAGCGCTTATTGAAGGTGGCGCAGACGTCGATGCTCTCGACCACGATGGTCTCACCGCTTTGGCACGAGTAGGCGAGGCAGCCGAAGGCCCTGCGATCAAAGGTCTCTGCGAAGCCGGAAAGATGCTCTTAGATGCGGGAACGACACTCAGGGTCTCATCGGAAAATCTGACACCCCTGAGCATTATCTGCGCGCGGAGTTTGGATACCTCCACCACCAGCCTCGAGTGGGAGGAGCAGCACGCGTCATTAGCCAAACTCTTGATCGAGCGTGGTGCTGATCCAAACGACCAAGGCGTCTCGCCCTATGTGCCCTTTACGGAGGCCTTGAGAAATGACAACTTCAAGCTCGCCCAGGCGATTATCGAAGGCGGTGGAAAACCACTGCCGGACGACCTAGAATCTATCCTGAGGATCTCAGTCACGGAGATGTACGATGAAGGCAAGACGGAGTATATCGTCAACCTGGACTGTGCCAAGTATGGAATTACAGGACCTTCAAAGACGCTTTTGGTGCAGCTTCTACGGAACGCATTTGAGGACCGACTATGGTCAAGGGCAGCAGAGCTTTTGAGAGTAGTAACACCACCGAGAGATTTGATCAAGGGTATGATGCATCTATGCCTTCAGGAGGCGTCAATGAACGCCGATGACCCGTCTGTGCTGGTGCAGGCCCTCTTGGACAAGGGCGAGGATGCCAACGAGCTGTGGGACGGCGAGCCGCCCATCTACTATAGCATCAAGTCGGGGTTTGGCTGGCCTTCTACCACCTTTCTTGTTAATGCCGGAGCCGATATCAAGATGGCTACCCCATGTATGCCAAGTGGAGCCTTTATGTACTCGATAAAGAACAGCTACCACCATCAATCACTACAGATGCTGTCACAGCACCTTGACGTGGTCAAGACCCTAACATATGATCAGCATCTGGAGCTTTGGCAGTCTCTTATCCGACGGAAAACTGAACACCCCACAAATCCAACACTGTCAGATAAACCGCACTTGCATTGGAGTATGGTCAACCGTTTCCTAGAAGCAGGTCTGCGAACCGACATCAAGATGCCTGATGGCAGTCTTGTGAAGTCGGTTGTGGAGCAGGCGATACCCCCTCAACTTTTATCACGTACTGAACAGGCGGTTCTGGCCGCTCTTGACATCCCTTATGTAGAGCCGGAGTGGCCGGAGGAAGATGGTTCAGATATCGACGAAATGAGTTCCGTCTCGGGGGACACGAGCTCCGATGAGGACGACGACGACGATGAAGACGACAGCGATGATTATTCAGAAGACGACGAAGACCTCGATCCAGGCTTGTGGGGTTTGTCAGAGGACGATGAAGATGATGAGTGGACGTTAGATGGAGGCGACTCCGCCCACGACGACGATGACTTTGGGGACGATGGTGGCTTGATCCCTATCCCTCTTCCGTTTGTTTTTGGGCTATATATGTAAAGCCTCTATGGGCGAGACCTCGGATACGAAGAAATTCCGGAGTCGGGATTGCTACCATGTGTCGGTTTGATAAATCGGAAGTTCCTCGAATCCTCGGCGCCATGGTTGTCAGGAATGGTTTCCGGGAAAACCTACGGTCATAGGAACGGAAAATGAAGGGACTAACTTACAATGTACCTCTGTATCACAATTCGTTGTGGGATTTGGTGTCTCGGAACTGGCCTTACTGAAGTAACATCGAGCTGCGGGATAACCGCGAAGTATATAATAGCTTGGTCAGATAAACCCAACAACTACACGCGCGTGCAATGGATGTTACACTACGCACAAGCGCAACGGGAGATGCAGCCTCTTTGTATGGAGGGTTCATTCGGGTTCGGCTTCCTGTCGGCCGGTGACGGCACTTGCTCCCGTCATGTTGGTGCTGTCGTCCGGACTAAGAAAGCCGAGAGTGCCCCGCAAGCTATGCCCCGCACGGAGTTCCTGAACCACGCGGATGCTTCGGGAATGGAGACCAGGTACAAGTTCAAGAATCGTCCGCTGGACGTCTACTACTATCTCCTTGAGGAGGCTAAGGGCTCACTTCCGTACCTACGGGGTCTGAGCCAATAAAACGCTAGCGCATATCCATGATGCATTTCTACCACCTATGTTATACTATGATATAAGTATCACAAAATCTATTACTTATAAAAACTGGAGTAGGTACAGAGTGAGTCCTTAGCCTCCTCAAGGAGATGTACGTGTTCAAAGTACCGTGGCTGCATTAAAGTGAACAAGCTAATGTAGAAGAAGTGCCTGGGGTAGAGAATAGTCAGATGGTTGGTTGAAAGATGGACGTGACTAGGCTGATTCAAGCCTCGACATTGAGCGATCAATGTGACATACTTTGTGCGTGATAGTCTCAGATATACTATTCCATACGGTAGCAGAGATGTATTGAGGGTTGGGTGAGCAAGGCACTCTCAAACGACGGCTTGTCTCGGTGTCGTTGTTCGATGCACGAAGAGGCATGACTGAGGCACGGAAGAGGCGAACAGCAAAGGTGTCACGTAAAACGGCGGGGATGCAACGTGTTGTATCATGCACTCAAGTTCAAGATGGTAATTGGGGGCGTGTTGGACGATGCGGGATGGTGAGGGAGCTTGTTGGGTGTTCACCTCTCTCCTCCTCCTCCTCCTCCTCCTCCAAAGCCATGCCGTTTTGGTATAGCTGTCACCCTATAGATCCGATCCGATCCGACCAGATCTCTGGATCTCTGCACATCTAGATATCGAAAAGGAACCGGAATGAAGCATGAAGAATAAAATCGCTTTCTTGAAGCGCTCATTCTCATTTATTAATTGCTCCGATCAAGCATCTACTTGTACGGTCTGTATACACTGACTACCTCGATCCCCCACTTTTCACCTTGCCCCTCCGCTCTCGCACCGGTGCCGCTAGGCCGGATCGGCATTAGACGAGATCAGCCGTGGACAACGTGCATGGAAGCCAAGTGAGAGAGAGGAGGGCGCCAACGCCGAACACCGAGATATGGGCATCCCCCCTCCTCCCACACGACCTAGGCCTTCCTATTGCGGACAAAGCCATCAGGGTCATTAATCGCGGGTTGTTGGGGCGGCATTAGCCCCCTTGACGATAGCAGCGCGGGGTTCCGGGTTTGCGTTCGGTTTCCCGGTATCCAGCTCGTTGGAAGAATGCTTGTTGCCGTGCCATGTCGCGTGAAGCGGGGGTTCTACGGGGGAGTCTGAGGCAAGAAGACACACCCCAGGCATCGCATTGGGACTGGCAGACTTGGGTATAGAACGGTAGAGGGACTGTACGTACTGTACTGTACTCGAGTAGACTTGCTGACGCGCGTAAGGCGAGCGAAGTGCCATAAACTTTGGAGAACGAGGCCAATAATGACTACATATTTACGTACCATCTGGTGGTCCGTACTTGTTAAGGGAGTGGTACTGCAATGCCGAACCACCACAGGCAACGCAGCACGAGCGGTTGCGTGCCTGCTGGCAACTATCTAGAGCTGGTCGGATATGCCGGTGCGGACAAGGCACATGCATTATTTATCAATCAATCCGGCACCGTTCGTACACAGCTACGCCTAACTGCGCCTATCCACCCGCTGCTCTCAACGCCTAGAGTGTCCAGATGTCCGTGGAGTTCGGAGTAGCTCGGCGTTGCGGGATTCGATTAACCATCATGTCAGGCCAGAAAGAACCCCTCCTCCTGCTCCCCCCCCCCCTGCCTGCGCCTTCGAGGCGCCCTGTAAGAGCTTGGTTCTAATCATTGCTAACATTTGGGTCCCATTCTGACCCAATTGCCCGCCTCGCAAGCCTCGGGTTGTCGTCGGAGTCGTCCTCGTGGTACTCCGTATTCTCCTGCGGATACGTCCGACGTGGCTCTTGCCCACCACCTCCTCCTCCCACTTGCTTGCTGTTGCCCATTCGAACCACAAGTATAAGGGCAGGTGCTTCCCCTCCTCAATTCCTTCCTCTGATCTCATTATACTCATCCTCTCTTCATCCTCTCACGACTTCTTCTCGCTACTTACTACATACTACCTACTTTCTTCCAACACGACACAACACATTCACATAACACCGCCAAAATGGTACGTCACTATTCTCCTCTCGCCTTCTCAAGGCAGATTTCCCCATCTGCCTACTAGTAGCTTCGCTTACTGACTTCTTCTGTCCTACAGGTCAAGGTTCTCGCTGTTCTCTACGACGGTGGCCAGCACGCCAAGGATGTACGTTGAAAACCTTACTCTTATTCCCGTCCAACCTCTTCCCTCGTGTTATATATCCCTACTCGAACCCCGCATCTTGGCTGCGTCTTGATCGTCGTTTCGTTCGCTTCGTTCGTTTCGATGCAAGACAAAACCTAGGCTATATGCAGTACCCCACACGTCCCGTGCCGCCGATCCCATAACGCGGGGAGAGCTGCCAAACGATACCTCTTCGGTGTGCGACATCCAACTAACATTGTTCCTCTTCAGCAACCCCTCCTTCTCGGCACGACCGAGAACGAGCTCGGCATCCGCAAGTGGCTTGAGGACCAAGGCCACACTCTCGTCACCACCTCCGACAAGGATGGCGAGAACTCCACCTTCGACAAGGAGCTCGTCGACGCTGAGATCATCATCACCACCCCCTTCCACCCCGGTTACCTGACCGCTGAGCGTCTGGCCAAGGCCAAGAAGCTCAAGCTCGCTGTCACTGCCGGTATCGGTTCCGACCATGTCGACCTCAACGTCGCCAACAAGACCAACGGCGGTATCACCGTCGCTGAGGTCACTGGCTCCAACGTCGTCTCCGTTGCTGAGCACGTCATCATGACCATCCTTGTCCTTGTCCGCAACTTTGTTCCCGCCCACGAGCAGATTGAGCGCGGTGACTGGAACGTCGCCGAGGCTGCCAAGCTGGAGTTTGACCTCGAGAACAAGGTTGTCGGTACCGTTGCCGTCGGCCGCATTGGTGAGCGTGTCCTCCGCCGCCTCAAGGCCTTCGACTGCAAGGAGCTCCTCTACTACGACTACCAGCCCCTGTCTGCCGAGAAGGAGAAGGAGATTGGCTGCCGTCGTGTCGACAACCTCGAGGACATGCTTGCCCAGTGTGACATCGTCACCATCAACTGCCCTCTCCACGAGAAGACCAAGGGTCTCTTCAACAAGGACCTCATCAGCAAGATGAAGAAGGGTGCTTACCTCATCAACACCGCCCGCGGCGCCATCGTCGTCAAGGAGGACGTTGCTGCCGCCCTCAAGTCTGGCCAGCTCTCCGGCTACGGTGGTGATGTCTGGTTCCCCCAGCCCGCCCCCGAGGACCACGTCCTCCGAAAGGCCAAGAACGTCTTCGGCGGCGGCAACGCCATGGTTCCCCACATGTCCGGTACATCCCTGGACGCCCAGAAGCGCTACGCCGACGGCACCAAGGCCATCATCGAGAGCTACCTCTCTGGCAAGAACGACTACCGCCCTGAGGACCTCATCGTCCACAACGGTGACTACGCCACCAAGGCCTACGGTCTCCGTAAGTAAGCGTCTACCTATAACGGTAGCATGCTTATGAGTTGAAAATTGGGGAGAGAGAATCTGTACATATGAGACAGTGGAAGGAGGATGTCGTGACTACTCTTTGAGAGGGGAGTAGTTGCAGATCTGAGCATGTGGGGAACAACCCCTACGTTGCTTGGTATTACGAGTTTAATGTCCCAAATGAATGAAAAAAAATATTAAAATTTAAATAAGTCACTCCAGTTCCATTGCGTGAAAAAGAAAGTTACTCGATGTCTCTGTCGTACTTATCCGATTGGCTTACTTGGATGGTATACAATCATGGAACACCGAATGGCGTTGACCAGGAATATCCCAGTAATTGGTTTAATTAATAGGCCGAATATTGGATTCGAATGGCAATTTCTGGGAGGTACATGTTCAGACGATATATCTTAGTGTAACAACTGAACCCCACGGCTCCTTGGTGTTGCTGACTTTCTATTAAGCATTAATTATGAATCAAGAGCTGGCAGAGAAGGCTATATTTGAATGCGCTACGAGGTTCGACAAGCCAGAAGTGGAATCAGGTTTTCACGTGTCAACAGAGAACTACGCGTCAAATGTATTATATCGAGTAATACTTCATGTTATCAATTAAACCATCGGGCTTGACAGCTATCAAAACGCTCAGTGACGGTCGAGGACTGTTCTCATATTATCCAATGCACCTAGTCTAGTCTGCAATGTATACGCTTTGCTGTAGAAGGCACGCGCTGTCACCTACAGGACACAGAGATGGTGAATTATCTTCAGTAAGCACGCTGTGTCAAAAGACGAGTCTTTATTTCCAAAATTGGAACCACTTCTTCCTCTCGTTGCCAGGATCTCTCCTCGTCCTCGACACCTCATCCCGTCCGCGAATCCGCCAGAAGTACACCGGCACACCGGCCACGACGAAGATGATGACTGTGAGCGTCTGGATAGGTTGCGCGAACACGGCGCGGCTGAGCAGGAAGAGGCTGACGCAGCAGAATATGATGGGCGTGGTGATCCACGTGCGGTATGGTCGTTCGAGTTGCGGCTCGCGTACGCGGAGGACGATGAGGCCTAGGACGGTGAGGAAGTAGAAGGTGTAGCCCGCGACGCCGTAGAAGGTGACTAGCGTGCTGAATTCGCCGACGATGCAGTATCCTGATGTGAGGACGACGTTGAGGAGAAGGGCGTAGATGGGGGTGTAGAAGAGCCCGAGGTCCTCGTCGCCAAATACACGAAGGAGGGCTTTGGATAGCCATCCGCGAGTACGCTGCGTGCTGAGACCGTGATCGTCGTCGTTGCCGATGCTGCCGATGCCGATGCGTCCGAACATGGCAGGAATGTAGCCCTCTTTTCCGGCAACATAGGCTAGTCGGCTGGATGTGAAGGTAGTAGAGTTGAGTGCTCCCAGACAGCTAGCGCTGACGATGAGAGCGAGGATGAGAGACCCGATGGGACCAAACACTTGCTGGCCGAAGAGAACAGCAACAGTATTGGAACTAGCCATCATGTCGAGAGGCAAGACCATGAAGTACGCCATATTGGCGAGAACGTAAGACAGAATGACGATGGGCATGGCCGTGTGGATAACTCGCGGGAGATCGCGAGTAGGGTTGCGGAACTCGCCAACGACAAAGTTGGTCTGAATCTTGGTCAGCGATGTCATCCCATGGCAGAGTGACCTCTCGACGATGTACTCACGTTGTCCCATCCATCGTAAGCCCAAAGACCAGCATACAGCGCCAGGGCCCAGTTAGAAAGGTCATTCGAAGTATTATCGAACAAGTCACCCGCTTTCCACTGCACCTTGGCCTTACCATTGAGCGTCTTACCCGTGATGGCCACGACCAAACCCGTCACGGCAACACCCAGCAGGGCCACGAATTTGAAGAACATGAACAAGTCGTTCACCCGGGTTCCGATACGCGTTGATACACAGTTGAGGAGTGTGATCACCCAGAGACCCACCAATGCGACGGCCTTGTTGATCCAAGGATTGATGGTTTCAGCTTCGGGCCCGATGAAGGCGCGCACGAGATACTCGCCCATGATGATGGCGATGATAGCAGCACTACCGGGCTTCAGAACAAGCATGGCAACCCAGGTAAATAGAAAGCCTGACAGCTCACCGAACGTCTTGGACAGGTACACTTGCGCGCCGCCATTGAGGGGGATCGCGCCGCCTAGCTCAGCATACGATGCGGCTCCCGTCCACGCAAGTATGCCCGCAATTACCCAGACGATCATGGCAGCGCCGGGCGACCCGACCTTTTCGCTGACCGAACCTGGCGAGGAGAAGATGCCGGAACCGATGATCAGTCCCACTATCAGCGACAAGCCGTTGAGGTACGTGAGCGTCTTGTTCTTCTCCAGCGACCCACCACCTAACCCTCCGCTCGGTCGCGCGGTCGACGTAGGAGCTCCAATGGGCGCATACCCACCCGCACCTGCCGTTGAGCTCAGGGGGAACATGTTCGCGGCGAAATCGAACGTCGACGACACCGAGTATGAGCGGTTCAAGCGTCCGGCCGGGTTCGCGCTATCCAGGGGATCGTCCTGCTCGAGCGACAGCCTCCGCGACGAAGATATGCTCGGCCGTGAAGACACCTCGGTGATGCCATCTTCGTTGACCTGGCTTGAGCTCGCCAATGATGCTAGCTCGAGCGAATCTCGCGTTTGCGGTGCGAGGCCGAAGGGCGCCATTGTTGATGTATATTCAAAGCCTGATTTTGTTCCGGTACCACGGTTTTATCCAAGTATCGGTTGGAGAGATTAGGAGCGACAGCCCATAATTAGCAGTTGGCCAAAGACGCGTCCGGATCGAAGACAAAGAAACCGGAGTTGGCGTAGGAGGCTGGGCGCAAAGGGTATGCGGTTGTTGGCTAGGGTTTCGGTCAAGCCCTCTCGAGTAATAGCAACTGGTCGACAGTTCGAGCCGTTAAGTCGTGACGTCGTAATGTAGTGGAAATGGATAGAAATTCGAACAGTTGGAAGGAGAAGGATAGGAAGTTTCAATCTCGCGAAGCTCAGCGAGGGACCAACAATGCGAGGCAGGTAATTAGGTACCTCTAGGGATCAGAAACAGGGTCTCTACTGTACAGAGTAACCCCCCTAGCCCCCGTTCCGAGACGCACAGGGGACGTCATTGGACGAAGCATAGCCACATTCGTTATGTAAGTTCTGTGGCGCTTCCCACGTAGTATATCTCTACCTCGAGCTTGTTATTCTGGCTCCTCTACTTCAAGTGAAACCTCGGCATCCACCTCATCTCAACCACCACATCATGGGCTCAGACGAATACACCGTCGCGGGAGGCGGTGGCCTTAAACTCAAGGGCACAAAAATTCACAAGAAGAAGAAGAAGCGCGATAAGTCCGATCTGGAGAAGAACTTGTCCACCGGAGATGGAGATTTGGTCAAAACGAATCCTGAAGAAGGCAAGAAGCGCAAGAGCCGGAAAGACTCGACAAACGACGGGGATGTGGAAGAAGATGAGGGTGTCTCAGCTGTGCAGAAGACAGAGTCTGAGAGAAGACACGAGGAGATCAAGAGGAAGAGGGTGAGTACTCCAGGTCCCAACCCCCACACCACGGACCGCGCATCCCGAACAATCTAAACTTGAGAATCTGTGCTAATCTCTGCGATAGCTACTCAAGATGGCCGAAGCATCTGGCTCAAGACCAGAATTGCTAAAAACACACAAGGAGCGTGTAGAAGAGCTCAATACGTATCTCTCAAAATTGAGCGAACATCACGATATGCCTAAGATTGGTCCTGGTTAAGAGTTGTTAGGAGGGAGTAGAAGTCTTTAAACATGAGGACATCATTTACAAGTAGGATTCCAGCGCTTGAAAAGCTGATAAGCAAGCACCCACCCATCTGAGGCATGCTATCGCCTTATTTCTATGTTCTGGTATTTTTAAAGAATGGTAAAGCCCATGAGGTGTTTCGCTTTGGGTCTCTTGAGCTATTCCTCACGTTGTTAGAATCCCTGTGCAGAATTCTTTCTTAGCACTATATTGATTAATGGAGCTATTCACTTCATTCGCTGCATCTACTATCATTTGAAATATCGGGTCGCTTTGTAAGCTGGATTATTTCGTGTATATTACTGGTTTGCTATAAGGTTTCGAGAAATGCACAATGATACGCCGCATAATGATACCCCAGACCGCCAGGCGCTATGATCTAAACAATTAAAACCCAGTCGAAGGTGTCCGTGTTCACCTTCACCCATTCCTTCTATTCATCTTTCCAAAAATAAAATCAATATGTCTTCATGCACCCTTAAAACAGGAGGAATCCGCCAGTCAACATGCCAAGGACGGTCTGGATAACCATGCCTGCTGAGTGTTGAGTAGCAGCACCCTGCAGATCGGGGTCGCCCTTGCTAGCTTCGCCATCAGCAGCTGCAGATTTGGAGGGGACAACAGCAACCCAAGAGGTGGAGGTCAGGGTCGTAACACCACCATCATCAAGAGTCGAAGTGTAAGTCCTAGGAATCGCGCTCGAAGTTGTGCGGGTGCCGGTGGTTACAGTAGATTTGGTCTGGGACTGCCTTGTCCTAGTTTGACGAATTGAGGTACTCTCTTCATCTATAGTAAGTTAGCTTGCGTTTTCCTTAGACATGCGTAAACGTATAAAAAAAGCTGTGAGGTTTAGGACCGTCTTTGTCGCGCCAAGTCAACAAGTCCAAGATTTTACCGCACTCGCGGCCTGAATCCAACCCGCCGTCACCTGCTGTAAAAGTTCGTTGGCGGGACCCTTCTCCCACATACCAGAGGTTGTCGATCTCGAGGTCGAGGTTTTAGGGTCATCTGAGGAAGTTGATGAAGCTGATGTCGTAAACGAGGAGGAGGGGGAGGAAGAGGAGGAGGAGGAGGAGGAGGAAGAGGAGGAGGAAGGTTTAATAGAGGTGGAGGAAGAAGTAGTACCCAAAGATTCCGTCGAAGACGGAGCAGAAGAGGACTCTGAGGAGACGGAGGCAGAAGATGAGATGGAAGTCTTTGGCAAAGACGTACTTGAAGCGGACTTGGAGCTTGAGGAGCGAGGAGAAGAGGAAGAAGTCGTAGGAGCGGCCTCATCCGAAGTAGACATACCGACAGGAGTAGTGGACTCGGGCTCGTTGGACTCCGTGGACTCCGGATCATCAGTCTGTGTCGGCTCGGACTCTGTAGTCCTGGAAGGCCTCCTGGAAGTTCTCTGAGTAGATGACTGTGTAGGTTCATCGTCTGTAGGTGTAGGATCAGCAGATTGGGTAGGCTGCTGCGAATCGGTAGGTTCAGACGCAGTTGGCTCAGAATCTGAAGTCGGTTCCGGGGTTTGAGAAGGCTCGGCGTTCGAGGTCTCGGCGGGCTGAGAAGTTTCCGATGGTTCACTGGGCTCGGTAGGAGCCGGAGCGGTAGTGGGATCTGCTGCTGGCTCGCTCTCGGTGGGCTGCGTCGGTTGGGAAGGTGAGGTAGGCTCCGATGGCTCACTTTGCTGATTGGTCGGCTCAGAAGGGGTGGTGGGCTCCGGTTGATTCGTAGCTTCAGCAGGAGATGATGGCTCTGAGGGAGCATCAGAAGCATTGCTATCAGTAGGGGCTTGGTCCGTGGGAGCAGCATCCGTTGCAGCATCATTGGTAGGGGCAACGTTCGTGGCAGCAGCAGCATCCGTTGCAGCGTCGTTGGTAGGGGCAACATTCGTGGCAGCAGCAGCATCCGTGGGGGCGCTGTTTGGTGCATCCTCGGTGGGTGCATCGGTCTGCTGTCGGCGATGAACGTGGACCACGGCGCTGGGAAACTCAGGCAGCTTGATACGGTCTGCTCCCTCGTCTATCATGGCATTGCTAACCTTGCCATTGATACTGTGGCGCAGATGACCAGGGCAGAACCGATGAGTGCCACCTAAAGAAGCAACGCCCAGGCCTAGGGCAGAACATATGGCAAAGGCAATCAAGGCTCGCTTGGCAGTCGAAATATTCCGTTCCGGTATCCGTGGTTGAGTAGTCTCCTGGTCCAGGGTTGGGATCTCCTTCGACATGATTATCTCCTCACTCTCTTTGCTCAGTAGTCCTGCCTCCATGTCGTCGTTGTGTTTATTGTCAGGGTACGACATTGTGGAAAGAAGAAGAGAGGGGGGCCGGCGTGTTTTGTACGTAGAGCCAGCTAGGGCGGGATGGCGATGTGAGCTTGGCGGTGATGGCGTGGAGACGAGGATGGAGTGAGCCAGGTCGGTGACTAGGGCGGATATGCACAAGTACGACTGGGTGCCCAGGTGTAAGTGGGTTTTGAGCCTATCCAACAGCGTCAACGAGCAATGACTGGCTGAGGATGACGCGGGTTTGCAGCAAGTGATGTGGAGGTGAGGTGTCGAGAGGTGTCGAAGGTGTGAAGCGACAGTGAAGATCAGTCTAGAGGCCGAGGAGGTGGGTTCCCTTTATTGATGATTGCGGACCACCTTGGAAAAGCGGCAGGGCCTTGGCTTGCTGTGCTAGGCGGGCTAGGCTAAACAGGGACTGCGTGCGAGTGGGACAGCTCAAGCGGCTCTGGAGTCAAGCTGACCACTATCAGGCGAATCTCAATGATGTCGAGTTTCGTTCAGCTCGATGGTGCAAGTGATTCAGATGGAAGAGGCAATGCTAGTCCCTAAGACACCCGGCTTGAGTGCTCGTTTATAAGGACTCGGTTGTCCTTGGGTTTCCTTGGCCTTTGGGTTTATCCTAAGTTATCGATTTACAGTAACTCCACAAAAGCCAAGTATTGGGCCCAGCTGCAAAAGGAAGCAGAAGCACATAATTTAAAATATGGGAAAATTGAGTTTCTTGGGAACGGAGGCGGACACAAGTGATGGCTTGAGTAGACGATCGGCCAAGCTTCTTCAAGGAAAGTTCGGGAAGGAGCAGCCACAATCCAATCCAATGGAAGCCAACAGCCGAACCTGAGCACAAACGGGGCAAGCCCGGGAGCCACCCGCGCTCGAAAGAGTAGGCACATCTCACCAAATGGCCCGAGTGGCTGCCAGGGTTGTCGCAGCTAGACCGTGTTAGTGGGCCTGAGCCGCCAAGTGAGTCCTGTCCTTTCTTGTCTTGCGCCTGTCTTCTCCCTGAAGGGCCGTGGCGAAGGTTGCTGCCGCAGGGCAGGCGCGCAAAGATCAACTTGTGGACGAGCTCCCTTCCCTACAGTAAAACCTTCATCAGCACAAACTCCTTCTCAAAAGCACTGCTACCTAGGGACCCCATGTCCATCAACACGAGCTATTCTTGGCAATTCCGAACAGCGTTTTCTAAAGCTATTGCATTTTTATGCTATTTTTCGAATGGAGCATCTTAGTTTTCACCGTAAAAAGTGACGCCAGACAATTGTTTAGAACGGAGAAATGTGACATCACAGCAAAACTTGCTAAGCACTTGCGCTCGTATCCATCTTGGACCAGCAAGCTCTGGTTCCCCCTAGCACAAATCTACGGAGGTGCCGTGTCTCCCTTGTAGGTTGGGGTCAGGTTGGTAACTGGGGTAGCAGGCTCCATCGAATCGTATGTACTGTACGGCTGGCTAAGAACTTGTAACATGAACAACGAAAATAGGGTGGGGAGATTAGTATACGAGATAGAAACAGAAATAAGGGAAAATGAACCTACTAGTCTAGATGCCCAAACGCAGGGTAGCAGAATTTAGTATTCGTAGACTCCAGAGCAAATTCTTAATCCCCCAGACCCCCATGTTACTATCGTCCCCGACCTCTTGTATTTTTCTTGCCCCTCGTTCCCTGTCGCGCTAGGCTACTCGGTAAAATGTCTTGGGTCTCTCTACTACCTGCGCTGGGCGATAAGTGAAAGCCGTATCTTGATACGCTTGTTTATGGGATGATGCTACGATGCGGGTGTTACCTTTGGTGCAATCCGGTCCCAATTGGTCGGCTTCCGATGCTCGTCCGGTTCGTAAATGCTGCATCCGCATTCTTAGTCCAAATCCTAGGCTCATACTACGTACACTACATTGTCCTTATGGATGCTGCCAACCTGCTTTCCAGAACCACAACCTGTAGAGTGCAGTTTGTCACCCTCGCTAAAACCCTCTCGCAACTGGTTGCCATCATCATCGTTCTGCATCTATCGCTGCGTGTTCTGCCAGGTAACCAGTAATCTTACAATCGCCGATGACAATCACAAAGTACCCTTCCACTTCTTTTGCCGGCGTCATGGGTGGTGGTTCGGCTCCACCACAAACCTGATGTCCCTCAACGCTCCGGTGTGCCAAGAGAACGGCGTCTTGCGGCCGGATCTAGCGGCTCCCGACAGGAGATCCGAGGATGGAGCACGATCATCATGCAGCAATGACAACGTAGACGTGGTCGGTACGAACGATGTCTCGCTCCGCAGGTTTCTTTGCAGCTCCACCCATAGAACGATGAAGCATTCTGAGTTTCCGTGGTCATGTTGGCAATTCCGCTACCCTTATCCACTTCGTGCTCAGCCTCTTCTCAGACGAACCTTAGCTAACCTGACGTGAAGTTGGGCTGGCTACCGACAAATGCTGTCTTGGATAAGAAATGTTGGAAACGCAACTGTTCACAAGCCAAGCAACGCGTTCAACAAGAAAGGAGCCCCTCAACATCGCGACTTACAAGCTGGCTTTACTGCGTACGAGGGAATGTAACAGTACTGTGGAACAACTGCCTGATGGCGCCCACACAGATCTGGCGCCACTACCTTAGGATGACCATACACAAGACAGAAAAAAGCCTGGCTGAGTCCTGTAGCTATTTTCAGCAACCACCACCATCTCAGTGCATATTCAGGCTGTGTTCACACCTCCGAGCATACGTAGCTGAGACGAATGTTAGGCTTTGCGGGAACTGGCGGAGTCGTATTCTAACGGCGCATATGATTCCTATGTTCGTTGCCTGTGCTCAGCTGGTGTGGAAGCACAAGTTGTACATAAATAGTAGATGCCACTCTATTGGCAGATGTGTCCACGTAAATAGACACTTCGCTGACGTGGCTGGCGTGTTAATGGCATGCATCCTCGCCGATTGCAGTGCTTAGCACATTTCGCATGTAGAACTTCAAATACCATGCAGAGATCGTATTTCCTGGACGAGTCCGGGGTGCAACTGGATTTACCCTATACTACAAGCGTTAAGCAAAAGTTCACTTCTCAGACCTTTTTTCTCTCTTTCTTTTTCTGAAAGAAACTCGCCCAATATCAAGTGTCACAAACTTGGCAACGGTGAATCTCGCGTCATATGCATCAAAGAGGTCTGTTAGATGTCTTTGCTGCTGAGGTGAGGCTATGGTGTCGCTCAACAAAGGGAAACGTTGTCCAATAACTACAGACTTAATAATTCCACGGGGGGATTGATTTGTAACGTACCATGCTTTAAGTGATTTCTTATTGTTCTTATTTATTGGCTTGGCAGGTCAACTGTTGCAAGCTGTTCTAAAAGATCAGTTCCAAATACCTTCTGCACAGCCAGCCTAATTCTCTGCCAAATTCATAAGCTCTGCAAATACGGAGTAGAAGCTCCTTTTTACAGGAGTGCGATGTAATGCTTTGTTGCATTATTATTGACGACCCAGGCTGCAGAAGTACCCCTAGTTCGTCAATTCACAATCCCCACCATTAGATGCTATAGCTTGCCATGATTAACAACAAACACCCCGGCCGGCCCCTCGTAACAGTTGTCTTTCACCTCTATGCAGAAAGGAATCGAATCGACTCGATATGTTATTCCTGCTTCGTTTCATCGCGACAGCTACAATGAACTATCGGCAAGCTCCAAAGCTGCCATCGTTTTGGTCTCACGTGATGTTACAAATCCATTGCATCTCATGTCTTGGCTGTGCGTCGTGTTGGCTGTGGCTGACGAACTTGGTCGTCCCATGTTAAGGCCACTTTCACATGATGAGAGCTGGTCCATCTCGAACCTCAACCACTGTGGATCTTGTCGCGCTCGTTAAGTCGTCGATTACGACCGCTTTGTAATTGGTGTCTTCAAGCCCTTACCTAGCAGAATACTCAATCTTCATGTGCCTGCCCAATTATACCACCATCAATGTTTCCCCGGGGTCCTCAACAAAATCTACGACAGCCTCGTCATGCCCGAGCACCTTACTCCCAAGTCGCTGAATGCCCTCGACCTCGATGAGCCAAGCAACTTGCGAGTCCACACACGATCGCCTCACCCGTACCATCACCAAAGCGCCGACATTCCCGAACCATCGCATCGATTTATACCCCGTAACAGCGTATCGCAGCCGGCTCGACAGGAGGACAGCGGCGAGCAGCTATCACGAACTAGCTACCCCCCACCACAGGCGAAGGACTCGCCCCAGACGAGCGAAAGCGGTTCCGAGGCCGACGATGAACATTATTGGAAGGGCTTACCTGCACCGAAGACAAAGTTACACAAAGGACTGATAGGTCGCGATGAGCCGTTATCCGAGAGCTCTACACCTCTTCCCTCTCCAGGCATCGTTGAAGGATACAGCCAGCGTCATGCAGAGCAATGGCTCCCTTCCAAGACGACGGCCAAACAGCCTGGGGTGCTTGAAGTGGCCAGGAAATATAGAAACGCAGGAAGACGGGCAACTGAAGCTGGCCTTATCCTGGCGCTGGGTGCCATAGTCGTTTCAAACCCACAGGCATCGAAGCTAGTACACATCTGGGGCAAAGGTTTGAATGCATTCCGGATTCGTACTCTGATTTATGAAGCTTACAAGTTCCAGATATCAAGCTTCTCGCAATCCTATACGTCAATCTACTTCTACTATACCCCATTCGAGTTGTTGCGGCAGTCTACCGCCAGCATCGTCGCCCATCAAGACCAATACCACTTGATTTACATGCGCACTTCGATCCCGCTCCCTTGTTATACCCCCCAGCAATCACCCTATTTGTTTCACTGCTTGTGTTCGGGGACAATCCTGCTAAAGTTTTAATCAATCTGGTTCTGGTCTTGTGCTCTTTACCACATAACCTTATACCGAAGGCCAATCCTTTTGATCTACTAGATCCGTTGTCTTGGTCAATTGCTTGCTTCCCTCTATTTCTCGGCTCATCGCGAAACGAATCGTTCAAGGTGGCTTATTCAATTACGCCCGAGTTCGAAGAGAGAGTTGTCTTGCTGTATCCACTACACCAAACGCTATGCGCTATTCTGCATCACCTCACAACCACTAGCCTCTTGACCACTGAACTCGAGCTTTTGTCGGTTTCGCTGATCAACCTTCTTCTTACGTCGGCTTCACCCCAGGCTGAGGTTCTTAAAGGTCTTCTCTGGGGAGGTGGTCTTGCTCTTCTTGTATTCTGTGGTCCCGTCATAAGATGGGGGATTGCTCTGGCGAGAGTTCCCAAATGGCGCTTCCGAAGATTGGCGCCCTCACAAAACTACTCACTATGGAAGTCAATCACTCACTACTTCTCCCTTCAACGGTTGAAACGCGAGTTGCTAAGGCCTGATTACGAAGAAGTTATGTATGATACATCTGGGTCGTCCGAGGGCGAGGGTGGAATTACGCAGATAAAGCGGTTGAGAAAGGTTCGCACGTTCGGTCCGGCTACCAATGCGATTCCCGATGCTGGCAGTCAGCCTCCATCCCCTACGAATGACGGATTCCTTTCCCACGGAACAGAATTTATGAGGAGACATACCCTACCTTACGTTAATAGTATTGTACGGCGCAGCGCAACACACACACCCTCGGGACGGAAAAAGCGGGCAACTTCAATGTCAATACGACCCTTTCTCAAGTTGACACAGGGCCAAGCAACTTTACGAAAGTGGCTTTACGCAGCATATGTCTATGCGAGTACCATCGCAATCATCTTGTTAGGCGTTCGGACTTACGTTGGAAAGATCGCACTGAACGGCAATGAACCCATAGGATGGGCGTTGGGCTATCTTTTCGGCAATCTGCCTTGGTTTCGGTTTCAAGTAGTAAAAGCCAATCTGGAGGCATGGATTTGTCTTCCAGAGCGTCCAGGTTATTTTGAAGACCAACGAAGGCAGCAAAGCTGGGTACAGGATTTGCGTCATCATCATTTTGGCGAAGGCAATACCAGACTCATATTGAGTGGCTGCTGGCTCGGCATCCTCATACTCGGTCTTCTCATCGTCTTCCGCCTCAAGGAGATATACGAAGTGGACACTCGACGCAAAGTTTTCCATTTCATGATGGTCGGCATGTTCTTGTCAGCGACATATGTTGACCCTACCTATGCGGCTCTGGCGCTCTCCTTAATCTTGGCAATCTTCTTGATCCTTGATTTACTACGAGCGAGCCAACTTCCGCCGCTTTCGAAACCAATCGCCTCCTTTCTCGCACCTTATGTTGATGGGAGAGACTTCCGAGGCCCTGTCGTCATCTCACACATCTTTTTGTTGATCGGGTGCGCCATACCTCTCTGGCTCTCCCTCGCATCCCTACCACGAACTGGTACCGGCTGCCTCGCTGGATGGGAAGTACCCACTCGGGAAGTCAGCATGGTAGCCGGCGTGGTATGCGTCGGCCTAGGCGATGCAGCAGCATCCCTCATCGGTCGCCGCTACGGATATCACAAGTGGCTATGGGGAGGCGGTAAAAGCCTCGAGGGCAGTGTCGCTTTCGCGGCGGCCGTCTTCTTCGGCTTGGCTGCTGCCAGCACCTGGTTGAGATACGGCGGTTGGCCCGTTACCGACGAGCACCAGCTGGGCCTGCTTGCGAGCGCGCGCAATGCGGGCATTTGTGCCTCAATGGCTAGCCTTACGGAGGCGGTCCTGACGGGTGGGAATGACAATGTCATCGTGCCAGTTGTGCTCTGGACATGTGTGAAAGGTCTTGGGATTTAGCAGAGCAAACAGACTCAGCGTTTAAGCTTCGGATAATGATCCATTTGAAAACTAGGTAGATATTTTACGAGGCCTACGGTTGATTATACATGATTAAATGTCTTACAAAATCTACTACGATGTCAAACAACTACCAGTCATCCATAATGAAGGCAGTCAACTCTACTCACTCTCATGTGAATTTAGATGACCGTTGAACTCTAATGGGGTATCTTGCTTGTCGATGATTACACTTCGATGCTCTATGACATAAGGTCTTCTAATATCGCCTCAAGTTCATCCTTTCGAAACGGCAGACTGAGCAACTCGGTACCAATGGCGTCCTTCATGCTTGTGATGATCTGATGATCGTGGAACCTGCGAATATCAGCATGCGCTATGTCTTTGGTGCGAGGTTTCGTCACTTACTCTTTCAACAATGTTCGGAAAGCCATTTCCGAACTGCAGATAAATTCTCCCACCGCCTTGTTATACACCATGCGATACTCGACGCCCGTCGGCTCATCATCCACGCCGCTGCCCTCCTCCTCCATGGCGATCAGCACTTCGGTAACAAGAAGTCTGAAAAGATTCTTCGCATTCTCCGGCAAACTGCGCAAGACGAACGCTACGCCTTCGCGACCGTGGACACGATGGGCGTTCCGTCCCAGTAGCTCATGGACGTCATCCACCACGTCGAGCTCTACGACGTATGGGGCAAATGTGGTACAGTCGTGAAAGGCGAAGTTGAAAGCAGACCGAACACCGATATCCCACATCAGCGCGAAGTCGGGCGTGTCGGCGGAGCAGACGAGGCGGACCTGTGGATGCGCTGCAAGTTGAGCGAGGACGGCATGATAGCCGGGTTTGCGGAGAGGTGGCGCGTCGATGGAGTTGATGGCGAGAGTCAGGGTCATATCGGTTGTGGCGAGCTGGTTGATGATGTTCTGGACCATGGATGATGGTTGACCGAGGGGAATACGTTGCGTCGGGGCGACAGCGGTGCCAACGTGGCTAAGAATCTCGCGCATCGTTGTCGTCGGTGCGTAGCCGTTGACCATGACGATCTGATCACCCCTATCTTTCGACTGTTTCGAGTGGAGGTGTGTAGCGAGGCGATGTATCAGTTGTCTTTTCGACCCGAAGCCGTACAGACACAAGCTGAAGCCTTGCGAGAGCTCAAAAGTCCATTGCGGAAAAGATTCAGCGTGCAAGCTCTCCAAGAACTCGATGTCGGTGCTGTGGTGGTCCTTGTAGTTCTTTAGAACGGAGAAGTACTCTTCATGGGTGAGCAAGGCTAATGACCCGAGAGTATTATTGGATGTCTTGGGTCGTCCAGGTTTGTTGTGCGCGAAGTATAGCTCGTGAGGGGGAAGATCTCGAGGGGGCGTAGGAGACTTGGCAGTCTTCTTTGGTCGACCTCTACGTCCTGGAGTTTTTGAAGGCGTCGCAGCTTCGTCAGGCAGTGTCGTGTCTGTCACGACCCCGCTTTCAGCGCCGTCGCCATCGTCTACTAATTCGTCGTCGCTTGAGTCGTATATTTGTCGCACTAAAGTATCCTCATCCTCTTCTTCGTCTGTGAGCTGGTCACCAACAACGTGCTCAATGAGCGCTCGAGCGCTCTTCCTCTTGGCAGACCGTTCTGCGGCATGTGGTCGAGGGGTGAAACCGTTAACCAGGCCATTCTTCCTCGTTGGCGTTTGAAAATTTACAACTCTTGTCGTCTTGGGTGTTGAAGTGTTGCTGTTAGTGGCCGACTTTGGAGGGCGACCTCGACGACGTGGTGTAGGCTTGGGAGTTTCTTCCTCCTTTGACGGAGATTCTAGAGCAGCCACCTCTGGCTCTTTGGATATGAACTCTGACCCTGTGGGACCGTCCGCGATCGTACCACCAAGTTGGTTATCGGAGTCCGTTACTTCGTATTGAGAGGGGGTCTGGGTAGAGCCTCGTCGTCGTTTCGAGGGTGTCGTCTGGGTATCCCCTTCGTGAATCGTCTCGAGGTCTTGATGGGTTCGTTTTCTAAGTGATCTAGACTCCTGATTTTCCGGCAACAGACTTGGCATGTCTCCATCCCCTGACATTGTGGTGGATTGTGTCAGAGTTCAAGACGTGTCGGAGCTTGAGAAGTGATGCGGAATACAGCGTAGAAATGAATGTAAATAATTGAAGAATATCCCGTCACGCAGGAACGCGTCAAGCTAAATTGAAGGTGGCGCTTGTGGCGCTGGTCGTGGCGCGAGCTTTGACATGAAGTCAAGTAATAAACGAACTTATCTATCAACATCAACCAACACTCGCGTTGTGCACTTCAAAATTTCTCATTCCATCAATATGAATCTCAATCTCTCCGCATCGGCGAATTTAACAAGACTATTCTTCAAACCGAGCTTATGTCTTCCTCATCACACTATCTCAACATTCAATGACCTGCCCATCCCTTTGGATAAGGCGCTGCAGAAGGATGGTCGGAAGGTCGATATTAGAGCTGTTATTTTAGACAAGGATGACTGCTTTGCTTATCCCGATAGCGTTGAAGTGTACGACTCTTACAAAGTAAGCTCTACTGGGAGGGTTCTTTTGAGTCCAGTTCGAGCCACTGCTAACTCTCGAGTAAGGCACGCTTCGCAGAGCTCAAGGCGGCTTACCCCGGCAAGCGTCTGTTAGTGGTATCTAACACAGCTGGCGCCTCATCATGGGACAAGGACTTGAAGCTTGCTGCCCAAGTGGAAAAGAGCACCGAAGTGTCTGTGCTTCAACATGCCGTCAAGAAGCCAGGGTGCGGTGACGAAATTATGGCCTACTTCAAGCAACATCCAGAAACAGGTGTCACTCACCCGTCCCAGATTGCCGTGGTGGGTGACAGACTAACAACAGACATGATGTTGGCAAACATGATGGGCGGATGGGGATTCTGGGTTCGTGATGGAGTGATACCCCTACAGAAGAAGAGCGTGGTGAGTGACTTCATGGCAGACAGCGTGACCGACATACTGAATTGATCTTTAGTTTTCAAGAATGGAGCGAAATCTCTCTTCTTTCCTACAAAACAGAGGAGTTCAGCCACCTGAGCCGCGAAGCATATTCGAAGAGTAATACATTGTAACCTGTTCCACACGCTCAGCAGTTCCTGGTCCCCAATCACGATTTCTATTTGTCAAAGCCACATGATGCCCCATCCCGCATCTCTCTGTGAATCAGAGTGATAGCCTGAGTTCTCTTGATTTATTGCCTGATAGCTCTCACTTGACTGGAAAGGTTGTCAAGACAATGATATTGTAAAGCAGACTGAATCAGTTGTTTCAGAACTCAAAGCAAACCTGTTCCAAGAGACATTAAAAGCTTACTCTCGGCCCCAGGAACAGCATCACCACTTCACCTCGCTTTGCACATTTATGCAGTAGCGACACATGTTTTAACTTCGCCTCACCTCTCGATTTCGAATTCCCACTTACTAATAAAATACAAGGTGTTGTTGTGACGACTCAATATCGATTACCCTAGTTACAGTCGACCAAAAATTGCGTATCACGCCATGGGTGGAAAAGTTTGGTCCGACGAAGAGGAGAGGGTCTTTTGGGAGATTGTCATCCCGCAGTCCCCAGCTGCTGCAAAAGTGGCCGATCGAACCTTCAACTGGACAGAATGCATTGAAATAATGAAGGCGGGGATTGGCGATGGCGCTCGGCGCGACTACACTTCCACTATGCTATGCAAGTGCTTCCAACTAAAACGAAAGACCCCTTCTAATCGTACTTAGACGAGCATCACTACCAGAACTTCAAGCCAGGTCGCAACTCGCCTGCAGCTAATCGATATGTAGCCAGGCATAGGCGTCACAGAGGTATGTATTGTAACCAGGATACATTTCCAACTCTTATGCAATATCTCTAACAGGACGATAGACTGGTATGCTTTGCACGACTCTACTCCACCACCGAGCCCTCAGCACGGGGCAGTCTCCCGGGACCCTGTTCTCATGGCTCTGCTAGATGGAAGCAACAATGGCAGATCTTGTGGATCTCAACGCCGACAGCCAAACCGCCATGGTTCGAGCCAGAGACAAAATCCTGATGAACAGCCAGAACATGCTCGGACTACCGAGCGAGCCTCCAGATATAGAGAACGTGGTCAACGCTACACCGAAGCCCAGCGTGTCACGCCCAATGCACGATCAGCTGTTACGATTTTTAACGATCCGCATATGCGCATTCAGTATTCTTCATTCCCAGAATTTACCGGGGAGCCTAACGATTCTTGTCGTTCTGGTTCACAGGTCGGCTCGAGTGTTAATGGCGCGGTTGTCATCAATCACGTAATTTCTCCTGCCGAGAGTGGCATCCTCATGGACGTTCCTGTTCCGCAGTGTATCGACATCGACACTGGTGAGCAGATAGATAGTTTCGATTCAACGTCCACCGCATCAAGTAGCGACGAGAGTGAGACCGAGCCTTCCTCTCGGTCTGATTCGCGAAAGCGAAAGTACGAGGAGACCGAACCTACCCTCAGAAGGCAACGACCATTACGCGGAAACAGACCTGAGCTCGTCGGCAGAAGGCGCAACATTGAAGACCTCTGAATCGTCTCGAGAGATGCACTCAGAGGTTTATTATGGTAATGGACCATCGGCCTCTGGGTCGTCCTATGGAGTATATCCGAGGGAAAGAAGCGCACGGCTAGCGTTCGATATATCATCGTCTGAATCATCCCGGGAGATTGATCACATGTCGACTTCCGATTCAGACCGGGAGATGAAGGAAGGCGAATAAGGTCACGCCCAAGGAGTGTTGACTTGGAGAAGAATTGCTGCTCAGCTATTTTATAGCAGGCGACTTGTCGTAATCCTAGTCAGTGCATCTGGAAAGATCCCAACTGCTTTAAAGTTATTAACTACATGTGCCCCTGCAACGATATTGAATTTCCCGTAAAAAAAAGTAGAGAAAGGTCAATAAATATACTGGATCTACCTTTATTTTGAGTGGTAAATTGATGAAGTCGACGGCGATACCGAAATGCCAAGCCGGGAAGGTGGGGCCGCCCCGGTTCCTACCGATTCCCGAAAGGCGGTGTGCTCTGGCAAAATTATCTCGTCCAAAGATTTCCCCAGACAAATCGTGATGGATGCGCCCGCGATTTCGCGCGACGCAAGCAACCCCACGAATTCACCCCTCGACGCCTCAACTCCTGGACTTCTCTCTCTCTGTCTCTCTCTGTCTCTCTCTGTCTCTCTCTCACACATCTCCACATCGAACGGGCCCCCTTTTCTCGTCGCACGCAATGAACGTTCCTTCTTCTATGCCCTCAGCTGGCGCTGCGGCTGGTGCTATGCCTGGTATGACTGGGGAGGATCCCGCCGTCAAGGCCGTACGTTTTGCGCCGAACCTATCGTGAGGTTGAACGAGCATCGATGTCGCTAACTACCTTGTAGGTCAAGTCTGCGTTTGAGTCTTGCTATGGAAAGACTCTCATGTCTGGAGTAGCGGGTTTCGGTATGGGTGGTGTCTTTGGCATGTTCATGGCTTCAGTACGTTATTTCCCTACTTCACCCCGAAGCTCATCATCCATCCCTCGCGCTCTGTGCTATCAACGAACACAGCTGACCTCTCGCCTCTAGATGTCCTACGACACACCCTACCATACCGCCGCTCCCGGCGCACCCCAGACAGCCGTCTCTTCCCTACCTCTCAAGCAACAGCTCAAGGTCGGCTTCAAGGACATGGGCACGCGATCGTGGTCCATGGCTAAGAACTTTGGCAAAGTCGGCGCCCTCTACTCAGGTATCGAGTGCGGCATCGAGGGCCTGCGCGCAAAGAACGACCTCACCAACAGTGCCGCTGCGGGTTGTCTGGCGGGTGGCATTCTAGCTAAGAATGCTGGCCCTCAGGCTGCCGTGGGCGGATGCGCGGCGTTTGCAGCTTTCAGTGTGGCTATCGAGGCGTGGATGCGACAGCCGAAGGAGGAATAGACGATAGCGAGATGGGGTATACGGGGGAGTACTGTACGAGAGCTGGCGACATCAGCCGATGGGCGTGTCTTGTTTGTTTTTGTTCTTCAAGAACAGGCGTTACGGATTGTTTGAGTAGAGCATCGGACTGGCGTTGGGAGACGGACATTCTCCTCTTTGGACTTTTAGACTCTACATGTGTATGAGGATGGAGATGGGACATATAATGACTGCCATTGTTTACCATGCTATGGAATCTATACATCACGTTGCTTCAGAGGTGTCGGTTGATGTTCTCGATCGTTACTCCCCCTCCCCCCCCTCTCTCTCCTCCTCTCTCAGACGCTGACAAGTCTAGACACGCCAATGATACAGCACATCCAGGCCCCCAGATCTGTAGTAACCATCCTCACAAAGTTAACCTTCAACCACCTCCTCAGCATGCCGACATTCGTCGTCCCCTCCGCCGCCGTCGCATCATCCACCATAGCCTTCAGCTTCCACGCCACGGCCGGCACAAAAGCGACGTGTCCCACCGCCAACGCCGCCGTCATCGCGAACCAGCGCAACGCGCCCCTTCTCTCCAGCAGGGGACGCGCGAGGTAGATGTTTGCGATGGAAGACCACGTAGTCACGCCCAGGAGAGAGACTACGACCCAGGGCCCCGTGCCGAAGAAGCCTGTGATGTAGTCCGGGATAAGCTGGTTGGCGCGCTCCTCCGAGACCGGGGGTGTGGTGAGGATGCGTAGGAAGAAGTCTTGGTCGCGGGCGAACCAGAGCGAGCAGGTTGAGGAGATGAGGGGGGTGAGGAGGAGGAGGCTCTTGGGGTTGATGAAGGCGCCTGATACCATGGTGTTGTGTTTGATGAGGTTGGTTCAAGGTCTGCCTGATATACTGTTCGTTGTCTTCATTCGGTTGCACGTTTGAAAGAAACAGTTGGCGGTCAGCAGATGCAGAGGAATCGCCTTTTGAAGTTGATTGATTGCTTATTTATATGGCCTGATCGCTCTATCAAGAACCATCCGAAGTGTCAGCTCAACCCCCGAAATCTTCCGCAAACATCGTCTCACCTTTACATCTCGCCTGAACCTAGAAACCATCCGAACAAGCATTGCATTACGGCACGTAACAGCTTTACATCATCACAGAAACAAGATGTTCTTTCGTCTCACCATCCTTAAATCTGAGTTCCTTTTACAAGCTGTGCTCACAAGAACATCTATCTACTTATTTAACCTCTAATCTCAATGCATCATACTGCACATACACGGACGAAGGCAACACCGCCGACTCGTAGTTTGTTCCCTCAAACGGGAGACTGAGAATGATCTCATTCAGACCCTCTCGTAAGAGTTTCGCGTCGAATTCAAACTTGTGCGCAATGTTGTAGCAGATAACTGCAGATCGCACGGCACAGGAGCTGCTCTGGTGATAGCTGCAAGACAAACCGTCAGCCAGGTCGGTGTTGCGCATAGTTCAAAGCATGAAGCAAAGAAGTCTTGATAATGAAAGGGGTGAAGAGGTTAGGTTGACTTACGGAATGATCCAAGGCTCCAAGTCCTTCCCGTTGACGTTCACCGTATAAGCCAGGTTCGAATGCGGTTCCGTAGCATTGAAGACATCCGTATTTCCCGCCGCCGTCTTCGCACCGGCCAATTGCACGGTAAGCGTAGCCTTGCTCCTCTTCTTCACCTGCGCCTCCTCGAGATCAAACGCAACCGTCCAGTTGTTCACATCACCGTTGCCGACGTGCTCCCTGGGTCTCTCATAGTTAGCTCGTCCGCCAAAGACGCTCCAGTGGACGTAGTTGAGGTCCTTGGCCTCGTCGCTCTCGCCGACGGTGAAGCGCACGCCGTCGGGGAAGTCTCTGACGAAGTCGTAAGCGCCCCAGTAGATGCGGTACTCCTCCGGGTGTAGCGGGTGTGTCGGATCGCGCTCGTAGCCGTGGCGGTATTCGCCCGATGATTTATCAGGTGTGCCGATGCGCCAGAGTTCTTCGCCGACTGATTCTTCCTTCCATGTTGCCTTGGCATCGTTCGTTCGACCGGCCTTGATCTTGATGTTATCCTTGGTATACTGCCCAAAGATTCCATCGGCGTAGACCGTTAGTCGGTACGTTCCCTCTTTGACGCGCGGGATCGTGACCCGGCCGGAGTTGTCAATGCTCCCCCAGTACTGATACGCCTTGGTGTCCAATACGTTGTCTTGAAAGTCGACACCGCTTTGTGCAAGCACCGCAATAGGGTTCTTGGCCTTCTTCGGTAAGTCGACCTTGAGTCTGAGCTGGCCTCGCTTCGACGTCGGAACGTAGTTGGGAACGTGCTTTGCGATGGAATCGTAGAAGTCGGCATTCCACTCTGTGTCAGCGTACTTGGCTGCATCGGCGTGGGCGGTCAGGATATCGGTACCGGCTGGGAAGCGGTTGAAGTGAAAGTATTGCTGCAATGCGTTAGTTTGAGGATCTAGTCGCGCGCCATGGGAACTCACAGGTCCGAATGTACGGTCAAAACCATTGGTGATGTTGGGCTACCACCGTTAGCTATGTCGAACAAACCGAGGTTGGCAACGGACACTCACCGTCTGGTCGCCGTGGTGGTTCGAGCTGATGTAGTTATATACAATACCATCAACAGTCAAATCCGAGTGCAGTGGTCCGCCAAAGTATGTATCCTTGGTGTTCATTACGAGCCAAGCACCATACGCATCGCCACTCTCCGTCTTCGAGCCATCTGCAAACCTGTCGCCAAGGTTAGCTTACTCTATCCCAAATCTCCATACCTTCTGATCTCTGACTTACATTCCATAAGCGTCGATATCCCTCCACGTATCCTGAAACGTATACTTGGTAAAGTACTCTGCCTCCTGCTTCACATACTCATCATCAGGCGTGTTCCCCAGATACCACGTCGCATCCTGCACGACAACCTGCTTCTCCCTTGCCTCCGCCCCCGGCAACGGAGCGTAATGTTCCTTATTCGTCAATAAGTGAGTCCAAATCTCACTGTTGGGTCGGAACATGGTCCGCAGCTCCTGCAAGTTGCGCAAGAACGGCGACGTCTCGTTATGGTAGACCACTCGACTAAAGGTGTGAAGACCCGTCTCGCCGTCGCGGAGAAACCAATATTGCTCGAGGATTTGGCCCGTCTCGGTGAACGTATCGGACATGCGGATGCCGCCGTAGTCGGTGCCGGTAGAGTCTCGTCCCTTGAAGAGCTTGTACGTGGGCCTGACAGAGCCGGGAGTCCAAAAGCCTTTGGGTGTGCAGTAGCAGTCAAGATATGGGCCCTGCCCCGTGGCGCCGGATCTCTCGCCAAGTAAGTTTTGCCCATCAAGGATTAGTTCGACAATAGACCCTCCCTTCTTCTGTACAGCGGCGTGCAGTCTGTCGTTGGAGATGACGAGCTCAGAGTCCGTCTCGCTGGCTTCGAGCTTTGCAACAGCCCATAGTGGCGCTTGCAGCGCTGAGAGGAGCAGCGATGCCCCGGAAAGCGTATGAAGCTTCATCGTGAATTGGCGATCAAGGACGACGCGTAGCTATCGGTAACCTCAGCCAGAGTCAGGACAGATATCACATCAGCCAAGCACCTCGACCTCGCTTTATACAAACTCGAGCACCGCGACACCCCGTCCGACCCATGACCACCCCCATCATGAATTGCGGGGGAAGAGGCTTCTATCCAGGAAGCAGTCCCTGGTCATTATCGACCAAAGCTAACTTCCCGTTGGGGAGATGCCGATCGCTTCACGGAAAGCTGGGACGGTCAAGGAAAGTTTGGGGGCTAGCCGTTATACCGCTACGCGACTTCGGGCTTCGGGGAAGTTGACAGCGAGATAGCCCACCCGCTCAACTATGAGCGAACGTTCTCACACCTTATTATGAAATCCTGAATGTCCTTGAGGAAAGCAGCAGCTGGCATTAGCTTAGCTCGTAGATCAAAACGAAATCTCGGCTCCCATTCCGTGTCAGAGACCCTGCATGAGCCCAGCGTTACGTCGGATATTTTCCACGTATAGGAACTACCGGTATCGATGTAGAGCGGAAGGCTCGGAATTGGAGTAGTCGACGAAAGCCGGCCGAGAATTAACGGACGAATGCCCGTAGAAGCTATTTATTGACGCCTTGCTTCAAATCTATTTGTACACCGGCGTACTTCAGCCTTCACTACCGTCGCTAAGCTTAATCTTCGTCCTCGTCAACACGGGGCCGCTTCGACTGCCTGTTATCTTCGTCTTGTAGTCCGTAACCTCGCTTCGACGAGGAGGTCTGATCAACCTCGGATAGAAACTTGTCTACATTAAAAGGATCCGCTGCCTCCTTCTCGAACTGTACAGGTCCCTCGCGTGCCTGTAGGTTGTGTGTTAGCTTGGTTGATAGGAAGGGATAGATACGTGCGCTTACCTCGACTTCAGCGGCTCCCTTAAAAGTGCCCTTACCCAAGACGTCGCCAAATCGGCTGGATTTTTGAATCTTAGCCATCTCCTGATCACCAGCCTCGGCATCTTCATCCTCGTCCACGTTCGCCCGAGGTCGATAGATGCTGCTGATGGCGTCCTGCGCCGCGAATAGAGGCTTGTCGTAGGGGTTGTCTTCGTTGATGCCGCTGTCGAAACCACTAGACTGGTTGAACAGCCGCGAGTCGTACATCGTCTCCTTTGATTGTGTAGGTTTGGCTAGACCAAGAGCAACCTTCTCCGATATGTCTCGGTTCTGCTCCCGCGCCATAACCTGAGCGCGCCGTTCAGCACCCATGCGGTTTTGTCGCAGCTTGCGCTCTTCGTCTCGTTGCCTCTCTTGCCGAGCCTTTTGTCGTTCTCTAATCTCTGCATCCTCATCATCAGATCCTTCAGATTCGGAGTAGCTATAGCTTCGTGATCGCGAACGCGACCTCGAATCTCGCGAATCCCCAGAATCCCTCGAGTCTCTTCGCCCACGGCCAGAAGCAGCACGCTCTTCTCGGGCCTTCTGGGCTAGTGATCGAAGGTTCTCTTCCTTCTGTGCCTTCTCCTTCTCTGCTAGCCTTTGCTGCATCATTGCGCGCTGTTGTACCTCTTCGCGAGCATGACGCTCAGCCATCTTGACAGCTTCAGCAAATTGGGCATGCTTGTCGCTAATAGCGATGTCCTGAAGACCCCTTCCGTCGGCGGCCAATCGCTTGTCGAGCGGGACAGTGAAGCCCTTGGGGTTCTTCCAGTTAGACACTGGAGGGGGGATTCTCCACATCTCCTGGTCCTCTGCGGTGAGTTTGCGGGGCGGTGAATGCATGACGGGTGGTGGCGGCGAGGGGGGGCCTCGAGGGATCTTCTTGTGCTTGAATTTTGGTGGCTCCATGGGGTCTCGCTGCCTCTCGACGATCTTCATGATGCGATCTTGCTTCTTGGAGTTATCTCCCATCTGGTTCGCTGGCGTGTATCGCACAAATGTGGGATCTTTTCGTTGTCCAACATTGACGTTCTTTGGCTTCTGCGCAGCCACGGCACCGCTGACCAAGGCTGCTAGGGCATTCTTGGTCCTCTCCGCCGTAGCCTCCACCGTCTCCTTGTCCGGTCGCGATAGATCGATCTCGCCAGCATCGGCTCGTTGTCGAAGGGGAATGAGTTCTTTGAAAGAAGCGTGTACGATGCGATTCTCGCCGTGTCCCTGTCGTGCGATGGCGTCGTATTTGACCTTGCCCTCCGAATCTACCTGAATCGCCAGCGCATTACTCGTTGTCGCGCCCTTCTTTCCCATCTCCAGAGGGTACTGAGCAATCGGGATCTCAGGAAAAGCACCTCCATCCCCGAAGTCTTCTTGCGCTCGTGGTCGCCATCCCGATCGCTGACCGTAAGGCGGAGGGCCGCTTCGCTTGAGTACGATCTGTGTCTCGTCGAGCTGGCCTGGGCCGACAATTCGGGGTCCACGCTGCTGCGCGTGAGCAGGAGGTTCCTCGCCCTCGCCCGTGTACTTTGGCTTGGGTAGCGCAGCTGAGAGCGACCCTGCGATGGACGTCATGTTGTTGTGTGATGTGATGAAGGAGGTTGAATCTTGAAAGTCCCACGGACCCAGTTTAGAATTTCGAGAGGCGGCGCTTCTGAAGCGGTTTAGCGCGCTAATGACCTACAGTACGTACATTAGACGCGTCCGCCACGCCAAGACTTTACTGCCCCAGATCTCGAGGAGACTTGAAACTACAAACTACACCTGAAGTGCCAATGCGACACCTCGTCAGGTTTCTTCTTCTAGGGAGAAATCCCAACCTACTCCTATTATAGCTGCACTAATCTAACTTTCTCGTTTTCATGTCTTGTAGTCAAGGGTATGATAGTAAGGTAGACGATACTACTACTCAGGCTTGGAATAAGTCAATTATATCATGACTCGTTATTGCAGCTCGCTTACAACACACGGGAGTTTTGTGCAGGGCAAATCCCAGGCAATTCTCCAATCAACTGAAAAAGGCTTCCATCAATTATACATCACATTTCTCGTCCCAGTCTCCTTTTGAACCTGCGCCGCGTGAAATCCAGTTCGAACCGAAATGACCTCACTGCTTTATACGTAGCCCTTGCGCGCTCCCTTTGATTCGTGTCAGCAAGGATATAGCGAGCAAGCCGGGGAATCAACGTACCTGGAAGAAGAACCGGACAACAAACACCTGGAGAGCACCCATGCAGATAATCAGACCAATCTGGATCATGCTAAAGTTGACAATTCGGCCTTCCGTGCTGTTCACCGTAGCAAAGTTGCGGTTCTCGCGGGTCCGGAAGTACTTCTGGTTTCGGGAGATGGTCGAGAGCTGGCCAGACACCTTGAAGATGGACTCCTCCAAGCTTGATGTCTGCTCAGGGGTGGAGCCTTGCTTGGATGGTAGCTGCGCGCGCACCTCGTCTTCGACCGAGATCTCGAAATCGACAAACTTTTCGGAGTAGGTGCTCATCTCGTTGTCGAAGCAGAACGAGTACTCGCCGGCCGCATTGGCAGAGAAGACAAAGTCACCCTGGCGCTCCTTCTGGCCCTCGACAATCACCCGGCCGTTGGGTCCCTCAACAATGTAATCGACATCGAACGAACCACCGGATTGAACCTGCAGGCCCTTAGCTAAGATCTTCGAGCAACAGTATCGGGAGCATTGCTTACAGCAAAGTAGAACGCGATCTTCTCTCCTTCCTTTTTCGTTGTCGTGTAGAAGCAGGCCTTCTCGTTCGCATCGAGCTTGTAGGTAAGGGCAGTAGCAGTTACATTCGTCACCAGACAGGCGCAAAGCCCGGCGAAAAGCGTTGTCAGTCTCATAGCTGCTGTGGTAGGCGGGAGATATTGTCGCGGCTGGTACAGGACAAGCTGTCGCTAAAGTAAACTGTCAGGCAGGGGTATACTAGCAAACGGGCCACGATGGACATTCGGGGTACTGTTTTCCCGGGCCCGTTGGAAGCTTCCCTGCTGAGTGCAAGGATGAGTGGGCCATTTGCAGCCACAGTTGAAGCCCAGTAACCCGCCACACATAACATATCCCAGTCAGAGAGCTTCGCGTCATTGATGCTGACATGTGCTGTCAGTTCTAGGGGTGACCTCGTTGGCAACCGTAACTTAAATGACAGAAGGACCTCGCCCCTGGCACCTTACACTCCACATTGTTCATGTGTGATAACAATCTCGTATCGTCTCGACATGCTATCACTATAAAAGTGCCACTAAACTTCTTCTTCCTTCTACATACTAGGCATCTATTGATTATTGTCCATTATCTTCGCCAGAGAATTGCAGTTTGACGATACCAGTCTCAAACGTGGTACGGTGCAGCTACCCACCTGAGCTCCCTTAGCCCGCAAGCTACGACCATGGCTCTTGAGACCACTGTCGCAAAGGTGACTTCGGTCGCGCTGAGGATTTGCGCAGTCATATTCTTCAGACTTGTTCGTTCTCTTGCCCAGAGTCAAAGTCAATATTACACTAACATTTCCACAGTTTCCTGTATGATGAGATCAGCTCAAGGTATAACAGCAGCTCCGTCACTGACTATTGCGACAGGCGCACTTCCCTACAATCGTCCTAAGTCTTCTTGCGATTTACGTCCCATCTTTCATCGCCAGCTATCTGAAAGAATCTCAGCTTAAAATCGTTGATGACAAAGTTGATGTTGATGTGATTGAAACAACCATCACTCCCGAGACTCCACTGCTGACCGAAGATGGCCCTGCCGTCATACCAGAGTCCAATCTTGTGGCCGACAAAATCAAGATCAAGGAACGGGTGATCTTTGAGGAGAAGCCTTCCAGTGCATGGAGGATTCTTCTGCTCGGGGCTCCTGACTCGCGACGGCCTCTGCTATCCCTCTTGACTCTTGCTACCAACTTGGCTCTCGCTGCCTTGACTGCAGATGCCTTATTCCGGGCGAGATGGTATTATCCTGCCGATGACCTATCCTTCGTGCGTCTCGGTTATGTGTCCCCTACGGAAGCCAACTTCCTTATTCGCGAACCCGATCAAGCCAAGATGCCCGTTACACTCGAGATTCATATCAAGGATGCGCAGCCACCCTATGACAACACCTTGTGGCAGTCTGCGGGTGGTGTCCGCTGGACCCTCAACACCACGGATTTCACTGCCCCTTTAACTGTGCCCTTGCATCACTCTCAGCAGAGGATATATGAATGGCGAACTTCAAACAACCACTCCGGCGAGTTTCTAGCCCCCCCAAAAGCCGGACATTTGTCTGACTACAACGATGGGAAGTTTACTTTCCTATCGACATCTTGCATCCTTCCTCGATTCCCTTATAACCCATTGGACCACCCGTTAGCCATTCCTGGTCTCCGACATCTGGCAAACAAGCTTCCAGAGTTAGGTGCTCAGTTTATGCTGTTCCTTGGTGACTTCATATATGTAGATGTGCCCGAGCGTTTCGGCAAGTCTGTCGAGGAGTACCGCATGCAATATCGTCAAGTCTACGCATCGCCAGACTGGGCGCCTGTCGCGCAGAATCTGAGCTGGATTCACGTGCTTGACGACCATGAAATTTCCAACGACTGGGATGCCAACAACACCGGTCTTTACAAAGCAGCAGTTGACCCTTGGCATCTCTACCAGGCTAATATCAACCCCCCTCGAGCCCGAGCAGCTGGCACCGACATAAAACGTGCGGGCGCAACTTGGTACGAATTCACACAAGGTCCGGCAAGTTTCTTCATGTTGGACACTCGCAGCTATCGATCCCGAAATAAGATCGCTTTCAACGATACTGAGAAGACCATGCTTGGAGGTGATCAGCTTGACGATCTTCTAGCTTGGCTGAAGCGCCCCGAACCTAAGGGAGTTCAGTGGAAGGTCATTGCTTCTTCTGTCCCTTTTACCAAGAATTGGCCCGTCAACGTCCAGGATACCTGGGGTGGATTCTTGGTTGAGAGAAAGAAGATTCTCGAGGCTATATGGGATACCGGTGCAAGAGGCACTGGTGTGGTCATTCTTTCCGGCGACCGTCATGAATTTGCGGCAACCAAGTTCCCTCCCCCTCCCGAATCACGATGGCCTGAGTCTGCTACGGCACATGAGTTTTCCACAAGTCCCTTGAACCAATTCGCCTCGCCTTTTCCAACATATAAGCAGACCGATGATGAAGATGTCATGATCAAGTAAGCTCGCATCAATAATTCTGTAACGGCCAATGCTGACTATATTGATCAGGTACATTCCTGGAGGCACCTCTAAGTTCGGAGCGTTCACTATCGAGGAGGTCGATGGTAAGAGCACCCTGCTCTATCAACTGTTCATTGATGGCAAGGAGACATGGAAAACTCTAGTCGAGGCACCTGTTGCGCCAGAGGCCGTGAAGGACGCCTATGGCAACATTAGGATTCCATCGTTCTGGGACAAGTTCAGATTGACTTAGGAATACATACGATCTGTGATTTGTGAGTGTGGTAATTAGGCGTTCGTTGATGGATTTGGGTAGAGGCTATTGTCCATCGGTTTTCTATAGCGCTTGCTGGATTGCATTGTTAGTAGAGCGGCCTAAGTGCGAAACCCTCTTATAGATATTTCAGAAATGATCATCTAGTTCAAATTGTCACAGTGATGAGTGTTTGAGTCCACGTTTAAAATGTTTCTGAAGGATGATTTCATCCAGGGTTAGGGTAAAACAGCGCATAGATGGTTCGACAAGATGTCGCAGTGGAGAAATCACAGACATCTTAAACCTTATGAGAAGTATTACTTGATTTGGATAGTAGCAACTATCGTCAAAGGAGCTGGTATGATGAGAATCGCAAGACTGAATTACTTATCTTATATTGTATGTCGAGGTACTCAATGGAGGGCTGCCCCACGCTAATAACGAACCTCTCACCGCCCTGGCCGGCCCCTCCACTTGGGAAAAAATCGCCCGGCAAAATTCTCAAAAAAGTTCATCAGCCTGCACTGGACTTTAGCGACAAGTCCAAGAACCAGTACTTTTCTTATCTGTTCATTGCGAATCGCAAGCACACATCAAAATGGCAGGCCCTGGCAACAAGAAACGAACGATGGACGGCCGATTACAGCGACCATCAAAGAAGCAGAAGCGGAGACAACTGGAAGCTTATCACAGCGGGTCGGAAGGCGAGGGAAACGATGAATTTGACCCTGTTAACCTACTCGACTCGGACGACGACATTCACAATGCGCGAGTGGACGATGTGGGCGCTTCGGACGCCGAACCGAGCAGCTCAGACGAAGATGGCCCTGCACTGAAGAAGCCTGTCCAGAAAAAGCAGAAGAAGCAGTCCCAGGCGCTGGCCGAGCAGGAAGATGAGGAAGAGTCAGAGGACGAGGAGGAAGAGGACGACGACATGGACGGCGATGATTCTGACGACGGTGAAGAAAACACAGTCAGCAACAAGAAGCAGAAATCAAAGCGCAACGACCCCAATGCCTTCGCAACATCTCTGTCAAAGATTCTCTCCACCAAACTCTCCACGTCCAAGCGATCAGACCCTGTCTTGGCGCGAAGTGCAGCGGCACACGAAGCTTCCAAAGCAGCAGTCGATACGGCTCTCGAATCCAAAGCTAAAAAGCAGCTGCGAGACCAGAAGAGGCGAGCTCTCGAGAAGGGCAGAGTAAAGGATGTCCTCATCGCATCGACCAACCACAGCACCGGCGAGCTCGAGACGTCCACTTCAGAGATCATGGAGACTGAGCGCAGGTTGCGCAAGGTTGCGCAGCGTGGTGTTGTCAAGCTATTCAACGCCGTGCGAGCAGCGCAGGTCAAGGCTGTTGAAGGTGAGAAGGTGACGAGGAAGGATGGTGTTGTCGGTGTGGACAGACGCGGGGAGAAGGTCAACGAGATGAGTAAGAAGGGTTTCCTGGAGCTGATTGCGTCAGGTGGAGGTGGCTTGAAGAAGGGTGCGCTGGAGGAAGCGTAGAGAGCCCAAAAGCAGAAGAAAGGCTTCTCTCTTTTTGTTTTACATGTTTATTGAAGAGTAGCGGAATCATCAGGCCTGCCTTTGCGTGGCCCAGGAACTAAAGTCGCAACAAAGATACCCCTAATGATGCATCCAAACCGTCGTCACAAGTGTCCTGTCTTTCCAGTATAATGTTACATGTACAACTCCTATCGCAGTGGGAGTACAGCTCCGATCAGGACCCTTTTCGTATCGTAACAGATTTCCCGGACTCCCGCGTGTACAATCTTTATTGGAAGTCGCTAGCCTGCAGGTTCCTCGTCATAGAGGGCAGTTTGACTCTCAAACCGTCTAAATCTTTGGTCATAGTCACTTGGCAACCCAGTCGACTCGTCTCGGTGAGGCCAAAAGCCAGATCCAGCATGTCGTTTTCGTCATCCTCGGGCTCGGGCATCTTATCGTACATCTCGTCCTCGAGAACAATGACGTGGCACGTCGAGCATGCACAAGATCCACCACAGGCTCCCTCCATCTCGAGATCGTTGGCCTGAGCAATATCGAGTAGGTTGTCGCCCTCGGAGACGGCAAACTTATGCTCCTCGCCGTCCTTTTCAATGAAAGTAATGTAGAGCCTAATTGAGAGTCAACCACCAGGCTACGTCGCATTTTGGGCATTCCTTGAAAACCTACTCCTCGCCCGGCTTCGGAGGATCGATGTGTCCGTGCTGCCTTTGCGCAGTTGTGGTAAAAGTCCGTTGGCCCAAAGGAGATAAACGCGCAGCTAGGGGTGTAAGAGGAGTCCGGCTTCTCGTCATGACGGATGATGACGAGAAGTTGGCCTTGCTCTGGCGGAGCGCAGCTTGTGTTTGCCGGCATACCGTGGCCGGTAGCCTCGAGAGGCTTGTCGCAATGGATCGTGATGCAGACATATGGATATCGTTGAGGTCACGGAAGACCCCTCGCTGTGCGCAAAGCTGTCGCAAACAAGTAGAAAATGAACGATTAAGAGTTGCTGTACAAAACACGCAATGGACTTTGTGAGATATATGGGGGTGTGGAAGAGCAGGTTCTAGTCCAAAGGCGTTGCCAATTTGTGCAATGGACACTGGGTCCTCACGAAGTCGCTCCGTCCTCTCAGATCCGAGCTGATATTAAGCAAGGCGCAAAAAATGTCGATAACTTCGGATAAGAGGGCGTTATCGGCCGGGAAATTCATTCCCCGAACTCCGTGTCAGTCCCGTCGGGCTTTTCGATTCATGATTTCATGCTCCCATGGATTTGCGGTAAGACTACTCTAGCTTAGTTTAGAGCTTGTCAGCAGTTCGAACGTCGCATCGTCACCCGCAGATGCCGTCACTTCTTCATCCTTCTCAACCATGTCGACTCAGCGGGAAGGCTACAACCCTTTGAGGCCTTATTATATACCTCCGACGATTGGCGAGCCTTCCGATAATCTTTCACGAGCGACGCCGAGCCCGAAGCCATTCTCTGATGGACCTCATGCTACTGCCGGCGGGCGTTACGCGTCCAAGGCCCGCGATCTATTCTCGGACATAGAATATAAGGATTATCTGGGCGATACGTCGCCTTCTGTGGTTCAAAATGCCAAGGACTTGCTGAACGAGCTCCTATGGAAATACACATCGGTTCTCATGGCTCAGCCATTCGAGGTTGCCAAGACCATCCTTCAGGTCCGCAACCAGGATGACAAGGCCATCTTTGCAGACCAACCTGTAGAACCTCAGAAGCTCCAAAAGCGTACCTCTACCCACGGAAGCTCCATGTACGATGTAAGTTTTATCACATACGCCTTTGTCATGGCTGATCTGACCTTGGCATCAGTTTGAGGATTCCGACTCCGAAGGTGATGAGCCTGCGTACTTCACATCAAATCTACCAAACACCTCAACACCCTCGCAGCCGGGCAACATGAGGGGTTATCAAGGAACACCACCTGTTAAGAAGCCGGACGTCCCGGAACACTACCTAAGGTTGCGTCGTCCTGATTCCATCCTCGAAGTAATCGGCCAGCTATGGAGCAAAGAGGGTGCCTGGGGTGTCTGGAAGGGATCAAATGCCGCCTTTCTGTATACCGTCCTACAGTCTCTTCTAGAAAACTGGTCCCGTAGCTTTTTGAGTGCCATCTTCAACGTCCCTGACATGGGTGTCAAAGAGGACATTGACCGCCTGATCGACATTGCGTCACCATACCCATGGGCGTCACTGTTTGTCGCTGCGGCGGCTGCTGTGACGACTGGCGTTATCCTGTCCCCACTAGACTTGGTGCGAACAAGGTAGGCAAAATGGCTTCCTTTGATGTTTCGAACCACGGCTAACGTATTTTAGGTTCATCGTCACTCCCAACTCAAAGGGATCGCGCCGAACGTTAGCAGCACTTCGAGCTCTTCCATCCTACCTCTGCTCCTCTATGCTTCTCATCCCGACCGTTCTCAACTCTCTGATCCACCCGCTCCTTGCGCTTTCGACACCACTTGTCCTGCGAACTCAATTCATGATCGATAGCCAGGCATCGCCTATGACGTTCTCTGTCGCGAAGTTTCTAGCTTCATCAGCAGCGATTATGATCAAGCTTCCCATCGAAACCGTACTTCGACGAGGACAAGTCGCCCTGCTCTCCAGTCGTGAATACCTCCGTGCCCTTAGCGGACCCGATGAGCAGCAACTCACAACGATTGTCCCCCCTGGTCGCTACAACGGTGCTTTTGGCACCATGCTTCACATCGTCAACGAGGAGGGCAGCCGGGAAGTCATCAAGTCGCCAACTGCCGCAAACAAGGGTAATGCTAGGACCAATGGCGTGGTAGCCACTGTATACCACAGGGGCCAAGGCCTGGAAGGGCTCTGGAGAGGATGGAAGGTGAACTGGTGGGGCCTCATTGGCCTTTGGACAGCAAGCGTTGTCGGACATGGCGGAGAAGGCGAGTTCTAAAACAACTGTCCGCCCTCCTTTCAAGCGGAGCGATGCATTTGTCTGGCATGGCGTTTATGGGCTTTTTTTCGATTTCTCCCAACTACGAGCTTGATGATGGAACGGCAAGATATCCTCCTCCATATTTCCGGCACCTCCTGTGTACAATTCTGTACCAACACATATTCACTCTCCTCTCTCGGGAGGGACTGTATAATAACACCATACTATCACTCAGGCCTGTTGTATTACGGTTCTTACTAGGTGCCGTGGATGACCTTGATCAGTGCTTGATGCTGTGCTACTCCAAACCAGCTTTTGTCCGTCCAAACGTTTTCTTCTTTCGGGTGTTCGAAAGCCGATCATTGGCGTAGAAAATGCGCCTATGGCGTAAAGGCCGACTTATTCTTCCCACGAATTCCCCTGACTCATCGGAGTTACACGTTCATCGTCTGCTATTCTCAGCTCGTTCTAAACATCCGTCTTCCGATGAAAAAGCCCGCATGTCTTAACCACATGTCGACTTGCGCCTCGTACTCACTTCGCTTGCCATCGACTCGAGAAGACAAAGTCTCAAGTCCTTACCGAGCCATGTTGTTCTCTTGAGATATATATGTGTCATGTTTCTGCACTTATCAGCCCGCTCTCTCTTGAAACAGCTCGGCGTCGAACTGTCGTGTCACCGGCTATGCATGTGTTCCGAGCCCTGGCATGGAGTGCTTGGTTGTTATCTCTACATGCCACCTCTACAAGGTAAAGCAGTTTCGAGTTTAGCTTGATGGTGTATCAAGGATGCTACTTGAACAGGCAGAACTGGGCTACTCGTAACCCGATGCACATTCTTCACAAAGTCCATCACCATCTTGGTTCTCTATAACACGCGAAGATTTAAGACCTGGTCGTGAGCGGAAGAGATCCAATCCCCTCTCTTGGTGAATGGAAGCAAGTCGTACTTACATAGATGACGATAGAAACAAGTCATCTTGCTCCGCCGCAAGAGCTTACACCATCCCGCAACAGATCTTACAAAGCATTCAGTCCTCGTCGACTACGCTTGGCTTTTGGTTTTGCTCGTTGTGGCGTTCGGCTTATTGCATTGTCACTGCCATTGTTACCCGGCTATTGGTCTGCTTCGTTCGGGATACGGATGTCGAAACGAATACTTGTGGTCTCGCTGCGAGGCGAGGCCTACAGCCGACACGGCAGATGGCATGACATTGTCATGGACTGTCTCTTCCTTGTTGGCACCGGTGGGCACCAATGATTTGAACAAGACCGTGCTCTTGGATCATTCGTCAGCCTTCGTCAGCCTCTTTACAGCATCTCAGGCAATCGGCCATCCGTCCCCTACGAAGAAGGTTTCGTCTCCGGCGCGTCTTGGCGCATTTGTAGTGGGCTCATAAGCTCTGCTGCCCCTTGCAGTGTAGGACAGGATCAATGGCAGTTTGTGGGGGTTTGTTGTATTGACCAGTAGCAGTTGAGGTTGCAGGCACACATCGGGGGACTAGAATTCGGAGAGTGGCAGTCGAAGCTTCGGTGGGCATGATTCGCCGGTGTGAGTGTCCCTTCTGCCGAGTTTCACTTCTACGATCTCGAGATGCGGGGGCGTGTTGGCCATCGATATACCTCTTACTTCCTGTTCTCAGACCGATATATGCTGAAACAGGTATATGTATAAAAGGGAGGCTGTTGCCAACTGATCGACAGAAGAAACAACAGGATCTCCAGACAACCTTCTAGTCCTTCATTCAAGTACAAACCCCCAGCTTTACATTCTCATTTGATGAAATTGCTTCTCATTACAGCTGCTTGTCTGTACTCACGATGAATCACTTCAAATCATCTCTTCTTTCGGTTGTTTTTGCTTTCGCAGTCTCCATCGCCGGTCATGGTCACGTTACGAATGTCATCATCAACGGAGTTTCCTATAAGGGATTTGATAGCACTGTCTTCCCTTACCAAGACGACCCTCCCATCGTATTTGGGTGGAGCACAAGCGCAACGAATAACGGGTTTGTCTCCCCCGAGGACTACACAAGTCCAAGCATCATCTGCCACAAGGACGGTTCCCCTGGCAAAGGGCACGTCCAAGTTGCAGCTGGCGACACCCTGACGATCCAGTGGTCAGAGTGGCCTGAGAATCACCGCGGTCCGATTCTTGACTACCTCGCCAACTGTCGCGGTCCTTGCGAGGATGTGGACAAGACAGAGCTCGAGTTCTTCAAGATCGATGGTGTTGGTATGGTGGAGAAGGGTACGCCTGGCCAGTATGCCAATGATGTTTTGAGCTCAAATGGATTCGCTTGGAACGTCAGGATCCCTGAAAACATTGCTTCCGGCAACTACGTGCTTCGACACGAGATCATTGCGCTTCACAGTGCTCTGGAGTTGTATGGTGCCCAGAACTATCCGCAATGCTTCAACCTGAAGATTACAGGTGGTGGCTCGGGCGAGCCTATAGGGTACCTGGGTACTGAGCTTTACGATGCAAAGGATCCTGGTATTTTGGTTAATGTTTACGCTGAGAAGGGAGTGGATTATGAAGTTCCGGGTCCAACTATTGTTGAAGGGGGTGTTTCTTCTGTTGAGCAGAGACCTTCAAAGGCGAGAAGCACAGCATCTGCCACACCCAAGTCGTGAGAGACTTGTCGATATATTTCGCCGATTGTTTGTGGAGAAGCGAAGAGATGTTAGATCTACAGTACTACAGTTTGATAAGACAGTAGCAAATTTGGCGCAGGTTTTTGCGATATAACTTCGAGTAACAGACAGAAATTGAAAGATTATATGTTCGAAATCTAAGTGATTTATCAATGACTGGTTAGCATCAGGTACGTAATAAATCTTAGAGCCGATGACTGAATTAATGAGTTCGAACGGTCTAACTCTACGATCATAAAAAAAAACCCCCGGAAAAGAAAAGGAAAGAAACAGGGGAGATATGGGACGAGTTGTTGTTCTGACAAGAACAGCAAAAAACGAATATCATAGCAATTGCACGTTTCGATCGTGCGACCTCCGGGTTATGAGCCCGGCGCGCTTCCACTGCGCCAAATTGCTTTATTTGATGAATAGGAACAGCAATAAAGCTAACTAGATAGCCTTTGCAGGCTATTCGCACGTGATTCCAACGGCACGTCCCTCAGTCCCTTTGGTTGGCACTGCTGATCCTCCAGACCGGCGATTGCTTAATTTCACTCCCTTCATATTCCTCATCGGAACATCACCTTTCGCATTTTGGGTCACTCAACCTCCCAATCGTAGGATTCTTACTATATAATCCTGTTTGCGACATGACTTGACCTCCTTATCGACCATTGCGCTTCGCCAGCGCGCCTTCACTTCTGCCCTCGACTGATCGAAGACTCGAGACTAAATAATAATCATGGCGCAAACAAGCGCTCAGCAGTCTCTTGCGACTGGGGAAGCACAGCCTATACCAATGACTCGAAAATACAAAGCCTCCGACCTGCCCCTTCCTTCCGCGACCAGAGCAGCAATCGAGTCTCTTGCCCACAGCTTCAAGAAAGAAGGAACCTACGACACGATTCGAAAACAAGTCTGGGACAAGTTCGAAGCTAGTGTATGCATTATCTGATCTTGACGTGGATTTTAGGAAGCTGACTTTTACTTCAAGGACTACGAAGCTCAGGTCACCAAGGCGATCTTAGAGGTCGCAGAACAAGAGGTCGAACGAAATCCGCAACAACTCCTGACTTTAGATCGTCGCAAGGCTGCGGCACTCATCGATGGAGCGCTTGAGCGTTCTGGAGTGTATCAAAAAGCCGAGGCCGTCATTGACCAGCTGATTGATGTTGGCGCAATCGAAGAGCGCATTCGCGAAACTAGGCGCGCAGAGATTGGCGAAGAAGCTGCAGAGGCCGAAAGGATTAGAGGATCCAAGACTGACGAAGAATATGCCGCCGAAAACGAGGCAAAGCGAGCAGAACGGGAGCGAATACGAGAAGAGCTTCGCGCAAAAGAAGCCGCCATCGAAGAGGAGAAGCGGAGGATAGCTAGGGAAGAGCGGAAGAAGGGAGAGCGTGAACGCGAACAAGCCGAAGCAAAGAGAAGGGACGAACGAGATGAGCGTCGCCGAAAACGCGAACAGGAACGCGAAGAACGTGAAAAGCAACGAGATCTCGAGCGCGAGAAACGTCACAAGGAGCGCGAACAACGGGAACGGGAACGACAGGATAGAGATCGTGATAGAGGTCGTGATAGATCTCGCGATAGATCCCGGAACAGATCGCGCCAGCGTGGTGAGGACCGCGACCGCGACCGCGACCGCGACCGACGTCGCCAGGAAAAGGAGCCGGCCTCAAAGGAGCTCAAGCAAAAGCTTACGAAGGAAGACCATGAGCGTTTGGAACAAGAGGCTCTGGCTGATCTACTACGCGAGAGCTCCAAATCGGCCCAGAAACAGCCAGAGCTTGAGATCGATGCGACTCTTGCACCACCACCTAGGAAGTCTGGCCCTTCCTCTGCAATTAACCCTATACGAAGAGAGTCGTCAAGAGCGACAGACTATCGTAAAAATAGCGATTCCGGCCTTAAGAGGGAACGCACAAGCTCACGGACGCCAGCTGATCTTAAAGGTAATGATTCGCGGAACGAGAGAAAGTCGAGTCGAAGCATTTCTCGAGCTGTGGGCAGGGACCGTGATGCAGATCGCGATCCTCCTAGGGAAGCAGACAGAGCTAGTAGACAAAGGAGCCTACGTCGTTCGCGTTCTCCCCGACGCGAGCGCAGCAGATCTCGCATAAGAGATAGACGAGATAGAAGCCGCTCGCGATTTCGACGGGACAGGACCCGTTCCCTAACCCGTAGAGACGACAGAACAGAGGGAGATCGGGCTAGACCAGCATATGACCACTATGAACGAAGCTCATCTCGCAGACGAGAAGGCAGTCGTTCTCGCGCACGGACTGACAGGCGGGATAGAAGCAGGTCAAGGGTGGCAACTGATCGCCGCGACCGAAGTCGCGAAAAGCGAGATCGTTCGCGGTCTCGATTGCGTTCTGTGAGACGTGACAGAACCCGCTCACGCACTAGAAGGGATCGCACCCGCTCTCGTGATAACCGCCTAGGCGCAGGAGATCATTACGATCCTAGTCAGCGAGACCGATCTGGTAGAGACCGCAAAGAGCGATCTCCCGGGCGGAGACGAAGTCGCAGTAGAGCCCGCGATCCAGACCGAGATCGGGATCAAGCACGCGATCGAAAGAGCCGTTCTCGCTCCCGACCTGGTAGCTCGGTCGCTCTCCCGCGCGACAAGGACGATCTTGAAGAGTGGAAGCTAGAAGAAGTCAAGAAGCGCGAGAAGGAAGCCAAAGCCTATCTGGCCGCACAAAAGGATGCCAGGAGCAAGGGGCTGCCCATTCCGGGACTGGACGACAGGAAGGCTAGTGACGAGAGATCCCCGGACGTTCGTCGCCGCGCTGGAGCCATGGAAGATATCGACAGATATACACCCGGGGGCCGCGGTGCTGCTGACCGCGATCGAGAGCGAGAGGATCGCCGGAGAACACGCTCACGAAGCCGTAGTAGGCGGCGCGACCTGGATAGGGATAGGACCAGGGATGGGAACCGTGACAGAGATAACGACCGGGATCGCGATCGCGATCGTGACAGGTATCGGGCTCGTGATCAGGATAGAGATCGCGACAGGGAGCGAGAGCGGGAGCGCCGAGATAGGGATAAGGATAGGGACCGCGACAGAGACAGAGACAGAGACCGGGATCGCGATAGGGATCGTGATAGGGATCGTTCTCGGGATGGGAGGACTAGGCGTGATCGGAGTCTATCTCCACGTCGGGAGCGTCGGGATAGATCCCGTCGTCGCAGCCGAAGCCGTTAGGAGATGATGTGAGAAAAAGGAATACTGATATCCCCAAGAAGGACTCTTATGGTCTACCTTCAGTACGATGAAGTCAAGATATGACTTTTACGGTACCGGGCACCTTTTCAATTGGAGGACACGCTCAGCGCTTCGATTGCTCGATGATAAAGAAGTCTATCGTTTACATTGAACCACAACGGATATACACGATGGGTTATCAGGTAGTTCCAAACAATGACGTTGTCATGCGTACCACATCCACACCCGTAACGCCGTAGAAATGCCACAAGGAGAGCGCTGCGGCGGTCAAGACCAATCCCAGGACGACAAATCCAACACCATTGACGATCCCCAGCTGTACTCTATTCTTCAAGTTCAAGGAACACGGTTCGCGCGCGTTGGGAACCCGTACGTCGATGCTGCGTAGGAACTGGCGCAGTTGTTCGTAGCCGCAAGAGTAGAACATGAGGCCGACAAGTGCGACAGAATAGCCTAGGATTTGAAGCGGAGTGATCTCAGTACCCCATATAAGAACGGAGGCCGCAACGAGGAGAATGCTCTTCAAGATACCGCTGAGGGACATGACGATTCCAGAAGTCTTTCCAATCTACACCAGACGTTAACGATGGCTGCATCCTGAGATTGGATAAGAGCAGTAGAAGATGCTTACCAGAAATACGCTGGCAATGTTTAAGAAGAAGGCGACGAAAGCGTTCAACAGGAGCATGCCGTACCCGGTGGCGGCAACATCGTCCCAGTTGAAGGAAGAACCCTCGCTCAGAATGGCGACGACAAGATTCATGACTGCGCAGGCTGGTGCATAGTAGTACAGGCCGACAAGAGGGTCCATCCTAAGACCTTCGCCGCTGAGCATGACTTGGATCATGACGACTCTCACTGCCTCGAACATGGTTCCAGTGAGTTGAAATAGGAAACCAATCATGGAGAACTGGATCTCCCCAGCACTGGCAATGGCGACGCCGAAGACGATGAGAAGTATGGTGCCGAGGGTGAACCAACTAGGCGTCGCAACACCCCAGGCCCACGAGACGAGAAGAACCAGAACGGGACCAGCCGACTTGAGCATCTGGATAAAGGCAACCGAGAGATAGAGGTAGACGATGTTTGAGAAGACGAGGGAGCCCGAGTAGAGGAAGCCGATTGGGAGGATTGTCTTGACGTAAAGATGGCGGGTAAGGGGGAGTTCACGGCGAGAGTCGAGGAGCGTGGTGGTTCGAGCCAGGATCTGGGTCGCAAACGTGGCGAAGATGAGGTGCCAAGTGGTAAGGAAGATGGCTAATGATGGCAATCAGCTTTTCTGGCAATTCTATGGAAGTATTGAGCAGAGGGAAGATGATGAGCCTGAACTTACGGTATCCTAGATGAGAGCAAAGTGTGTGTTAGTCTCGTACTGATATATATAACGAACTTCATGGCAAAAGACTACAACACTTGTGAGAACTTACGGAAACCGGCAGTGTCAATCAACCACTTGTTGAAGATGATGGTAATGTTGGAGAAGAATATCCACGATCTGTCAGGTTATCAGCGTCAGACTGACCCATTCGGCTTCATATCCGGACCAAGACGTTCGAGCAAGCTCGCTACAGCTTGTGACGGGGGGGGCAAAACGTACAGGATATAAACGGATGGATGAAACCTCGTCTGCTCTCCAGCTCGTGAGGATTCGAGTTTGGTGTCGGCCGAGTCCCTAGCCTCTTCCAGAGAGTGCGAGTCTTTCATCGCGGAGGACTCGCGAGCCTGAAGCCCTGGACGACTGCGTAAGGAAGACGTGGTGGCTCCGAGAATGTCCGGGAGTGACGATGATGGTGACGAGCACGATTTCGATTCGACTTCTTTCAAGGATGTATGTGTATCAGGAAGCCGGTGACGAGAGAGCAGTAGCAGTGTGGTGGTAGCGAGGGTCCGATTGCTGAATGGAGATAGATACTCGGGAAAGGATATGAACAGGACGGATCAAGACCTTTTGAATCAGGACATCGACAGTGCTTAACTTGGTTAGAACCTTTTCAGTCCTGGACCGACTGGTATGCAAAGTCTGGCCCGCCTCTTTGTCATGATGCCGGAAGGAACCAGCCACCAGATAAAGACACACACAGAGAGAGAGAGGGAGGGACCTGTTTCCAGCCCGTCCTTGATCTCACGAGCGGCCTTCTCTGGAATGATGTCCCGACTCTCCTCCTCTCCTCCCAGCCTGATGAACGAATTGCCGTCGGGGTCTGTAGTACTAGCAGAGCGCTGCGACAACCACGAGATTCGATCCAGGCACCGCCAACGTGTCCGACCCGATTCCCGATTTGCCGATCCCCGATTTGCCGACCACGACAGGACAAGGCGAGGCAAGACATGGCAAGGCTCCCGCGTCGAGCTTCGTGCCACGAACCAGTCGTCCAGGGAATCATGCCCCGATCTAGCACTTCAGCTCCAGGGGTCCCCGAGACACGAGACCCTGGCGAGACGGATGTGGTGGCATCCCACGTTGTGGGGTTACTAACTAACTTGCCATCGAGTTGGACTACGTAGTACGTTAGTAGCTAGTCTAAGTACTATCTAGCTTTCCTTCTCCCGTGGCTGCGACCATCACCGCCGGACTTTGTACATCGACTGGCTGCTGGTGATGGGTTGACGCCTCTTACTCTATCCATTCGTGAAATCAACAGTCTCCCCAACGCCTTCGCTGTGTAAACAAAACACGACTCGGACATGTGTACTTTTACAAACTGTCTTCTTCTTTCGCAATCACCCGCTCCAACCTGTTCTCACCCACCCTCGAGCCTGAAACCCTTGGTCGGAGTACTCTATCGTCAGCCGGCCGTGGCCGAGCATAATGATGCAACACTCTCCCATCTCTGACAATGCCCCCATTACTATACTGCCAAGTCGCTGGAATGCCGGTCTAGGTCGGTGTAGCAGTGTCAGTCGATGCCATATCCTCGTGGCCGCTGGTTCGGGATTCTTCAGAAGCAGTTGCTGTGGCCTCACTAATCATCTTTTCGACGAACTCGCGCGCATCCTGCTGACCTTCATTCCCGCATGAGAGGACCATGCTGGGATCGACGCAATCGTAGAAGAGCATGAAGACGCCCGGCGATAGACCGAGCACTGTTTCCTCGTCTACCATGGTCACATGGTGGTCGCTGAGTCTCCACCAGTCCATCTCCGCCTCTCCAGTTTCGGCTTCCTTGGTCTTCGACGCGTCTCCGTTCATCTCTTCACGTGCATCGTCTTGCGCCGTCCGTGGCTCATCCTCATCGCCCGGCTCAACCGATCTTTGGTCCGGATCGACTAGTTGAGGGGGCGGGCTGTTCCGTGGATATCTTCGGTAGCAGATGTAGTGGCCATTCTCGTGTCGCCCGTAGTGCGTAACCACAGCGCGAAGTTCGTAGACGGGACCCGTAAGCTTCGATGGGCTCAGATCCCCGGCGATCATAGACGCTCGAGGGTCGGATGACCACTCCTCCTTTGCTACCGCATCGGGAGCTGTTGGACTGGTGGCACTGCCTAAGCACCAGGGTCCAAGGTCCAACGTTCTGGGAAAGTTGACCGGTGCCGAATTCTTCATCATGTCGAATGTCGAAGGATTAAACACGGACCGGTTCATGTGAACGGCTAAGCTCTGAGGCGGTCGGGCAACAACAATCTGCTTCGTCTTCGTCGAGCTCACTTTGCTTTGCGCTGTGATCTTGCACTTCTCTGATAGAGTCTTCTCTTCGAAATCGTCTTCTTCGAGCGCAGCTTCTACTGCCTCGAGTCTCCTCAGCGGCTCTGCAAGCTGCTCGTCGGTCATGCTCCCTTGGCGCATTCTCTCGATCAGCTTGGTGAGTAGCTTCTGGGCTTTCAGGAGGGTGCATTTGGCGCATTCGACATTCTCGATGGGTTCTACTTTGCTGTAGGCGTCCAGGCGCTCGTACAAGTCGTGCTGATTCTTATTCAGGCCGAGGCTCAAAGTCAAGCAGGTGAAAGGTATCAAGGACAGCCCATCCGTGTGTCCGCATTGTATACACGCAACCCGCTGAGCCAAGAGACCTTCCAAGGGATTCCGAGGCAGCTTTGTTTCAGACATCTTTAAGTTGGCCAAGCTCTGGTATCCGCTGTCGTCGCTGTACTGGCTTGATGCGGAGTCGTCCTTATCAAGGTCCTGTTCGAATCCAGAATGCTGCGGTGCGCTCTTGACTGCCTTGGCCACACTCTTATCGACGTCATCCAAGAGCTTGGAGAAATATTCCTGCGCGTCCTGCTGCGTCCACGAACTCATGGATTTGAGGACGCCTGGTGTCCACAATGTCCTCCCGTTGTTGGATGTGTCGTTGAGATCGGAAATGAGCATCCGCAGTGTTTGAGCCACATCGTTCTCCGAACCAGCTGTCTCGAGGCAGGCAGAGAGATATTCGGGCAGTGGCTGAAGCGAGGCGAGGCCCTGGAGGATGCTGTTCTGGTAGCAGGAGTTATCTCGGTTTCCTAGACCAGGTGGCTTTTCCGCGTCGACCTTGAGCCCTAAAACGCTCCCCGTCATCGACAGAGCACGGTTTCTGGCCTGGAAAACGGAGGCCATCACCCCACCATATCGATCAAGACCTAGTATCCGGCGCATGGTTTCGCTTTTAGCAGCATGCGCGGTCTGTTCCACGCTCGACATCGGGCGTGGGGCAATGGATGGATTGACCCAGCTGTCAATGGCATCCAGCAGTCGCGCTGGAACGACGAAGACGAGGCTGTCCCAGATACAGTCCCTCAGCAGTGACGTTGTTTCTTCGAGGGTTACCGTGGACCCATAAGCGTTATATCCGAGAGTGACGGCAACGATGAGGACGGAGATGAGGATGGTCGGCTGAGAAAGTCGGTCCCAGAAGGTTTCGCGATGGTGAATGTGCCGATACGCCGCAACCTGGTCTTCGTAAAAGTTGTCGAACGCGGCCTGGTTATGATATGAAGCCATACTTCAGTGCTCATCTAACGAGTTGGGATTCGCCCTTCGTAACTAGAGTAGGGATTAGGCAATTTGACCGCGCCGAGTGACAGACGAGCCAGCCATGACCCGTTGGATGGAAAATCGGACTCGTCAATGGGAGCTTGGGGGTTTGATCGTGAGTGTGGTGTATAAGCGATCTGTCCGGCAGGGCAGTGCCAGCAGAGGAACTCGTTGAAGAAAATAACGGAGTCGTGTGATTGTGCAAGGTGTTGAGGAGGAAGAGCGCAGGCAGTAACGTTGGAATATAATCTTTGAACCAATAACGTCTGCTCGTCCAGTAGACAGACAGTGTACAGTTTGCCGAGGGCTGCACTGTACACGTCCCCCAAAGTTGGCATGTGAAGAGCCATTAATTTGGAAGCATGGGCATTTTCGTCTCCGAACAAGAATATTACTATATTTGCCAAACGGTCATGCTTCATATTGAACATGTATCGATGACGTCTGGAGAGAACTGGCGTGGAATTGGAGACACGAATTGATTTCATAGCTCAAAAGTGAACTTGCACCATATCGACACAAACACCATCTTCAGATTCTTGATAACTTATGCTACCTTTCCATCGAAAAGAATGCACAAATTCATCAATCGGCGACTAATCAGCATGTTTGGCTTGATTCTAGATTCGTTACTGGAGATCTTGAAATTCCGAAGCCAGTGTTCATCAGAACCATTTCCAAGACGCCACGCCAGAACAAGTAGACAAATAGTAGACACGAAGTTAACGGCCACCAGGACTTTCCACCACTCTTTTCCTCGTCGTGCTTGTCTTCATTCCAACATCGTCCGCGACTTTATCCCAGCGTCCTGGGGCTATCCTTGGCCGGTACCACGTATGCGATCTGCGGTTCTCTCACTTCTGCCTCCTCCAGATCCATCCACATACACAGCGATACTGGAGTCGCCGGTAATTCTACAGGACTGGAATTGATCACGACGGAAGATCGTCGAGATGATGTCTCGGACGAAAAAGCCGATACGGGTGCCGCCGCAGCAGTCGGGGTGGGGAAAGCAGCGTCGCTGGGCGTCACAGTGAAGCCATTCGGACCTTTTGCGAGCTGAAGATATCGGGTCACTACCTGTGAGTTTCTTCCCTCTGAAAAATATCCCCACGACGCTTGCTTCATATCCGGACTATCCAGTGCTGGATCGATGCTGGGCTTTCTGCGGCGGAAGTGTTTGATCCAGAAGACAAATCCTATCATTGCCACGACGAAGACGCCGCTTACTGCACTGGCAGTAAGGATGACTCCTTGGCTTGCGCCTTCCTCATCCTGGGACTCGGCCACGTCTGATGTTATCGCTGGAGGTGGGACAGCAGTGACGGATGGTGAAGAGCCCGTTAACACGAAGCTTGGCACATCGGGCGTTTCTAGGGTAGACTGAGACGACGTGGTTTCAGTGGTCGACCGTTCTGTCGACCGCTCTGTTGACTGTTCAGACGACTCGGATCCGGTGGTGGTCGTCTCCGTTGTCGATTCAGCTGTCGTTGTGGTCGGCGATTCCAACGAGGATGTTGGTTCTTGAAAGACGAGACGGTCTTGCTTCCCGTTCAAAGCACACCCATCATCCTTGCAGCTATACCCAAACGGACAGCACGCCTTTCCACATTTCGGCAATGACTTATCGAGAGCAGTTGTGTGAAGCGGTGACTCTGGCACCTCGTCCACGTCTTGGAGACTGACATCGCAAGGAATGGTCGCAATGTACTCGCAGGATTCTCCATCAGGACAGCATAACGCCGTCGTGTTGGCGGCAAGAATCATACAAGTCGTGTCGGAGGAGCAACAGAAACTGCCTGGAACCTCGCTACCACATAGACTCTGTCCAGAACTTGGGCATGACGAAGACTCTTTTCGCCGCAAGACAGTCGGTGCTCGCTGGGGGACCGCTGGCTTGTGTGGCGCTTGGCTTAGAGGTCTGATGGAGATTCCTGTCACCGTGGAATCTGCGGTAACGAAGAAGATTGAATGGCACAGCAGCAAAAGCGCAACAAGGCTGCTGCCTCGGTGCCTCGTCAACGAGATCATGGCAGCTCTGAGTGAAAGAAACTAGATCATAGGTGTGAAGGGAAAAGGGCTAGAGTGTTACTTCGTAAAACGGCAGACATAGTGCGCACAGTCGGCAATAAGAACCATGGTTGGATTTCTTGGCCTCTGGCAATACCGCGACCAACGTTGTTGGTTTCGTGCTGGATGGCATTTCCAAGGACGCCTAGCATGCACGTTGGTTATGAGTAGCATCGGTTCCAGTCTATGCTGGGTCGCGCATCGCTAGGTAAGGCCAATCACGATGTGAAGTTAAGCGCGATGGCGACAGAAGAACAAACAATTCTATCAGGTTGACCAGGGCTGCATCATGTCGACTCGAGCGGCGCGGTCCATGCCTTTCCAGATTGTCGGGATCGATAACGCTGTGTGAGTGAGCGGGCGAGAGGCAGGTGGAGATGTTTTAGAGCTAGATTTAGACGTGGGCGCTTAGAGCTGTGGGGAGAGACGCTGAATGACTGGAGGAAGATGGTGCGGATTGGGTGTGAAACGTTACGAAGGACAGGGTTAGGTTTGGGAGTCGCAAGTTGGGTTCAGGGGGGCAACGAGATGGGAGGAGCAGACGGAACGCGCAGCGAGGCGCATTGTGAGGATGCCTCGTACATTCGGATGAATCTGTTCCTGTACACTAGAGTAGTTGCTGAAGTTCGGGGCTGACAGCTGCCGTCAGAAGCACACCACCAGAACGAAGTCGTAGCGGACTGTTCCAAGATGCGATTAACGGGGACCGTTATGCCGAGGCAACTCTTCTTCTCCCTTCTGACCGTTGTCGGATCCGACTAAACGCCGCCCGTCTTGCTAGAGTAGCATTGACTGACGTACTAACTGGAACTGATCTGAATTGTCAAATTGACTCTGGTATCAGCTAGAGTAGCATATTAGGACCGGTGCATCTGCTACGCAGCCATGAAGTCCATGAGGTTTACGTCTCGTGCGCTCAAGTAAGTCGTGCATTCCAGCCTTCATTCTCCCCCGCGTTAACACCGCATTGCATCAAAGCTCCGCACTGCGAGCCTGTTCTCGACCATCGAATGTTAGACTGAGCGTGACATCTCCTGCTCAGACAAAATCTGTCCGCTTTGCATCTTCGACCGTGAGCCTCAGTAAAGAATATCAGATCAGTTTGACCAAGAAGCAGAGCGGACAGCCAGTGCGCAGGACCTTGTAAGTCAGATCAAACCACGCCAACGAGTTCTCCGTTGCCCAACTGACGATTGCACTGCTTCTAACCTTTAGCTCGAATTTATGGCTTCGGTGAGTTCAATGTACCAAGAAGTCCTTTCAAGAGTTCAGGCTGAGTTTCGATACAGCGACAGTTGCCAATGCTCCAAGTGTGTCAACCAAGATACCCGGCAGCGTAACTTCAACACTTTTGATGTAATCAACAATACTCCCCCTCTTCACCAGTACCACCGTATACTTACTTTTTACTTTTGGATTTCAGTTACCAGAAGATATCCAACCAGTCAAGTTCACCGAAACCCAAAGGCATTTGGAAGTTGAGTGTAAGCAAAGAAAGTCAACCTTGGCCGCGCCTCAAGCTCACCCCAAATCACTAGGGACGGACTCTCACAAGAGCCAGCATCCTTGGTCTTGGTTGGAAAGCTGGTTCGATGGAGGTTATCTGGAACAATTCGGCCAGGACGAGTAAGACGACCCACTGATCATGTCTCGAATCAGTCCCAGGACTAACGTATCAGTCTTCGGTCTCTCTGGAACTCGAGCATTGCCGACTCGCCCCCCGAGGTCCCCTTCGACGAGGTCATAAACCAATCCAGCGAAGTAGGACTGGCCAAACTCACAAAAAACATTGTAAGTAGAGACGCAGCCCTATGCAGATGCCACGCTTACGCTTAGCAGTGGGTTCATGGCTTCAGTTTCGTCGTAGACTCGCCCCATACTCCCGAGGCGACGGAGGCGCTGCTTGAGAAGATTGGCCCAATCCGAACAACACATTACGGAGGCTTCTACGACTTCATCCCGGACCTCGCCTTGGCTGACACCGCCTACACAAATCTCGCCCTCCCAGCACATACCGATACTACTTACTTCACCGAGCCGGCCGGCCTCCAAGCTTTCCATCTTCTTTCGCATATCGCACCGCCCAACGCTGCCCCATCCGACGATGCTCTCGGTGGACAGTCGTTGTTAGTTGATGGGTTCAACGCGGCCAGCATATTAAGCAGGGAGTCTCCGGAGGCTTATGAGACGCTCCGATCTGTCCCTGTGCCGTGGCACGCCAGCGGTAACAAGGGCATCGCCATCGTTCCTGACCGCACGTACCCCGTTATCGAGCAGGATGCAAACGTGCTGACGCGGGTCCGCTGGAACAACGACGACCGAGGAATTGTTGATCCCGAGTCTGCGGATGCGTGGTATGCTGCCGCTCGCAAGTGGGACGAGATCCTGCGTCGGAGGTCCAGCGAGTTCTGGTTCCAGCTTACGCCAGGCCGAGTTGTCAGTAAGTCTTGCTGCCTTTTTGCCCCCTTCCCCGCAAGACGTAACAGATTAGTGAACTAACAATCCCCAGTCTTTGACAATTGGCGTGTTATGCATGGAAGAAGCGCTTTTGAGGGCATTCGGAGGATTTGCGGAGCCTATAGTGAGTACACCAGTCCGAATCAAACACCTCTCTACACATCTTTCATTGACATCTGCGGACAGTCCCACGCGATGACTTCGTGTCTCGATATAGAGAAACAAACTTCCCACATGAAACTGTCATTGGACGCAATCTGAATCTTAGGGCTAGGTCGTTGGGAAAGGATAGTGTCTAAGTGTCCTTGGTGAAGAATAACACCATCAAACCAAGCTTCTTGGAAAGGGGTCTCATAGACGATTCAATTTCCGAAACTCTGAATGTACCCCAAAAAGGATATTAAAAAACCAATGAAAAACGAAAAATAAAAAAATTTCATGGTTAGACAGAATTTCTAGGCTCTTCAGAATGTCGATGACGGCATAGCTTTTCAGGCTTAAGCTGGGACGTGACATTGGTATCGTGAGGGCTTGTGTTTTAAAAGCGGGCGGCCTCCTGAACTTTCTGTAAAAGAACCCCTATTTGCCCGCCGAAGGTGCTGACGTGGGGCAGTAAAGATAGGGGACCCCGCTCGGTCGGTCGCTTTTGGGGGGGATGTGAATGAGCTTTATTAGAGCATGTCCCAGCAAGTTGTCATCACACAACCAGGACATGCTGTCAAGAAAAACCTATCTGGATATCTGGAACAGAACCTTAGACTGCGAAGTATATAGAAGTTCGGATCAGGACAAGAGGCACCTTGGACGCTCAGTTGTACTATCAAGTCGTCAATTACCCTGCAAAGTCATTCCGCGTATGAGTGAATGCGGAGCAACATTGTCTGTAATTCAGTGGTAATTCCTTGCCAGGATCATGGATGGCGAGCTACTAAAGAAGGCCTGGAGTTGGGCATCGCCAACCTCCTGATTGGGCCAGGGGCCCTCCTTTCCGCAGCAGTCTACGGGAAGGAGAGGTTAGAGGTTGCCTACAGGGCAGAATCCAGCCGTCCCGTTGTACTGCGGCGAGGTGCTCAAAGTACATCCGTGCGGCTCCACGCCGAAATGGTACTTGCAGACGGCATCCAGCTACCGCGGCTCTGCCTTGCCCCTCCAGTGCGCAGCACCTCTCCCCGTCTTTGCCTCCCCGTTCCAACTTCTTCCTTCCTCGTTCAGCCGTGTCTCGTTCATCATCTTCATCCCCCCTCCACCCCTCTTCTTCCGCACGCGCCTAACTTTGCGCATTCATATTACCGTGCTTAACAAGATTTCACATCATCTGAGTATACACCCGGTTGCGACGACATCTCTACTATCCGCCCCCGCCGACTTCGACAGCTCGTCTTTCACCGCCGCAGGTTCGGCTCTTATCCCCCGAAACCTTCATTGCTTAGCTTTCTGTTCAACATGGACCCCGAAGGCGATTCCAACTCCTCGCCCGTGGGCGAAGAGCGCCGTGCTGTGCAGGTCGATAATGCTATTCGTGCGATCCAGGAGAAGAGGCCTGTTCCTGAAATCGACTTCAGCATCCATACCATGGAAGATGGAGCTCAGGTCAGCACCATGGAGCGTGTTTGCAAAGGTTCGTGAGATCGCTTCCCCTCTTTCGCCCTTGGCACCGCCATCGTCTACGCTCGGAACCCCTTTCAACCGGTAGTCACGGGCGCTTCGACTTCCTCCCGGCAGAATACCCGGCTTGGCCGAATGGTCCGTCTGCATATGAAATATACAAAGCTAACTTTACTGCTTTCGCCGCTCTGTAGATGTCCAAGCCCCCGCCATGTCCAAGCCCACCGACGAGCAGTTTTTCGAGGACGACACAAAGTCCAAGCCGGACATCAACTTTCTCAAGCAGCACTTCTATCGTGAAGGACGCCTCACTGAGGAGCAGGCACTCTGGATCATCCAGAAAGGTACCGAACTTCTGCGCGCCGAGCCAAACCTTCTCGAGATGGACGCTCCCATTACCGTCTGTGGTGACGTGCACGGCCAGTACTACGATCTCATGAAGCTTTTCGAGGTTGGCGGCGACCCTGCCGAGACCAGATACCTTTTCCTAGGCGATTACGTCGACCGTGGCTACTTCAGTATCGAATGCGTTCTATACCTCTGGTCCCTCAAGATTCACTACCCCAAGACTCTGTGGCTATTGCGAGGAAACCACGAATGTCGCCACTTGACAGACTATTTTACCTTCAAGCTCGAATGCAAGCACAAGTATTCCGAAACTGTGTATGAGGCCTGCATGGATTCGTTCTGTAGCTTGCCCTTGGCTGCCGTTATGAACAAGCAGTTCTTGTGCATCCATGGTGGTCTAAGCCCTGAGCTGCAGACGCTCGACGATATTAGAAGCGTGCGTCTTCACCAAAGCTCCCGATACAAGCTCTTAATAAGTTAATTTAATCACAGATTGATCGTTTCCGCGAGCCTCCTACACAAGGTCTGATGTGCGATATCCTCTGGGCCGACCCTCTTGAGGACTTTGGCCAGGAAAAGACAAGCGATTACTTCTTACATAACCATGTCCGAGGTTGCTCTTACTTCTTCTCTTACCCCGCTGCGTGCGCGTTCCTTGAGAAGAACAACCTACTTTCCGTCATTAGAGCCCACGAGGCGCAGGATGCCGGTTACAGAATGTACCGTAAGACACGCACCACCGGATTCCCTAGCGTCATGACCATTTTCTCCGCCCCCAACTACCTCGATGTCTACAACAACAAGGCCGCTGTTCTCAAGTACGAGAACAACGTGATGAACATTCGACAGTTCAACTGCACCCCTCACCCTTACTGGCTCCCCAACTTCATGGACGTCTTTACTTGGTCTCTGCCTTTTGTTGGTGAGAAGATCACTGACATGCTCATCGCTATTCTAAGCACTTGCTCAGAGGAAGAGCTCAAGGAAGAGACTCCGTCCACCACCTCGCCAGCTCCTAGCTCCCCGTCTCTGGATCCCGAGTCAATTGAGTACAAGCGGAGAGCAATCAAGAACAAGATCCTGGCCATCGGTCGTCTGTCACGAGTGTTCCAGGTCTTGCGCGAGGAATCCGAGAAGGTCACTGAGCTCAAGACTGCATCTGGTGGCCGACTTCCCGCCGGCACTCTTATGCTTGGCGCTGAGGGTCTCAAGAACGCCATCAATACTTTCGAGGATGCTCGCAGAGTCGATCTGCAAAACGAGAGGCTGCCACCCACTCACGACGAGGTGGTCAAGCACCAGGAGGAAGAGCTCCAGCTTGCACTGCAGAAGGCTACAGAGGCAGCAGATAACGATACGAAATTACAGCAGCTCTCAAGGAGACTGAGCACGTAAGTTCATTTCCTACTTCTTCATTCACAAACCGCGCTGATCAGTTACCAGCGACCGCAAGCACAGGTCAACATCGTCCCAATAAGATGACTCCCCATGAACTATTTTCTCAGCGATAATGTATGTAAAGCAAGCTGCCGCTGCAGGCGTTTGTCAGCGGCATGTCCTGGTTGCATGGTGTGGTCTTGCTACGCATTTTGTAGGACATTGCCTTGTCAAGATCATGGAATGGGCTAAGTTTTCGGAAAGAAACGTGATAGTGCTGAAAAGGCACTCGATCTTTCGATAGTGTTGGACATGTTGTCTAGAAGCCGTCCGGACCAACCCTGGTCAAACAGTTGGCGAAATAACCTAATGATTACATGAACATTGGAAATTGAATCTTCAGATTGTTCACTCCGAGAAAGCATAAACTACCAGTAGAAAGCGTCACATGCCGAAGAACTGCACCCACTCCCAATCAAGCATCTACTTTCAATATCGGTTTTGTGCTTTACACCTTTATACTATCTTTTGAGTGAGTTCCAACAAGTCAAAGAAGGCCTCGCGCTCTGTATCAATTTTGGTCAAACCCAGCCCCAGAACGAGTATCCGTCGATCATCAGGAGATCGTAGTGAAATGTGACTTGCAATCTGTGCTGCGTATAATTGACCAAGTGTTTCGCGGTCCTCGCCGCCGCCACCCAATAATGTCGTAGGAGTAAGATGAGTCGAGGGGAGAAGGCTGGAGGTAGAGCTGGGAAGAGTCATTTCGACCTGACCCGCAGAAGAGCCTGTCAAGGGTACTTGTACCTAGCGATGGTAAAACCTTGGTCAGTAATTTTATAAAGGCATGAGCTGAAGAATACTGACCCATTGTGCCAGGCGGCCTTCTTGTGAGATTGTGATGAGGATCTTGTCGGAGAAGCTGGTGGAGCTGACTTCAGTGTGTACTCCGTTCACCAAGCCTGATGCTTCCCGCGTCCGAACAGGAAAGGCTTCCTCTCTGACATCAAGAGGAGCCATTTTAAGCAGCGGTGAGTTCGGGTTGTTCCTTCGTGAGCAGGCTGTGAGGAGCGGACTGAACGTCTCTCATTATCACAAGTCGATGGAGGAGACTGGGTGGAGCTGAGAGGCGGCCCCACCACCCCGCGCTAAGCTTGATACGAATGCAGATTCTGGCGGTGGCAGATGGCAATATCCAATTATTCCCAAAATTTCCATGGCCGACGGCCTCAGTGTGCGCCATTCGATATCATCTTAACGACTGGTTGACTTTTTTGTTGTACTATCGGGGCTGGGTCGATTCTTTGAATACGAATCACTCAGAATGGCCAAATATGTCCCCCGCCAGCGAAAGCACAAGGTCCTCGCCCGGGCGCGCGCACAGGAAAACGCCCGACATGATGTCCCCGACACCAACCAGGAGGAGCTCCCCGCCGACAAGCGCGCGCATGAAGAGCGCAAGGCGAAGATGAAGGAGGAGCTTCAGCAGGAGGGGGTCAAGATGAGTGGTAAGAAAGCCAAGCGACTGGAAAAATATATCGAGGGAAAACTGCGGAAGGATGAGAACCGGGAGCTTATGGCCAAGCTTGCGAAGCGCAAAATCGACACGAGCCTGTTCTCGAGCAGTAGATCCCTGGGTCAGGGAAAAGAAACGAAGAAGGAGGCTCTGCGGAGAGCGATGAGGGAGGAGAAGGCTGGCTTAGAGGGAGGAGATGAGAGACAAAAGGTTCTCTTCGAAACCAGACCCGAGGTTGCTTCTGACGAGGAGAGCGACGAAGGGAGTGAGGATAGTGCTGGCTTGGATGGCTCAAGCAAGCCCACTGCTACAGAAGGGTTGGCTGATCGAAAAGCGGCTGCTTCCGCCCCGGCACCCATCGGCTCGGGTCTCAAGCGTCCCCTGGAGGTTGACGACGACGGCCGACCGGTCATTCAGAAGCGACAAAGAAGAGGTGGCGTCAAGTCAAAAGTTTCACTTGCCAAGGTCAAGACGCCAGAATCCGAACCCGAAGAGTCTGGTGAGAGTGACAGCGACGAATGGGGTGGGATTAGCGATGACGACGCGGCCAAAGACGCTTCCGAAGTTGAACAAGACGAGTCGGAGGGGGAGTCAGATGGCTCAGGTGACTCCGATGAAGATTCAGATGGGGATTCTGATTCGGGGGACGAGGACGAGGACGAGGACATGGGCGATGAGAATGACGAAAATAAGACGCAGAGGTCGTCTTCGTTCAAGGCCTGGGCTACCCAACAGCGAAACGAGGCGCTCGGCTTTCAGCCTACGGACGCAACCACAACAAATATGACGATACCAAAACCCGAGAACTTTGTACCTCGAGCGCCCGAGCAAGATCCTCTTCCGATGGAGCTACAACCGACCCAAAACACAGCACGAAGAGTCTACAGTGTGAATGTGACCCGGACACCAGAGATCCAGGAGGCACGCATGAAGCTTCCCGTGGTCTCAGAAGAACAGCGGCTGATGGAGGCGATTCACAACAACGACATTGTTGTCATTTGCGGTTCTACAGGTTCCGGCAAGACTACCCAGATTCCTCAGTTTCTGTACGAATCAGGCTACGGCGCGCCTGACTCACCTACTCCTGGAATCGTTGGCGTTACCCAACCACGACGAGTTGCCGCTGTGAGTATGTCGAAGCGAGTTTCCGAAGAACTAGGCGACCACTCCGATGTGGTGGCTTACCAAATTCGATTCGAGGGTACGGTCGACCCAAAGACGGCTATCAAGTTCATGACTGATGGCGTTTTGATGCGTGAGGTTGCTCAAGATATCACACTACGCAAGTACTCGGCTATTGTCATTGATGAAGCCCACGAGCGCAGCGTCAACACGGATATCCTGATTGGTATGCTCAGCAGAGTGATCAAGCTCAGGGCAGACCTCGCCCGGGAGGATCCCAATATCAAGCCTCTAAAGCTCATCATCATGTCGGCAACGCTCCGCATCGAGGACATGACGATGAACCCAACGCTGTTCGCGACACCGCCGCCGGTCCTGGCAGTCGAAGGTCGACAGCATCCTGTAACAATCCACTTCTCTCGACGAACGTACCCCGATTACGTCGAAGAAGCATTCCGTAAGATTACTCGAGGACACAAGAAACTGCCTCCGGGTGACATCTTGGTCTTCCTGACTGGTCGAAATGAGATCTTGGAACTCAGCAAGCGACTAAAGGCTGCCTTTGGGGGGCCTAAAACGGCCGAGGGACCAAAGGTTCAGATCTCGGCCACCGAGGCCCCCGTCGAGGTTGAAGACATTGAGTTTGGAGACGTAGATGATCATGCCGAAGACGAGATGGATTTCCCCTCAGACGAGGAGGACGGCGAGGAAGATGAGGATGAGTTCCAGATCGAGGAGGACCAGGAGGTTGCGCCGCTCAAGATGCGGGTGCTGCCGCTATACTCTCTTTTGCCGACGAGGGAACAGATGAGGGTCTTTGAGACCCCGCCCGAGGGAACTCGACAGATCATCTTGGCCACCAACGTTGCCGAAACAAGTTTGACCATTCCTGGCATCCGCTATGTCTTCGACTGTGGACGATCAAAGGAGCGACAGTATGACCGCCTGAGCGGCGTTCAGAGCTACGATATCGGCTGGATCAGCAAGGCCAGCGCGAACCAGCGTTCTGGTCGTGCCGGCCGAACGGGACCAGGTCACTGCTATAGGCTATACTCATCGGCGGTATATGAGCGAGATTTCCCCCAGTTCACAGACCCAGAGCTACTACGCATGCCTATCGAGGGCATTGTGTTACAGCTCAAGTCGATGAACTTGCAGCACGTCGTCAACTTCCCCTTCCCTACACCCCCCGACCGACGCAGTCTTGCAAAGGCGGAGAAGCTCCTCACGTATCTATCTGCACTCTCATCAACAGGCCAGGTCACACAGATCGGTACTACCATGTCGGTCTTCCCTCTCTCGCCGAGGTTCGCGCGCATCTTGTTGGTAGGACACCTACATGACTGCCTGCCATACACGATTGCCCTGGTGGCTGGTCTATCCGCCGCTGAAGTCTTCCTCCCCGAGAACCAGGCGATACCGGCTCTGGCGGCCAAGGATGACGCCGCTATCCGCACAACGGCTGATGTCCTGGCGGAGGATCGTCAGGCGAACGTGAGGCGCATGTACAACGAGGTGCACAAGAACTTCTGCTACCTGGACGATAGGTCAGACGCCATCAAGCTTCTTCAAGTCGTTGGCGAGTTTGCACATGAGCCCACGGAGGCGTGGTGCGAGAGCCACTTCGTCCGGTTCAAGGTTCTCAAGGAGATCCAACAGCTGCGAAGACAAATCACAGATCTTCTCCGTGCCAATATTCCGGCCTTTGCGAACCTCAAGTACCAGGACAAGCTTGACCCCCCCGCACCCAAGCAGGTCGCGGCACTGAAGCAGATGGTTGCTGCGGGTTTCATCGATCAGGTTGCCATCCGTGCTGACCTTACCCCCAACCCGCCTGAGCAGTACCGCAAGCCCCGCCGCGCCATCGACATCCCTTACATCCCGCTCATGCCTATTCACACGGGTCAAGAAGTCGAGAGCGACCACGCCGTGTATATCCACCCGTCATCGCCGCTCGCACACCTCAGCACGCGGGAAACCCCGGAGTACATCGTGTACTCATATCTACAGCGTTCCGCTCAGTCCGGTCCCATCAATAGCGAGAAGAAGCCCAAGACTAGGATGCATGCCTTGACTGATGTCACGGGTGGACAGCTTGGAGCTCTCGCAAAGGGAACGCCGCTGATTACCTATGGCAAGCCTATCAAGGAGCTGAACACGACGACGGGGACGGACGGTTCGATGGTGAGGGAGTGCTTTGTCGTGCCCTATCTGAGGGCAGAGAGTACTGGTGGACAAGGATGGCCCTTGCCAGCTAAGAAGGTGAAGCAGCGTAAGGTGCCTGGTAAAGGATGGGTCGTTGAATGAATGACCTACCCACGGGACTTGGATAAAATGCATATAGAAAGATACCTCATCCTTGGATGGATAGAATCGCGAATGCTCTTTTTGTTTCATTCAGAGCTGACCTTTGTGTGGATTTGGTGTTGAATGTGATTGGATGCATCTGATCATGGCACATCATTCTAGCATCATACATCGAACCGTGAGACTGCGTATGGTCGGTCACTTATAACCTCTCACTCAAGGCTTCATTCCCAAGACTTCCCCTCTTGTTATCTCGCGAATTCACGTCTTGATATTGCCAGCAAGAAGTAATAGCAATTTACTCATTTTCCTTGCCAGAATGAGTCTCTTTCCTGGCGTTGCTCTCATCACAGGCGCCGCTTCTGGTATCTTGACCTCCATCAGACGTTCTCTTCGGGCGCCATGACTGAGAACCAAAGGCAAGTTATACCACTAACATGTTACCAGGTATTGGACGTCAAGTGGCAATCTCATTCGCGGCCGAAGGATGTACCAAGTTTGCCCTCTTCGACCAGAATGCAGAAGGCCTCGCCGAAACAACGCAAGCCGTCCAAGGCGCCTCCGAGAACCCAGAAGTCCAGACCTTCAAGGTAGACATACGTAGCTCGGACGATGTCATTTCAACGATGACACAAGTCGTTGCGCGATTTGGTCGCGTCGATTATGCTGTCAACTGCGCGGGTAAGTTGTTCCACGGGTCAGGGTTATGCACTTCAAGCATGCTGACACTGCCCATCAAAAGGCATATATGGCCCTACAAAACCTGACGCCAGATGAGTTTGATCATGTCATGCACACCAACTTCCGAGGCTTGTGGCTCTGCGCGAGAGAGGAGCTCAGCTACATGGTCACGCAAGACGTTGCGGCAACACATGACGGAAGGCCTGGTTTCAGAGGGTCAATCGTGAACGTGGCTAGTAATCTGGCTCTGGTCGGAAAGCCGGAAGTTCGTGAGTAAAGTGCAGTGATATCATGGGAAAAAGATCAGAGGCCGGCTGACGAGATGCTGATCTGCGTATAGCGCCTCAAAGGCGGCTATCGTTAGTTTGACGAGAAGTGATGCGATTGATGTAAGTGACGAGATGCTGCGGAGAAGTTGATGCTGATCCTTGGATAGTACTCCAAGCACGGCATCAGAGTAAATTGCGTGTGTCCCGGAATCATTGAGTGAGTATCATTATTGAAAGGCTGTACTTGAGCTGACGATGAGTTGCAGCACACCCATGACGGCAGATGTACCGGAAGACGATCATATTGTACAGGTGGCTGTCATGAGGACAAAGGGGACACCCCAAGAGGTAGCGGATGCAGTGCTGTTCTTGTCCAGCTCAAAGGCCTCCTTTATCCAGGGCGCTGTGCTGTCAGTAGACGGTGGCTACACTATTCATTAGCTGCACAAGCACACATGCATGATGCTCTTGCAAGGTCCTTGTGACGATGCCTGACCTGCATTTGTACGGGGTATCTGGATCTATTTGTACAATGCGCAGTTGTCGTGTAAATCAAACGCCTTAATCCCTCTTCCAACTTAACCAGTTGTGCTTGCTGGAGTCCCCGTACCAACAATCTTGCTCTTCTTTCGCTTTGGCTTCGGTCCTGTTGCCGATTTTGGTGTCTTCTCCGCCTTTGCTTCCTTCTTGTCGTCAAGTTGAGTATTGATCGTAGGCGGCCCGCTAAGCTGCCCAAGACCCTCTCCCTTCTTCAGTTGAGGCGGAGGCACAACCTTGCGGCCGGTCGATGAGAGGTGGAATTCGCCAGGGCGGCCGGTTATCGGGTTCTCGTCGATGTAGTCGCCGCCGAATTTCATATGCGTTAGGAAAGACTCTTCGGCTAGTCTCTCCAAAGCTAGTTCGTCACTTCTCTGGGCCGCAGTGGTGGGCTTCTCATCTGTATTTATTCGGGGCGCTGTCGACGTGGATTCTTGTTCTTTTGATCGCGCTGACTGCTGGCTGGCGGGTAGTTGATAGACGTGGCCTAGGGATGGGCGCCACTTTCGTATACTTTCAGAAGCGGGTAGGGCCTTTGCGATGGCGGAAGATATAGTCATCTAAGTACGGTGTTAGAGCAGGTGATCTCGAGACAGCGTGCATAGGCTCACAATTCTTGAGGCTAGAATATCGTTCAGCGTCGGCGCTTTGTATATGTTCTCCCCAACAACAAAGTATGACGCGTGTACTGTCACCTCATCCTCATCATCGTATCTCTTCCGCCGAGTCTGTTTGCGAATCACCCAGACACCAGTACCAGTTCCTGGAGCCATCTCAGCAGGCTCCTCGCCGACCATGAACTCAAGGCCAGACATTGTCTTCAAGCGGGCCTCGAAAGCTTCGCGAGTCTGGACATAGTGCTGCATCGCCATGTTGTTCATCGCTTGACTCATGATGATGGCGTTGTTGGAAGTGCGCTCGAAGAAAGGCGATTCGGCGAAGTAGAAGAGGATCGAGTTGGAGTGTAGACCGCCATGGAAGGCGGCAAACTGAGGCGAGCGCCATTGAATCTCGTCAAGAGGTGGTTCATTTGGGTTGGCCATGGCTGCGTCCTCGTCACTGGGGGTTGGTGGAGATGTAGTGTCTGAGTTCTGAGTGTTTTAGAGATCCGACCAAGCTGCTGCTGCTTGTCTCCAGAGCTTCATCGCTAGCGTTGGTGTCAGTGGTGGACAAGAGCGGCAGGATTCCGCCCCGCAAAGTTCCCGCCGTCGCACTGGCTTTAGCGCTAAGGCGCCATTGCATTCGACTTTCGATCCTTAAACTGGACATGGGCATTCTGTTCCTCTATGATATACGATATCATCTCTCCGTTTTCGAATACGGCGCAAACACGACAATTGAGCATACACACAAAGACATACATCCGGCTACGTACAGCCATATCAGATTATGGATCTCCTTTCCAGCATTCGCAAATCCGGATCTAGAGGTGGCGTCAACTTCAGCTGGGATGAAGTGGCCAATTCTTCCCATCGCGAGAATTACCTCGGTCACAGCTTGAAGGCTCCCGTGGGCCGCTGGCAACAGGGTCGCGATCTGAACTGGTACGCCAAAGCCGACTCGGGAGAAGTAAACGAAAGCGGCGAAACGGACGAGGAGCGACGCGAGCGAGAACGCAAGGAGGAGCTGCGGAAAATCAAGGAGGCTGAAGAGGCCGCGATCGCAGAAACACTGGGACTTCCTATCCCGCAAAGGAATACCAGCGGCGCGAACGCGATCGAGGTTGGGGCGCAACGGCAGGTTGGGCCTGCAAGTGGACCTCCAGCGGAAGAACATAGTCGTCGCGAGAAGAGGGAACTTTCACGACGCCATGACGACACAGATAGACGAGAGAGACGGCGTCACAGACATAGGAGTCGTAGTCATGACCGCGAACACGATCGCGAACGTCGACACAGGAGACACAGGCGAAGTCGGAGCCGGAGCAGGGAGAGGGAAAGGGAAAGGGATGGTCACAGACCGAGAACAACAGATGGCGAAAGACGTAGGCATCGCCGTGCCGGGAGCAGAGATCGTGGTTATGACAGAGAAGAACGTCAAAGGTCAGATAGGAGCGGCGACGGTAAACGGCCAAGATCTCTAGAGCGTCGCCGGCGAAGTGGGAGTCCCAGGTCGCGCAACAAGGACTAGATAGGCAGGAGAACGCATCTTGATTGTACGAGAAGGAAACGTTTATACCCAGAGCATCACCTAGTTTGTAATGCATGCAGATAGACAAGCAGCTGAAACGATCAAACAGAAAAGAATCAAGCCTGAAACTGTCAATGCTTGGGAAAACATGATGGGAAAACATGATGGAATAACATGTATGTCGTTATTCTATGCTCTAAGTTACTAACGAATATACTGTAGGAATAGGACAACAGCGTTGCAGTTTTGCGACAGTGCTGTAGTGCACCTGCCCCATTGTGCTGCTCATGACTGTTTGGCGGCAAGGTTGATCGTTACGGCCGCTAAAGCTCCCCCGGAGTGTTTGATTGGCCCCCTGTCTTGCACCTCGTGAACCAACAGGCACGAGGTACTGTAAAGCTGAGGTGGATGAGGGTTGCCGTAAAACATTCACTTCAGTTGACGTCTCGCCCTCACCGACTAACTCACTCTTAACCATCATCGTTTGGCTTGCCTCCTCGCCTCCTTTGATCGCCTCAGTAACAAGAGGCTACCTTTTCAGCCATCATCCCCCACTCTTGGGGAGAGCATACGCATACGTACATCTTACTGCCTACCATCGCCACAGCTTGGCTCGCTGTTATCTACTCTACCCGTTGGGTCAGTTGGCTGCCTGCCTTTCCCAAGCTCGGCGTGTATCATCTTTTAAGATTCACCCAACCCCCAAAACGATGCGACCTTGATCTTGCAAACGCACTTGAGACACAGTCCGTCTGCAACCATGGATTACTCTCGCCTGCGGGCCGCCGCTATGCGCGACGCTGAGGAGGAAGAAGCCGTCACCGTCGATACCCGCGCCTTGATCGACAAAGTGCTTGCCAGATACTCCGGAGAATGGACGACTTTGCGAGAGCTAATTCAGAACGCTGCTGATGCGCAGGCAACAACCGTGACCATCAAGTGGGAGACGCTGCCATCGACCCAAGTACCACTGCCGAGTACCCCCGATCGCTCTGACCTTCTCAAGCATGTTCTATCGCATCATACCCTCCGCCGTCTCGTCGTGCAGAACGACGGCCAGCCTTTCACGAAGACGGACTGGGGCAGGTTAAAGCGCATCGCTGAGGGCAATCCCGATGAGACCAAGATCGGTGCCTTTGGTGTTGGATTTTACAGCGTCTTTGCTGACTGCGAGGAACCCTTTGTCAGCTCCGGCCCTGAGGCGATGGCATTCTACTGGAAAGGAAATGCATTGTTTACCAAGAAGTCGCACCTGCCAGAAGACCAAGTCACTCCCCATACGACTTTTGTCCTAGACTACCGAAACTCCACAACGCCTCTGCCGAATCTACTCTCCGTTGGACAATTCTTGGCTACCAGTCTCACGTTTGTTGCCCTTCAGAAGATCGAGTTTTGGATCGATGACCACCAGATCCTATCCTTGAACAAGAAGTCTTCTCCCAGTGTCGACCTGCTTCTGCCCCGAGATCTGGAAGCTAGGACAAAGGATGGTCTTATGAAAGTCATCAGTGTTGATCGCACAAGTACCCAGATCGATGCATCCTACATGAACGTCATAGGCTGGAAACCTCAAGCTGCAACTGTGGCAAAGGCCTCCGAATCATACGGTGCCCCCGAGGCGCCTTCGCTTCGATCGTTCTTCGCCCGGCTCACTTCGGCTACATCGCAGGTTGGGCTTAAGTCGAAGGCACAACAGGAGGAGAGTGCTGCACAAGCGACAATATCCGAGGATGTGACCAAATTATCATCCTCAACCATTTTTCTCAGGGCGACCTCTGCTGCCATTAAGACCAATGTGACAGCTTCTTTCGCATCCGAGTTGGAGCGTGCCACCAAGAAGCCTCCTCCAAAGACGACAAAGCTCTCCATCTTAACTTCGTCCTATGACGAGGCACAGGCTTCGCAAGAATCCGCAGCTAGCGGTGCCGTTGGCAAGGCTACAGACGTGTTTGCCACCGTCTTGCCGAGTAAGAAGCCTGGAGGTCGTATCTTCATCGGTTTCCCTACCATGCAGACCACTGGTGCTGGGATGCATATCTCTGCACCTTCAGTAATACCAACTGTCGAAAGAGAGGCAATTGATCTGAACGCGCGATGGGTCAGAACCTGGAATGTGGAAATACTTCGCGCTGCTGGCATTGTAACGAGGCTTGCTTTTGCCAATGAGATGAGTGATCTTAGTAGTCGGATCAAGAACGATTCCGGGCAGGCTAAGAAAGTCACGTCAGAGCTTGTGCTGAAGTACATGTCAGAGGCCCTTCATATCTTGAAGACGTTCTCCTTTGGCGATTCAACGCCAAGTGGCCAGGTTGGCCAGATCATTGAGGAAGCGTTCTGGATATGTTTCAAGAAGGCATCGATCGAGATGTACTCTAGCCAGGGGGTGTTACCCACGACCCAAGTGCGCCTTGGTTCTGACGAGATGAGCAAATTCGTCAACAACATACCCATTGTGCCGAATGGGATGAAGGACTCTCAATTCGTAAAGAAGCTGATTGACTATGGCCTCATCACTCACATTAACGTTACAGACGTGAAGCGAGAGCTAGAGACCAAGGCTCTCAACAAAGTACAGCTGATGAACTTCATCACCTGGGCTGGAAGGAAAAGTTTGATCCATGAGCTTGACCCAGGCAGTCGTCAGGCTTTGCTTGACGTCGCAGTCGGTACCATGGGTGATGATGCTGATTCAGGCGAGATAATAGCTCTTGGCAGCATTCAGTACTACACCACTATGAACAAAATTCCGCCAAATATGCCGATTCCGCCAACAGCTATTCCGCATTTGTTCACGGCCAACTCTCATGTCGATGAGCTCCAGGCCCTGGGTTGGCAACCACTAGAGGTGGTGCCATGGTTACGATATCTTTTGGACACTAGCGCCAGTCGATCCGAGGAAGAGAGTATCACGAGATCACCCAAATTCGCAGCTTCGGTTCTGACAGTGTTGTCCAAGAACTGGGACAATCTTAGTAACAACTCAAAGACCACAGTGGTATCTCTTCTACAAAGTTTTCCGGTCATGCCCACCAAAATGGGAATGAGGAAGCCAACAGACTCTTTCTTTCCATCTGTCAAGCTTTTCGATGACTTACCCGTTATCCAAGGCTGCGACAAGATCAAGGACAAATTCCTCACTGCTCTGGGTATCCGGAAGACGGTCGATCTGGAAACTATCTTCACTCGCCTCCTGAATGCATCTTCTAAGACGGGCCAGCAGCAATGGAGCCATGTCGAGCTTATCAAGTATCTGACATCAGTGAGCGAAGATATTCCATCTGCCGATCTCAAGAAGTTGAAAGAGACACGTTTCTGTCCTGCGGAAGCTGGTCCAAAGGGTATGGAGTCCACGAAGGGCACGGAAACGCTCTACAAAGTTTCCGAACTCTTTGAGCCCAAAGATACTCTCCGATCACTCAGATTGCCTATTATGCAATGGCCTGGCCCTCCAGGTAGCTATCGGCCGAGCAGCAGGGAAGCTCGATTCTTATCGAATCTAGGTCTGCGACCTTACCCTTCGGCCCCAGAGCTTGTGGACATGATGGCAAGTAAGGACGAGGCTTTGAGAGTGTCGGCTATGACGTATTTTGTCGGCAATCATCACACGAACCGTTATGCTTCTTTCGATGTCAGTGACTCTCGAAAAGCTTTCTTGCCTCTTGAAGGTACCGGTCGACTTGTATCGCCTTCTGATTGTTTTTACAATGCGCGGGCATCAGTACTTGGCTTTCATGTACTGAGGCGAGACCTTCACGAACATGCCAATGTGGGTATTTAATGTTTCTTTATGATGGCAAATCAGGCTAATGACTCTTCAGAAATTCGGCGTTGCCCGAGATCCGCCAATGACGGAGTGCGTCAACCGTCTACTACTTAATCCACCCCAGGATCAACGCAACGGTATTGTCTTGTTCAGCTACTTCGCCTCACGGATTACAGAGCTAGGTGACAACAGCCTGGCCAAGTTGCGGAACTCCCCAGTCGTTCCAGTGTCGCGAACCACTCCATCGCGATCGTTTGAGAAGAGGACTTCGTCGATAGTATACGTCAGCCCAACTCAGGTGTACCTTGGCACGACTTCGGCATACGGCGACATCTTCGACTTCGTTGACTTTGGCCCTGATGCGAACGCTTTCCTATTCCAGTGCGGAGCCAAAACCGAACCAACCGTTCCAGAAATTGCGATCATGGCTTGCAATGAGCCAGCACGACTCCTCGGTGTTCTACAGAGCTCCGAGAAGTATCTAGAACTGCTTAAGAAACTTGCCAAAGACTCTACGATACTTCAACGAGATAAGGATCTATGGCGTAAGATGCGCAACTCGTCTTTCTTGCTTGCGTACAAGGAATTGGCACCTCCAAGCAGCAAATCGGATGAGTTGGACGAAGATGACGCTCCTATCAGGCAGTATCAGCTTGCTTCACCGAGTCAAATCGTCGTTGTAGACGACATCATAAGCTATCGACACTTCAAGGATCGTCTTATCTGTGCTCCAGAAGAAGACGCGCTCGAAACTTTCTACCTCGCTCTCGGGGCAGAGAAACTGAGTAGCATCGTGTCAGAAGAAGTCATAGTCGGCGCTCATAGCAACCGGGCAAAGTCAGCTGAGAAGTTGAAGAAGCACGTTGTTGAGAGGTCCAAGATTTTCCTCTACGAATACGCAAACTATAGCCGCGACAATATCAAACATGATAGCAAGTGGTTGGACAAGAACCTTACCGTCTCTACTGTACAGTCTGTTGCTTTGCGACGCAGCCTGAAGGGCCAAAGCCAAAGGCATGTGGACAAGCGGTATGCCGCGAGCGCTAAGTCCGGTAACGCATGGGTACTGTACGTGGCGGATGAGGCTCATCCCGATATGTATCAAGTTGGTCTGTCTCTTTGTCTGATACTCTTGAAGCGGCCGAAACAGCAGGCTTACCTCTTCTTTGAGCCGTTCTTGACCCTGGATCTGTACGGGTTGAGGAACAGAGGCTACAATGTTGATCGCATTCTCCGTGCCAAGGCTGCAGAGGCGAGGATTGCCGAGGAAGAGAGACGCAAGGCTCTCGAGGAGGAACAGCGCAAGATTCAGGAAAGAGAACAACACTGGTCTAACCAGAATAACGCTGTTGAAGAGGCTAAGGCAGCGGAGGCGGCCCGCGAGGTTGCAAGATCACCAGAGCAGACTACTGTCATGCCTGGTTCGTGGGAGGGGCCTGACGAAACGAAGTCTTCGCCTGTTCAGCAAGCGCGGAAGAGCAGAGGATTGTTCTCGAACCTTTCGCGTCACCTTGGGTTTAACAACGATAGCGATAGCGGAGCCAGTCAGCAACTGCAGAAGTTCTTGGACGATCCTAAGGAGCCAGGCCCATCAACAGCTGGTGGCAATGAGCAGACCAAGACGGGCCAACAGCCGCCAAACGACGACGGAATAGTCACCAGCCCAGGTGTTGTTCAGCAGAATCTGCTCAATGCCGTCAACTCTACCAGGGCCTATGGTTCAGATAGCGTCTTCTCATCGCCCCAGGTCAACGAGGTCAAGGAGCAGGCAACCTACTGTGACAGCATGCCGGCCCACAACATCACATTTGTGGCAGAGGCATATGGCGGCATGAAGGTCTTTGTTGACAAAGGTCTGGCGGCCGACGCGGCCACTTTCTTGTCCACGCACTCGAGCTCGCTCAACGCTTTTGCCGACCTCCTGAAGGAGATTGGTGGCGTCTACAGCCTGTCGCCGAAGGTGCTTCATATCTTTTACGACGAAGTTGGCGGGTCCATCGCCTTTAACACTGGAGGCAGTATCTTCTGTAACTTTAGGTTCTTCTTGCAGCTTCACGCGCAGCAGATGCAAGGGCCACGACCTGGGGAGTCAAAGGCCGAGGCGGCTACGTGGTGGTGGGTGGTACTAGCCCACGAGCTGGCTCACAACCTCGTGACGACTCACAATTCAGATCACAGCTACTACACGTAAGTCAATTCGCCCTTTACCAAAGCCGTAGAAAGATACTAATTGTTGTAGCGAGTCATTTATTCAGCAGTACTTTGCCAAAATGGTATCCAAGACCATGCAGTGGGTGTCCAACGCGGCACCTCCAATTCCTGAACGCCCTGCACTATTGCCATCTCGCGCAGCGTCACTGCCGCAGTCGCAGCCGCAAGCGCAAGCACCGCCTCCGCCCTATTCGAATATGGGATACAGAAGCTTGTTAGACTAGATGATTTCACCTGCATTGGTGGAGTTTGTTTCCTGCACGGCGTCGGGTATGATTTTGCTTTTGGGGACTTACAGAAGGATCCCTCATACTGTTTCTTTGCCGCTGTGGTTTGTAGAGTATTAGAGCATACTTTAGAGTCCATTCGAGTCTGAGATGGACGTGTCATTATATTGGTTTCGGAAACATGCAATGCCTTTTTTGCACCATGTCTTGAGTGCATGTGTCTAAAACCAGTGAGGATAATCGAGTTCGAATTTGAACCTACCCAGCTTAGCGGCATATTATAAAGCATCCTTGCTATGCCTGAACTTACTTCAACTCAGCCTATACGACAATCATGTATTTCAAGTCCAGGAATTGAGAATGTTCAGTTCAACATGCTAATAACATGAAATTCCATCGTCCGTAAAAGACCTCCCAAGATTCGAGCTTCAGGTACAGGGTGGCTCACGTGTATATCCACGTGATGCTAGTCTGTCCAATCACCACTGGTGCAATTGAGCTTGAGCAGCATCACGACGTCTCCTTCGGCAGAGTCGCTATCACGAAGTCCAGTCCAGTCCCGACCGAGACGACCGTCCCTAAAACCGCGACCCCACCGAATCGAACCTACTCTCCGACATCCTCGACGGCAAATTGCCCATCATGGTTCACCGTATCGCTTTCTGGAGCGCCTTCGGTACGTGCATCCCCAACTGCGCCAAATGATCAGATGTCGGCACCTCGCTTCCTCCGTCGACGCCGACGTAACGAGCACCTACAGAGCGGAAGGACTCGGAGAATGCCGCGTCATGACTGATTGGCGGGACACACGGCTGGATCTGGGCATTTCTAACGAGCAGTAGGCCTCGCCGTGCGATTCTGGCAAATCGGTATCGAGATGCGACCTTTCTTCAACAAGGGTTCCCTCTGGGCCTACCCCGTGTACGCCGCCGGCGGTGCCAGCTTCGGATACTGGCTACAGGGCGTCGATGACCGACAGACGGCCGTGCTGAACCAGCGCAAGGCGTTCTTGCTCGAGAAACGGGCGCGCAAGGTTGAGCGGGATGCGGAGAAGGCTGCGGCGGAGGCTTGAATGCGACTATAATTCCGGGATGGAAAAAAAAGAAGAGGAAGAGGAAGAATGTTCTGGTATGCCCGACATGACGGGACAGGAACGTGATGAAGGGATGCGGAAGTAGGGTTGGACGATGGTGATTTTAAGTCGGAAGCCGAGATCGGGAAGGGAACAAATTGTACATACAGACTTGCTCGTGGGAATAGGACGCCCTCGACACAGGACACCTCAAATAACAGAAGGGTTCCTTTTGTTCGTGCTGTAGGAAGAATGTGTATTGTGACACCTGGATGACGGAGAGCGCCGCTGATTTCACGAGTTCCAGGATCGTCACGTCAAACATGCACAGCTGGGCCTTAGGGATTACTTGGCTAAATGTTCAATTCTGAGTGCGATGTATCGCCAGTCCATGCCTGTTAACTCGGCCCAATTCCTATGATTTACCCCATACTAGCTTGATATATCCCCACTTACAGCTCCTCCAGCTTCCGCAAAATCGCTGGTACTGACGTAGCAGACGAGTGACCCAGTTCCGTCACCACTACGGAGATGTGTTTGTCTCTGGTGGTATCAAACAGCAACCGGAAGCCTGCATCCGTACAGCGCTCAGGGTCAATCTCGTTGTAAGTGAGCGAGTCGATTGACAGCCGCTCGGTAAAGTTAATCGTCTCGCATAGGGCCACAACGCGCACGCCAAGATCCGTAGCAGCCGTGGCGATGTCGCAGGAGCCAGCGCGGGCGTACATAGCACCGTTGCTAAAGATGGCCTCAGCCGCGAGTAGCACATGCGTAGCCTCGCCGAGATGGGTGTGAAGGGCGCCCAGGTCAGAAACGTAGGATACAGGGATAGAGGCGGTGGCGAGACGCTTAACGAGAGGCAGGCCAACGCGCTCAAAAGGGTCATCAACAAGGATAACGCGGAACTGGCGACCCTCAGACTGAGCCTGCAAGAGGGTGCGCTCGACGAGATGGTGGTGAGCATAGGTAAGAACAACGTCCCCGTCGGCGATCATGCTGGCGGCAGTCTCGACGATGACGTAGTCCGCAAAGGTGATGCGCTCACGAATGAAGCTGTCGATGGCCTCACAGAGAAGTTTCTTGGCTTCCGAGTCAGGCAGGTCAATATCCAACTTACTGATCTGGAGCTTGAGCCATCGGATAGCGTTACCCATGGAGAAGCACATGGGACGGCAAGCGGTGAGATACTCGATCTGGGGGTTGAGGACGTGTGAGGTGAAGTGTCGTGAAAAGGTGGTGCTCAAGGGGGTAGAGTACGCCTCGATAACCTTCAGCCAGTTAGCCAAACGCGTCCGTGATGCGTAGTTATCTGGTTGCCGTAAGCAAACCATACCTTCTTGAAAGCCAGGAGCGTCGCCTCCAACCGGGTGATGCTGTCGCTGATGGCAAAGGCGCTCATGTGCTCACCCAAGACCAACACAGCTGGGTGGACATCTTTGTCGGCCGTGGTCATTTCTATCCGCTTCGCCATGGCCAAGTGACTGAAACAGTCTGGAATCGAGGGTTTCGTCTCCTTAGGGGTAGCCGTAGTAGCAGCAGGTCGGATGGGCAGCTTTGCGCTGCCATGGCCCTGCTGACCATCCTGCTTGGGTTTCGCCTTTCCGCCCTTTCCATCTTGCTGTCCTCCTGCTGCCGGAACCTGGGGTTGCGAAGTCTTGGCCTGCGCTCTTCGTGCGGCCTTCTCCTCCTTGGCCTTCTTCTTCAATTCGGCATTTGTGAGCTTCTTCTCTGCTGAGGCGGCGGCAGCAGCAGCGTGGTCCTTGGGTTGCTGGCCCTTTGACTGCTCCTGCTTTTGCTCCTTCTTCTCGGTTACCTGCGCTGCGGAAGCAGGCCCGCCTGCTTCGGTCGACATGAGGACGAATGCCAGAGGGTGAGGGTCACGCCGAGAGGTGGTTTGGATTCTCTGGACGGTGCTGGCAGCGGGGCACGGCACCTGATCCGTATGCGCTCGGGAATGCTGGGAGGTGATGAATCGTCGGGTGGAATATATGCAAATACTCCTGCTACGCTATGGTCTGATAAGGCGGATTGGGTTATGGTAACCTGTCGAGAAGTAAGGTGTCGTCGTTGCGTGTTTGGCTGGTGTTGGTGGATGGCTCGAATCAAGAGTTTGAGTCACCAGAAAATAATCATTCCTCGACCGTAGTAGAGTACAGTAGACCACAGTAGAATAGGTCGCTGGGGGCAGCGCGCTGGGCGGCTGGCTTGCACTGGAAACAAGCCTCCGCCTCAGCACTCCAGCTCGGGGATGCGCTACAATTTACTGATGGTACGGGTGGAAAAGTTTTACGTCAACTTGCTGTAGACGGCGTTAGATTATGGAAAACCTACCCTCTTTTGGTGGGCGCTGCTCGGAATAATTACAGACCAATACCAAGTGAAGATCGTCGCAGATGTGTCCCATAACGTATTTAAGTTAGAAGTCCTGAACAGAAGATGAAACGAAGACAAGACTGGCCTCCTTCCACTCATGGGCGAGATAATCACAGGTAGCCGTACATTTGCTTCTTAGGTCAATCACTTCGCAACATGGAGCAACGCGTACAAACGCGCTCAGTCCAGTATCAGGCCTTGTAGAAGCCCAGTGACGGGTTTCTCAAAGCTCACTCCCTCGCAGTAGCAGCCGTGCGGTATCATCTCCTCAGCTCCAGTTCACCTTTTCCGTATCACGTTACGAGGCAAAAGTCGCGAAAGTTGCCCTGGTCACATCAGGTCCTTCTTCGTGCCAGTCCACAAGGGACCATCCACAATGAAAGAAAGAAAGAGGGCTCCCACAGGGAAAGAGGGTTCCAAAAATTCTCTCACCAGGCGAACCCGATGAGAAGCGGTCAGTGTATAGTTTTCAACTAGCAAAATTCCTCTCTCAGCTTATCGCTTCACGGAGAAGGAAAACGCCCTTGCACTTGGATGGAGAGGAAAGAAGAAGAAGAAACTAGAACCTGGCGGGGGAGAACAAGTTTTATAGCTAACGAGAGGCTGGGTGAGCACGGGCCAAGGTAAGGATTACGTAATGTTTGGAGGCAAAGACGGTGTGAGTTGATTGGTCTATGGAAAGAATGGGTGCTACGTACTCATAAGTTACACAGAGTCGTAATACTAGGCATCACCAGGCGGAAGCCCGTTTAACTCTTCTTCTTCTTGTCACCTTTAAACAGGAAGGCGTGAGCGAACCGTGGCTTGCAGCTGCCTTGAGACGAAATGACTTGAAAACCAAGGCATCAGAACATTCTACTGTAGCAGTACTAAGTTAGTAGTAATATCAGCCAGCATCGCTCCAATCCCAACCATCATCGGCTTTCAAGACCACAACTCAAGCTTTCCATCAGGGCACCCAGAAGTCGAGCAGTGGTTTGTTATGATACTGCTCCATGATAAACTGAAGCTCTTCAGCGTAATCCTCAGCCGTCGGTCCGCGCTGAAAGTGTCGCTCCATAGGGAAAAGACCCGGTCGGCTCTCCTTACTGACCTCGGCGAAAACGTGCTATGAGAATGGGTATTAGATTCTGCAGTAAGCTCTCTGGTTTATACGCATGTGACGGCTGATACCTGTGGAATCTTGTTTTCCTTGTTATGCAGAACAAGCCAGCGACTCTCGGTCTCTGGGATTGGGTAGCCGTATTGGAAACGGCTGCTGGTGATCATGAGCCAAACATCTTCGTGTGAGTGTTGTGTGATGATCCATGGCTCTAGACTCCTTGTGGCCGTTTCTTTGTAGACGCCATGGATGTTGCCGATATAGTTGGGACTTTCTTTGAACATGAAGATCGACTCTTCAATGAAGACTTCGACCTTCTGGTGTCGGCGGGAGCGGTTCTTGGCAGTAATGCCGTAATAGATAGCCTGCTTCTGCTGGCCGTCTTGCTCCCACTCGAGTTCGTAGCGATGCTTTCCCTCGTTGAAGTCAGGAATAGCGAGGACCTCGCCCAGGCTGCAGGTGGCTGCCGGAGTATGCATCGCGTAGGGCGCTGAGAGCGAATGCTAGTTATCCGATGACTGGTTTTAACGAGTAATGAGATGGTTGAATGCTGAGGCTCTGCTTTAGTCGCGAGTACAGGAGACGCAGTTTTCCTCGGAAACTGTTGTTTGAAAGGAAGGGTGCGAGTGTTACAGCTGCGTTTGCAGAGATGGAAGGCAACTTAGTCCAGTCAGGTAGGGCCAGTGATTCAGCCAGCATCAACGACAATAACCCAGGTCGAAACGGAGAGTCGGATCAGTAGGATTGGACAACAACAAGCTTCACTTCCAATCGCTCTAACAACAATGCTTTTATCTACAACCAAACTTTTACGTTCGGTAGTCGCCATTAATGGTAACATAGTCGTGGCTAAAGTCGCACGTCCAGTGAACCGCCTCCTTGTCTCCCGTGCCCAACCGCACTACAATCTCCAAATCTTCCATCTTCAGAATCTCACCCGCTCGCTCCTCATTTACCTGCTCGGGCTCACCATTTACCAGCAGTTTCAGCTCGGCAGAGCCATCGGTGGGCACAAATGACACGCTGGTTCGCTCAGGAGCGATCTCGGGAACTTCGTTGATCGGCTGGCCAGGAGGGGATATGAGAGCGTAGCCAGCGGCGCAGAGGATACGGCCCCAGTTGGCGTCCTTTCCGTACAGAGCTGTCTTGACGAGAGGTGATGTGGCGATACTACGGGCGACTTGGCTGGCAGCCTCTTCCGAGGCACTGTCGACGACGCGGATGGTCACGAACTTGGTCGCGCCCTCACCGTCGCGGACAACGTACTTGGCAAGGTCGGCAGAGAAGTCGGTCAGAACACCACGGAAAGCGTTGTAATCCTCCGAATTCTCCTCAGCAACCTCCTTGCCTCCAGCAGCACCGTTAGCCAACAACGCTACGGTATCGTTCGTAGAGCTGTCGCCGTCGATGGTGATGGCATTGAAGGATCGGTCGACGGCGTGACGAAGTACGGTAGGCATGATGCCAGGTGCGACGGGAGCGTCGGTGGCCAGGATGGTGAGGAGAGTAGCCATGTTAGGCGCAATCATACCGGCGCCCTTGGTCATACCGGCGATGCGGTACTCAACGCCGGGCGACGAGGGGAGTGAGAAGGTGCGGGACATGAGCTTGGGGAAGGTGTCGGTCGTACAGATGGCCTTGGCGCAGTTGAGCCAGTGCTTGTGTGAGTCGCCGGTCTGGTGGTAGGCGACGGGAATGTGGTCGAGGATTTTCTGGATGGGTAGTCTGTTTGACACCGGTTAGCTTCACATCCACCCACCTAGCAACTCTGAGCGATCAACGGCGATTGAAAGCTCAATTGAAGTAGATGAGATCTACGAACCTCTGGCCAATGACTCCCGTGCTCATCACGAGCGTCGAATCATCCGCACCAACCCGCTGGTCCGTCGTACGCGCCATGTTCGTCGCGTCCTCCAGACCTCCAGCGCCGGTAACGGCGTTGGCATTTCCAGAGTTGATGATGACGCTTCGCAGACCGGCATTCTGCTTACTCTGCAACAGCTTGCGACTAAACGTCACAGGCGCAGCTTGAAACTTGTTCTTGGTGAAAACACCAGCCGCAGCGCAGGGCCGGTCGGATGTGACGAGCGCGAGGTCGGGTTTGCTCGTGTTGCCCGGCTTTACACCGACGAAGACGCCCGAGGCCGAGAAGCCCTTGGGATACGTGCCGGATGTAGCTACGTATTTGACCTTGGACGCCGGGATGGCGACGCCCCCGAGGGTGGCCGTCGAGTAGGCGCGCGAGAATTTCATGGCGTGCCGTACTCGTGAGGTTGCGGTCGCGGGGTGATGGTTGGGGGGGAAAAAAGTGTTGGAAGTTTCGTTGTTACAGTGGTGTTTTGGAGCTGGGCGCCGAGATAGGATCTTAAGTTGCACTTGTAGTGGCCGATAAGAGTGAGGATCGACTAGCGTGCGTGAGTAAATTGTAGCGTCACCCACGTCCTAACTTGTGTCCGATATTAACGGGGACGTAGCAAGTTTGAAATTGATGATTGACACGAGGTATTGTCTTGTGGAAAATTTTGACTCAATTGGCCCTCTTTCTTGTCCCCTTGACGTTGTCGTTTGAGTGCCCGATCGCGGGCTTGGAAGGTTTCTTGTGACCAATTCTAAATGACGTTGCCCGTAGTCAAGTAGATATTCAATCCGCGCATAGCCAAGATCACACAAACCAAAAGCCTCATATAGACTTACGCAAATATGACAACCTAATCTATTTCTAAACAAAACTCAATTCCCACCCAGAACTCCAAAGTCACCATGGTTTTCTTCCATAGATACCTGAACCATCTCATCTTTCAAGCTGTAGGCCATCCGCGGCTTACGCCGTCAGCGTACCCTTGGTGCTGGGTACTTCACCCTCCTTGCCCGCCACGCGCGACGTAGCCTGCTTAGTAGCAACGGCGAGAGCCTTGAAGGCACTCTCGGCGCGGTGGTGGTCGTTGTCGCCGTGCAGGCAGTGGACGTGGAGCGTGACGCGAGCGCCCTGGGCGAAGCTCTGCAGGCAGTGGGGCACCATCTCAGTGCTGAGGGTTCCGAGGAACTCGCGCTTGAGACCCAGGTCGACGACGCTGTAGGGGCGGTTGGAGAGATCGATCACGGCGCGTGAGAGGGCCTCGTCGAGGGGGGCGTAGGCGTAACCGAAGCGGGCGAGGCCAGCGGGCGTACCGAGGGCCTTGGCGAAAGCGTATCCCAGAGCGATGCAGACATCTTCAGCAGTGTGGTGGTCGTCGACTAGACGGTCAGGTTAGCGAACTATCATATACTTCGCGTAGGATGAAAGAAGAGCGAGGAAGAACAGGGGGTACAAACTGTGAAGATCGCCCTTGCAGTTGATGGCAAGACTCCAACCGGCGTGCTTGGCAAAGGCGTGAAGCATGTGGTCAAGGAAGCCGATGCCGGTATTGATGGCAATCTTCTGCGACTTGCTGTTCTGCGAAGCGTGGCTGTCGTCGTTATCAAGTAGGCGAGCGTCGGTATCGGGAGGGAAGTCGCCTCCGTCGAGGTTGATCGCCAACTGAATCTTGGTCTCGTTGGTGTCGCGAGCGAGGGCGGACCAGCGGGTGGCAGGAGTAGAAGCCATGTCGAAGGAGTGTTTGACGAAGTCAGGAGAGTCAATTGGTGAGCGACAAGCCGGGCAGAGAAGAGTTGAGGACGTGAGTAAGTCAACCTACGATACCCTACTCGCTTCTAAATCAGAGGGTGCAAATTGTCGCCTTCTGATACGCTGAGTTTTTTCTCATGGCTCTTGCTACAGCGATCACCTCGCCGTAAGAAGCCCGAAGCTACCCCGCTATTTGCTTTGGCCACCCCACCGTGACTTCATGCCACTCCCTGCGGGCCCCGAACGCGCCTTTCCGCGGTTCCAGCAAACAACGGAACTTTATCCTTGTTGACCTTCGTCTCACAGGATGGACTGACATCAACAATCTCTCGCGACACCCGCAATTGCTTCGATAACAGCGGCGAAAGAGTTACCAAATCGGCTTCATCCGGTCAATGATCGGCATACGAGTTGTAAAGGGATGGAGAAGTTTCTGAGGGAGTGGCGGCAGGATGCCCTCAACAAGGCGCAGTACGAGTCGGCCATCTTCATCGGCGACAAGCTGTTGGCTTTGACCAGTCAGTTTCAAATGCTCTTACTCTCTGGCATCAGTACTGTATCTGACTATAACGTGATGTGCAGACGACGATAACGACGCCTTTTGGCTCGCTCAAGTCCATTTCTCGACCGGAAACTACACACGCGCCCAGGCCTTCCTCACCAGCCAAGACCTCATCATTCGTAACCCATCGTGCCGCTACCTCGCCGGCCACTGTCTCATCAAACAGTCGCGGTTCGATGAGGCTCTATCTGTGCTTGGCGACCGAAACCCGACGCACCTCATCGCCAACGGCGCGAGTAGTAAGCGCAAGACGCAACTACGCCACGGCAGTCGAAGGCGCGGAGACGATGAAGCCGCTGCCGCCGCGGACGAGGAGGCTACTATGCGACGCTATGAGGCGGCCATGTGCTTCCTACGTGGCATCTGCTACGCCAAGCAGAATGCCTTTGATCGTGCAAAGGAGTGCTATAAAGATGCAGTCCGCATAGACGTGCGATGCTTCGAGGCTTTCCAGCAGCTCATGAAGAATTCCTTGTTGTCCCCCGATGAAGAGTGGCAATTTCTCGAGAGTCTCGACTTTGACTCGATCCGTGTATCTGGGGATATCTCGTCGTCACAGGAAGCGGCGCATTTCACCAAGATGCTCTATACCACACGACTATCGAAATATCGAAACCCTGCCGCCTTTGAGACTGCTTACGACTCACTTTCCACGCATTATCACCTTGCTTCGAACCCCGACCTACAGCTTGCACGAGCCGACCTTCTTTACACACAATGCCGCTATCGAGATGCTTTAGCGATAACAGATGCCATCCTACTGGAGGACAAGTACAACTTCAGCGTGTACCCAATCCACCTAGCATGTCTTTTTGAGCTCAAGATGAAGAATGTGCTATTCTTGGTAGCGCACGATCTGGCCGATACCCATCCCGAAGAGCCGTGCTCTTGGCTGGCTGTCGGAATCTACTACTTTGCCATTGAAAAGATTGCCGAGGCGCGTCGCTACTTCAGCAAAGCCAGCATGATGGACGCCCACTTTGGACCTGCGTGGATAGGATTCGCGCATACCTTCGCGGCGGAGGGCGAGCACGACCAAGCCATCTCAGCATATTCAACTGCGGCGAGGCTGTTCATGGGCACCCACTTGCCGCAGGTCTTCCTCGGCATGCAAAACCATGCGCTCAACAACATGACTCTGGCTGAAGAATTTCTTAAGACGGCATACGGTCTATGCAAAACGGACCCATTACTACTTAACGAGATGGGTATTGTCAAGTATCATCAGGACAAGCACAAGGAAGCAGTTCAATATTTTTCTGCTGCACTTAAGATTGCAGATGAGATGGATAGCGAAGCTTCGGCGTGGCTCGCAGCGCGGACGAACCTGGGGCACGCATTCCGAAGACTGCGGCACTTCAACCGGGCGCTGGCAGAGTTCGACGAGGTGCTGAGGCAGGGCGGGAAGGACGCGGCCATCTTCAGCGCCAAGGGATTAATTCTGATGGAGCAGAGCAAACCAGAGGAGGCGGTAACGGTACTTCACGAAGCGTTGGCGATTAACCCTCAGGACAGCATCGCAACGGAACTGCTGAACAAGGCGCTCGAAGAAACGGCATTGGTAGACGGTGCTGCAGAGTCGGAGGCAGAAGATTTGCTCCAATTCGAAGAGCGACTGGGAGAGCGGAAGACGGCTGCGGCAGCCAAGCTGAATGGCCGAAGTAAGGGAAAGGGGAGAGCTGTTCGAAGTCGACGGATAGCCGTATTGGAGGATGAGGAAGATGAGGAAGTCGGCGATGGCAGAGGAGAAAGCATGATGGAAATGAGCGATGATGAGTGACACGGTTGGCTGATTGGTTATTATCGTATGGGATAAGTCTTGGGTCGGTAGGCGTTAAGGCGGATTGGCATGATTACTTGCATAGTACGCGACGACAGGGTATTGCTGGGTCGACATGGGATACGTGGTAGTTCATTGAGGCTCGGTATAATCGGAAAACAGAATTTGTCCGAGCGACGTCTGTACTATGCAAATGTTCGCATTCGGAATTTATAATAAGTCAACTTATCCTACTCTACTCTAGAGCAGAGTAACGGATAGATAACGTTATCCGTAGAGTGAGCCCGCCTTCTCCCGCTAGACTAGCACCGAAGGCCCAAGACCAATGGAGATCTGCTTACGCTCTTCCTCAAGCGCGAGGCGTCAGTTAGGGAATGGACGCGGCGGAACTATGACGAGAAGCTGCCAGGTAAAGTGGGATCGGGATTGGGATGAGAGCGCAGAGGCCGGAGTAAGCTTGCGGCTTGAAGAGAAGGAGGTTCGTACGGGGAGGGGGCCAGTATAAAGCTAGGAGGACCTCCCAAAGGATCGAGAATCTGGGTTGTCAGCATCACTCTCGGTTCCTCATCTGGCGAAACTGACATGCGAATTGTCCAGAAGAGGTTCGATTAGAGTGCTTACTTGTGCTCTCAATCGCTATCGCAACTCCCAGACATTTGTCGAAGCAAGAAGGACGACTTCGACCTAGCAGCCAGCATCTCACGATAGCTTCACGACGCATCACGACTTTAGGTCTGACAGCTTCGATCTACGTTTAAATCCGAATTGCGAGGGAAGAAACAAAGAAGAAGAGAAGAAAAAAAAAACATCAAAAGAGAAAAACCTCCAGCTTTCACCATGTCGCGCTTCTTCCCTCACGCGGCCTATGCCGAAGACCAACCCCTTGCCCGCACAATTCTCTACACGCACGTCATCACACGGTCCATAACAGCCGCGACGATCATAGCAACCGGCATCACAACAACCCAACACCTCATCATACCTGCACTCCGCTCCCGCAACGCCGTCGCCGCCGCTACCGCTGCCTCGGCGCACGACATCGTCCTCCCCTTCTCCTCGCGACTCCTCCGTTCCACCGGCACAGGAACCGCCGTCGGCCTTGTGGCTGGCGCACTTATGACATATGGTCGAATGCGCGGTCGCGAGGATATCGAGTGGAGAGACCGAAGTTGGAGACTACTTGAGAATCGGGGCCAGGTCGAGACCGACGATTGGACGTATATCGGCGCGGGTGTAGGTGCTGTTGTTGGGAGTTTCCTGGCTGCTCAGAATGTTCCGGCGCGCGAGTCCGGTGCGACGGGGATGTCGTCCGTCGTGGGGGCTACGGTCAAGGGACTTGGGTGGAGGGCTGCCGTTGGCGGTATGGGATTGGGGACGGTGGGAGGCATGTTTGGATATATGGTGTGGAGGTATGGGCTCCACGGTGGCAAGTTTGACGAGGTGAAGCTGTGAAGCTGCAGCTTATAATCAATCTACTATTGTTGTACCTTCCGTATCTCTTGAAAGAGGAAGATGCCTGTGTGATTCAGAAACAAGGCATCGAAGGACACAAAAGGCACGAAAGGAAGGCGCAAACTCGTGTCACGCACGACTGAAAAATTCTCAACTCCCCTCTCACAACTCTCTCCTCCTTCTTCTCTACGTGTACTGCTAGTACGTAAGGTACTGTCTTTTCTTCTATCGCTTACAGCCTGGCTCTAGACTCCTTGTTCTGCTTCTCCGCGACTTCTTCCACTTTCTGAAACTGGTAGAAGAAGTCTAGACTCTGTGGGTTCAGCAACGTCCCGCTAGCCTTGACCGACTGACCGGAGACGATCTTCTTGACGGGAAGTTCGACCTTTTTGCCATTGACCGTCATCTATCAGTATTGGGGTCAGCATTGGCTTTCGGTCGACCAAAGCCCAGGTGGTGAAGCGCAGGGGGGACTTACCGGAATCTCTGGCACTTCAAAGATGTACTGCGGCACATGCCTTTTGGTCAAGTCCTCCGCAATCCTCTCCCTTATGCTGACTTCAAGTCCTCCATCCTTCAATCCGAAACCAGGCTTCATTAAGACAAAGAGTAGAACCTGCTCATCGGTATCTCCCGGTCGCCGCTGGCCGACACACAAACTTTCCGCGATCTCGCGAGCAAACCATCGCTCCAACACCACGTAGATATCAGCGCTACCGAATCGAATTCCACTTGGATTCAAGACACCGTCGGACCGCCCAAGGATATACATGCCCTTCGTTTGGGGATGTATAGCCGCCAGGTCGCCTTGGGCCCACACATCCTTGAATCGAGAAAAGTACGTCGATAGGTACTTGGCCCCAGGTGCTGGTTCTGTGTCGCCCCATAAGAAAAGTGGCACGTTAGGAAAAGCTGCGGTAGCTACGAGTTCGCCGGCTTCGCCATCAGGTACGGGAGAGCCCTCTGGTGGGTTATCCGGGTTGTCTGCTGCTGACGCTGGATAAATGGCCACGGGTGTCCCAAGACATCCTCCTGTGAATCCTCCAGCATAAATCGGATCGAGTGGGTTATCGAGCATGAAGGTTCCGGCCTGTTCAGGTTAACATCTGCATATCAGCAGAACAAGGAAGGGTAAGCTTACGATATCCGTTCCTCCAGAAAAATTGCCCAATCTCACCCTGGACGGGAATGCCCCGTCATAGAACCACTCGAATACCTGCTCCTTCAATACCATGCCAGTACTGTTGACTGAGACCAGGCTGCCCAGGTCAACTTCACGCTGCGGTACGATGCCGGCCTTCATCAACTCGCCCAGCCATCTTGGACTGATGCCCAACGATGTCACACGCTGCTCCTCCACGATTCGTAGTAGAACTGACAAGTCAGGCTTAAAGGGCGAGCCATCATATATGATAATGCGGCCACCAAGCATCATCCGTGCGACACTCCCCATGTACATGATCCAACCTGTGGTGGTGTATTGCAAGCTTACGCCGTCGTGATTCATGTTGCGGTGGAGGCACGATTCCTTGGCGCCGGAGACGAGCAGTGGACCAACTCCGTGGACGAGGGCCTTGGGCGTGCCTGTGGTGCCGGAAGAATAGTAGACAACCATGGGATCCTGAAACTCGACTCTGACGATTGGAGGTGGCTCAGTCGGAGCAGCAGAGATGAACTCTTCCAGTCGGACTGTATGGGCGATTCCAGAAGTATGATAAGGTATCTCGAATCGCTGGACTACAACGATGCTTTGGAAGGCACTGCATTGCTTCATGCCCTCCATGACCCCTTTGATCTTGTCTCGCAGGTCGATGAACTTGCCATTATACAAGGCTCCGTCATCGAAAAAGACGAACTAGAATGGTGAGCTTGCGAGCCATGTGCCTTTATCCATCGTCAAAACACATACCTTGGGGTTAATCTGCACCGTTCGCTGAAGCAGTCCCTCTACACCCATATCAGTCGAACTACTGCTGAACACACCGCCCAACCAAGTCGTCGCAAGGAACACCACGAGTGTTTCGAAAGAATGGCCAGCAACCATGACAACTCGATCTCCTCGTCCAACCCCCTTCGCCTTCAGAGCTCCGGCCATCTGTCCGCATCGCTGCCGCATCTCTCCCCAAGTCACATGTCGTACTTCTGTATTACCCTCGCGAATCTCGGTCACAGCAATAGCGTGATCGGGTTTCTTCCGAGTCGAACGCTCATTCGAAGGTGCGCCTAGCTCTCTTGTCCACAGTAGGTTTTCCGCCCAATTCATCCGTACGCCTTCGAACCAGCGAGGCAGCTGTGTGAGAGGGATAGACTCGTCTACGACTTGCGCGTAGGTGCCCTCATGTATCCAATTCTGCGTCTCCCAAAGAAGCCCGTAGAAGTCGCTTCGCTTGGAACACGACCACTCGTATAACTCTGCGAAAGTCTGAGATCCGCGTCAGTCCTACCCAAGATACGTCTTGGCTTGGGCTTGTTCATGAGCGATCCTCACCTTCATACCGAGTCCGAATCTCTCGTTGGCCAATTGCATAAAAGCCCACATCGACGTGCTTCTGGGATCCGGGTGCTCCCAGACCTTTCTGGGCGTGGTCTGAAGCTCCATGGTGTATAATGCCCGATCCGATGAGCAGTACAATACAAGGCAAGCGACACGAGGACCAAGTTTTGCACAGCCGGGCCATGTCTGCAGGTGTCCTTGGTATATATGTATGTATATATATATACTACGTATGGATTCCGGACATGACCCACTACTGTAACTTGGCAACTTGGCTTGTTTGTCTCGGAGGGAACTGTGACATCCGAGGCTCTCAAGGTGCGGGGTTCAGCCATCCATCGTAGCTTTGCTTTTCAACGTGTGACGGCATTCCGCCTCCTTGCTGGCTTTGGTCCAACAGCTATCAGCGCTTCCCCCGCCAATGTAGATCTCGTTTGTCGTAGATCTGAACCTCGGCTGCAGGGTTGCCCTGGCCAGGATGCAACCTACGCTAGACTGGGGGAAAGGTTGACCGTCTGTAAGTTGGGACCGGGATCGCTTCTCTGCTGAGGCATTCCGGTCCAGTTTGAGAAATTGACGGTAGGGAATCTTTATGAGCAAGTCATTGGTTGCAGAGATGTGAGATATGTCATGACTCCGTTGGCTATCTCAGCTCAGCATCTCCCACCTCGCGATTCGGACAGATTCATTGGCCTCGTGACCTTAAAGGAAACCCCCTTCAGTTGAAGATTTTTGGGTATCGAATACCTCCCTTATTAGCTCTATTAATCTAATTCCACAAAAAGTCCGTAACTGATCATCCCCCAACCAACCGTGTGATCGATCATTGCCCCCCCAATGCCGACCCCAAATCCAAATCATGCAAGTCGACTTCAGACCTTAAACGCCTTGCTCAAAAGATCCACAAAAGCAGCCTTTTCCACCGGATCCCATCAAGCCATATCTTTACATGAGTCTCCTTCTCCAGCGTTCCCCTTGTCTTCCTCTAAAATACAGGTTTTGATTTGCCTACAGGTACGGCATCCATAGCGCATCACACTGCGCCAGGTTCATCGGGCTGACCGCCTTGGCGATCGAGTCAATCACCGTCTGGTTCGCCGGGAGGTTTCCGACGGGGCTGTGAGCTAAGCTGATAGCTCGCTTCACGATGGAGTCGCTGTTGACCTGTACAGACTCTCTGAGCTGGTTCTCCGAGATGCCTGCCCTGTGGCTACTGGTGAACCAGAAGATCATCTCATCGCGTACAAACAGTGTCAATGCATGCTCCAGTTCGAAGTCGGGCTCCGTAAGGCATCGCGCAATGGCCATGATGGAGCATGCAAAGATTCCTTCCAATGCCAACGGGCCCATGAGCGTCTGCAGGTTGGGCGTCAGGCGGAACGGCACGGGCTCGGGGTTGTGGAAGAACGGCTTCGATGCGCTCATGTACGACATCAGCTCCGATCCCCAGATATTGCCTGAGCCACGAGCGATGTTGATCTTCTGCGGGTAGCGGTTGTGCATGTATAAGATGTACGTCATAAAGGTCAGGGCCGATAGCTGGTACGAGAACTGTCGACGGAAGAGCCAGAACTCGGCGAACTGAGGGAACACCTTCTGGAAATACTCGAGTGCCAGCGTCGAAGGCACCCACTTCTCCTGGATAGCATTGAAAACCTCCAAACGGGCAGTAGCCGTCTGCTCAGGTTTGTTCTGCGACTCGTAAGTCCTGATCTCTGTCAAGGGAACGTCGAAATTACTTACAGAGCTCTTACTCTCCAATACACCGCGCAGTTTCTCCATGGTAAACAATACAGGCTCATCCTTTGACATGCCCATCCTACGGCAGTGATCTTCGTATACGCCCTGGAGAGTGATGTACGAGACATCTTCCTGCACGATTCGAATGTGCGGTGCCAGAGGAACCATAAGCGGCAACGTAAACTGTAGGTCGCGGCGTCGGCTCTCCTTCTTGCGACCCAGCGTCTGGTTCAGTTGACGGAACAGCTGCAGGATGCGCTCTTCTCGTCGGCAGTGCCGAGCTGCTGGGTGCTGAACAGCCCAAGAATGAACGCTTCCGTCATGGCCACGCATCTTGAGCCGTCGGTACGATGCACTGATCGACCGGACAAGATCCACGTTGGGTAGGAAACGCTCGATTCGAATAAAGTCCTGGTTCTTGTCCTTGTGCTGCAGGTACTGACCGGGGATCTCAACCTCGTCGAATTTCTGGTACCGGAATTCGCTAAGGTGGGGAGAGAAGTTTTCAAGCGAGGTACGGGTAACACGTCGGTCCAGCTTCTCCTCGAACTTGTTTCGCCAGCGGCGTAACTTGTGGATGTACTCGTACATAGTGGGCTTGACATCCACGAAGTCGGCCTCGAATGACTTCTTGATGTGGTTCGGGAGGATAGTCTCCGCAAACCGAGTAATGTTAGTCTCGGTAGCCGATGGCAACTTGACGTTCTTGGCAAAGGATGCCGGCGTCCGGCTGACGTAGGCCAAGGCATCGTTAAGCAGGGCCACGATGAGTCGGTAAGCGTCTTCGTCAGGAGGACACTTGAAATGCTTCTGAATCTGGTCAACCATCGTTTCCATCGACAATGCCAGAAGAGGGAACGCCGTCTTGAGGACAGACATGATCTCCTCGGTCAGCTCCCACGGAGGCTTCTTCTGGGGGTTCTGGGCATTCTGCTGGACCTGGGCCTGGCCGTTGGGGGCCGTGCCTGGAAGTCCCGCAGCTGAGCCGTTAGCATCGTTGCCCTCCGTCTTGACCTGAGCATTATCGGCAGTGCCCGGTCGTGAGGGAGTTCCGTCAGGCTTGGGAGCATCCTGCTTTGTCAACGAGGGAGAAGCACTTGGCTTGCCGTTGGATACCGTCGACTGCGCTCGCAGGCGCGCCTTCTCCTTTACTTCCTGGCTCTTCTTGATGACAAGCATATCCTCACGATTAGTACGGAGCTGGAAGTACAGCGCCTGAGGATAAGACTTGGCAATCTTCAGCAGGATCTGATAAACTCGAGGAGCCTCTTTGTGGCCGAGACCGGTCAGGAGCTGGGGAATAAAGGTAATCCAGTACCACACAGGGGTCTCTCCCTTGAAATCGTCAAAGCCTAGGGCGATGGTGCCCTTGGAGTCATCCAGGCTCAGGAGCCAGAGAATTCTGGCCAGAAGCTTGCGGGATTTGGCGTTCTTGTAGCTTCCTGCGGCTTGAAGATAGGAAGTAAGCGCCTGGCGTGCCGCATTAAGATCGGTAGGATCCTCCTTGAACTTCCGGTCGTTGAAGTGGCCCCACTCCGCCCATGCCTTGGCAGCACCAATATCAAAGTACAAGGCCGTGCCGTATGCTGAATCGGCCTCGTCTTTCTGCTTGAGCTTCTCGAGGAACATGCCCTTGAGCGTGTAGAACTCCGCTTTTTGCTGAGGACTGAAGTAGTTGAGGTTTGTATTGTTGATAACCTCCAAACCGCTCGCTAGTTCATCCGGGTTTTCGTAGTGGCATTTAGCTTGTTCCCGCAACTTGAGGAAAGCTTCCTGAATTTCGATGTTGGGAAGGGTGTAGATGCGGCTCAGCTGACTGATGCACACTTCAGGCAGACTGTGCTTGCGGGCAACATGGGCAAAGCGATTGATGATCCAAGCTGTCTCGTGATATCCGCGATAAGCGAACGAAGCAGCGCCTCCAGCATTCTGCGCCCCCTGTTGAGGAAGCAGCTGCAGGTACGTCTGGTTGATGAGACTGAAGATGTGCTGTCTCCAAGTCACCAGATCTTGCCAGGCCATGATATCATCCCAAACGTTGGGCAGTCGATCTCTCCAGGCACCTAAGAGTAACTTCAGCTCACCTGACTTGACGTCCAAGTTGGCTTGGTTGGTGTTGGCAAGACTTTGGCAGATGACGCTGGCGTCATGCAGCTCCACCAGCTGCTGGAAGTTCTGCAGGAGAGGGATGTGGGCGTTGGTCAGCCGCTCTGGGAGCTGATGCCATTTTCTTATAGATAGCTGAATGGCTTCATCGCAGACGCGGGCAAACTCCGTGCCTGCTTCCTTCTGGTTGTGGAATTTGAGAAGAGACATGAATGCTTGGAAGAAGGCTCGTCGCGGGGTGGGGGCATCCATGACACCCTTGATGATGGTGTCAAGCGCCTCGCGATGCTGTTCGCCCTGCCACATATCCGTGTTTCGCCAGGCGCATTCGAGGAGCAAGTCCTGGAAGTTCTCGTGTTTAGCAAAATCTTGAAGTATCTCCCACTGTTGAAGTTTCTGAGCGCAGAGAACCCAGTGATCTTCCCACAACATGTACTCAGCTTGCGAGAATGGTATGACGCCGGTCCTGGCCTTGATCTGCGCATTCTCGTACAGCTTCTGCGCCTTATCCCACATGCCATTCTGCTCGTACGAGATAGCGGCGTTGGTCTCAACGAACTGGCAACGCCGTCGCCAAGTGCCATAAAACAAGTCATCTTCTTGAAGTGACGCGTACAGCTCAACGAGTGCATCAAGATTGCTCTCGCGAACCGTCGCAGACTCATTCCCTGGTCTGATGGCGGCATTTTCGAGCTGTACGAGCGCCGTGTACCAGGCGTCGTAAGTCTTGGCCTCGAACTTGAGAACGTGCGGTGGCAGCTTGCACTCGGGCCACGTCTTGGCAGCACCCTCGACGAGAGACTGAACAACATTGGGACGCTTGTCAATTTGTCGGCTGTGGTAGTCTTTGGTAAGCAGAGCAACCATGCCTCGTTCCAACTCCGTTCGGTCGTCTCTAGAGGTGGAGGACCAAAACATTGGGAAAATGGTCACCCAAAGTTGGTGAGCGAGTTGATTGTCGATGTGCTGAAGCTGCATCAGCGGCTCAATGACATCTCGCACCTTGACATCGCCAATTTCGGACATGAAGCGACGGTGGGCTGACATGAGAGCATCAAACCTGTCGTCCGCCATGGCGCTGGGCTCCCGTGCCTCCTTTTCCTTTGTGAAGACTGTGACCAGTCGAGAGATGGGTAAGGTCTTAAAGTCGTCCTGATGAAGGTGGATGTAGGCATTCATCTCCACGGCGCCAAGTAGCAGTTGCGACGCTTGTGCTAGCCAATAAGAGTCTGCCAGTGTATCCCAATTCTGCGACGTGAGGACATAAGATAAACGAGCACTGGCACTCTTGGACAGGCTTTTGTCGAAAATGACCATAAAGCGGTTGCGCATATCCACATCAGCCGCCCTGGTGCCGATGAGGAATGCGTGCTCCATGCGGACAGTGAGCTCAGTCCTGGTAATTTTCGGGTCCTCGTAGATGCGAATAACCAGATCCAAAAACTTGGTTAGCATGGTAGGATCTGAGCGATGCTCAAAAGAAAGCATCTTGTGCAGCACAGCAGTCTTTTCCTTGAGCGTCGGCCAAGTACCCTCAGATCGAAAGACCCATTCCTCCACCATGTTGAGGATCTTTTCACATAGTCCAGGGTGCATGGACTTTTCGACTAGAGTAGCCAGCACGCTTAGAAATGGTCGGCGATTGTCACCTAGAACCTCCATTCTCAGCGCCACGACCTGAATTTCCTTGATCATAATCTTCGTCTGGATCTCCAGGTCATACGTGGACATCTTCCCGGAAGGAGTGTTGGGATCTTGGTTGCGATTGTTCATGCCAGCCTCCTGACTTGCTATAGCATTGTAGTGCTGCACATGTTCTCTCGCGTGCTTACTTTGAAGGGCCTTCATGAGGGACGGGATGTGCTGATCGATGACGCTTGGTTTGCGATTGCCAAGGGACCAAAGGATATTGACACCAGAGGTGTAATTGTTGCCATTCATGGCCTCGGTAGCAAGTTGGGAGAAATAGGCGACGATCTCTGAGGTCTGCGCCTCAGCTTCGGCATCACCATCGGCGTCTTCCATGGGCGTGTCTTCGGGTACAGACTCAAGTACGCGCTGAATGATGGACTTCAAATCGCGGCCGTCGTCGTACTCTTTATCAGCCGTGTGTAAGCAGTCTTGGATCTCTGGATTTTCTGACTTGAGACATTGTTCCAAAACCTTCTGAACAGCAGGGGTATTCTTCTGTATCCACTCATCAGACTTGGAGTTGAGTACGATACGCACAACCTGAAGTGTGTTGATGATGTTAGTGAGGAACTTCTCGTCGAACTTTTCCTTATCGGTAGGATCAGCGTTGAGGATGGTTTGTGTTTTCTCGCTTGCCAAGATGACATCAGTTACATTGGGGAATAAGTCAAGATCAAGGTCTCCCCAGTACTGCGGCTGTACCAGGTTGTTGAGAAGAGTCATTGATTTCTTGCACAGCTCTGTGACTGAAGAGTGTGGCGAAGGAATAGGCGATGCTGCTGGGTCTTTGTGCTTTGCGGACGGTAGTTGATAGCGCTCATTAAGCTGCGCAATGAACTCCACCAAGTACTTAATCATCTTTTGTCGGAACAGAGGAGGGATGTGATATTCCATGCGCTCAGCAGCGGCACTCTGTCTAGCAACCGGGGGCGAAGATGTTGACACATCGCTATCCAACTTTCTCTTCTTCATGTTGGGCGACTCGGAAAGCACCCTCGACTTAATGATGGGTGATTTACCCTCCACACGACACTGCTCCCATTTCCAGATCAGGTCCATCATACCGAGTGCTAGCCTCTTGCTCTCGTGCGATGCATTCTGCGGTGTTGCAACTTTTCGCAAAGAGGAAATGATGAGCGTGATGTACTTGTCGCGAGCTTCATAGAACAGATCTGAATGTCTGACAAGGAAGTGGAATATGCTGGTCATCTGCTGGACGTTTTGACCTTCGTCAGCGAGGATACGTCGGGGAGCAACGGCCCAGGGCGCGTTGCGGTCATTGGGACCGGTTCCGCATCGCTTCGGTAGAACAGGTGCGACCAGTTCGAGTGCCTGAGTAACCAGGGCTCGACCTTCGTTCTGGTTGGCCTTGAGGAGTGACAGATAAACCTGAGTGACAATTTTCGGTGGAGTCTCGTAATGCGCAATGAAATATCCGATAACCACGTATGCAGCGTGCTTGTTTATCACATCATCAAGGCGGATGAAAGTCCAACCAAACTTAATGATATCCTTCCTAGCCTCTTGGAGGGTGTTGTGATAATACTTCACAAGCATAGCAGATAGTTGTAGTACTTCGTAGCGAGTGAAGTCGACACCAGGTTGCGCTTGGTCATCGGGAGTCGCCTCTGGGTGGACCTTCCAGATCTTGCTACTCACAGCATCAATGACCGTACGATCCATGAGTCTGGGAGTTTTGTTCTGGTCCAGCTGCTCCCAGTTGCGCATGACATCCATAGCAACAATGGGGTTGACGATATAATGCAACAAGAAGTGCTTCATCTTGTTGGACGCTGATCTTCCAGCGTACATGTCCAGACATCTCAGAATGGTCATCTTCCAGAAATCAATCGCGTCGTTGCAGATGATGTTTTGGTAGATGAACGCGATCAGATCTTGATTGGATCGTAGCTCACCAGCAGTAACAGACTCAATCAAATTGAAAAGGGGGTCGAGATCCTTGGGTGATCTGGCTAAAGTCTTGACAAGAACTGCTATAACCTGTTCTGCAGCTTGGTAAGCGGCCAAACGCAGTTGTGGAGGCAGAGTGTGACGTTGGATGTGACTTTCCAGTTCTTTGCCAGTGGTTTTGAACCAGATGATGCTCTCCTTCCTATCCATCCACTTTTCAGAGTTGGTCCAGCGGCTGATCGAGTGGAGGATGTGAATGGTGTTGATCATGGCAACGAATTTTGACTCATTGTTCTGATTCGTAATCTCATTGCACCGGCTGATCAGGCCTTCGACGTTGTCAGCAGCGACCTCCCGCAATGGGCCGCTGTCGGGATGTGCGAGAACTTGAGCCAAGAAGCGACCATACTTCAGGTCGTCAAGCTTACCAAGTAGATAGGCCCATATTTCCTTCGGATACCGATTCAGGTACCGATAGATGGGTAGGCGGAACGGACTCTGATGGGTTCTGCGGAGCTTCTCCTCCAAGCCCAAGAAGCGATCGACTAACCGCTCTTTGAAGGCTTCGGCTGGCGCAGGCAGAAGATGAAAGATATTCAGGATTGCTGTGATGACCCTCATCTGGGGCTGCTGCTCAAAGAAGGTGAAAGAGATCTGCTGAAGTTGGCTTGGTTCAACAATCGAGTCTATCTGATCGAGCAAACGTGCGCCAATTTCGACCTTGAAGTAGCTCGTAAGCAGCTTGAGCAGTCGGGAGAGATTGTCAAGTCCGGCGGTACTGAGACGCTTCGGGTCCGATAGGCTTTGCAACACGGGGCGAAGACCGGCCTGCAACAAGTCCTTTGGCAGTCTCCTATCAATAGCCAAAACTGATTTGAGAGCGTCGTTCGCAGCAGCAATCGTTGGCTTCGACTCTGAGTACAAGCATTTGAAGAAGACGGCGAGGATCTTAGCTTTCGTCGGGGCGTTGGAGAACTCTTCAAATGTCATGGCAGTGCTGAGAAGCTTGATGCAAGACACGCGTAGGTTGACAATATGCTCATGTGTGCGGAACTCGGCTGGTTTGTTGGCAAGAGACTCGTCACTTGCGTCGGCCAAGGCAAGTGACTCCATCAACAAGCGGTTCAGATTATCGTCGAAAGTGACCCAATCGTTCTTGAGGCTCATATGATACGTCATAGCATTGATGTAGCCAATCTGTATAGCAAACGGTAAGGCACGTAGGGGTTTGGCGAAGATCGGCTGGAGGAATCTATCCTTGTATGGTTCTACGATCTCCCACACCTCACAACTGGCGGCCTTGGCGACAAGTTCCAAAGATCGCTTAGCCGTCTCGCGAACGTGTCTGTTCATGTGAGACAACTCGTTGTTGAATTGCATACAGATCTGAGCAAGTCGAGGCTGCTTAACCTGCGGTTGGCCTGGCTGTTGCTGGACAGGAAGCGCATCCTCCTTCTTGATGTTTTTGGTGATGCGGTGCAGGAGAACCTCGAGACTGGTCTGAGCCAAGCGTCTTGTGCCCTCTGGCAAATCCTGCGGCATATCCTTAATCACGTACATCAAGGCACGGATAAACTCCGTCTGCTTGCTCGCCACCCAAGCATCACCCAGGTCAAGCTCAGTAAGCAAGAAATTGATTCCTCGACTTCCACCCGTCTTTGTAAACCATTCTTCCTCGTAGCAGCTGTGGCAGAAAGTGCTGCTCAGGTGATTGAAGAACGGCAGGCGGCCAACGTTTGCTTCGGAACCGAAGATGACGGCAGTTGATGTATGCATCTCACGAATAGCTCGCTGCGCGGCTTCCTGCACCTCTGGATGGTCTGAAGCCAGAGACTCAACAACTGCGTCAGAAAGACCTCGCGTATCAATATGCAGCGGCCCTTCACCAGCTTGTGGATCGAATGGACTGAAATTTCGCTTGACGTCCACCAGGGCGCGGCCAACCTCGACAATGGCAAAATGCTTGCAGATGTTAAGTAGAAAGGTGTTTGATTCATCTTTGAACTCAGGGACTGACTGAGCGAACATGATGGCCTTCAAGAGCCGCTTGGTAATTTGATCCTCCACATCTTTCTTGGGGATTGATCTCTCTCGGTCTGATATCTCAAAGCTTGATAAGCTGATATCAAGCTTACGGCTGATGAGGTCCTGCGCCTGCAGTCTCAGCAGTTTTGGCAGGTCCTCTGGCAGCTGATCGTGTCCAATTCGGAGCTTGAGCTGTGACTTGATGAAGTGCAGAGCCTGCTTCTTATAATGACCGTCGTATGGGCGTGATTGATTGGCCTTTCCCAGCTTAGGAACCTCCATGAGTTTTTGGATAGCAACGTCGATGCCTAGCTCGGCCGGGAATGCCCGGTCCTTCTTGGAGCCGATGAGCCGCAGGTCGAAGCTCGAAGGATCGTCCGCATACTCCCTGTAAGCGAGAGGTAGAGCACTAGTCATAAACTTTCGATTCCTGCCACCCAACTTACCCAATATCCTCATTGTCGTGTGGGCGTGAAAATGGCTGTATGGATGGGGCTTTAGGTGATCAAAGAGCGCGGTCATCAGCTCATCAATCACTGGAGCCATAATTGGGTCGAGGTAGTCGGCCGTAAGATTATCGACACACAGTTCAAGAGTTCGCAGACCTTGTCCTACCAGCTCTGTACCGGCTCGTAAAGCCACGACCAACGGACGCATCAAGAAGCTCAAGTGTGGCAGCAAGTGACTCAGCCGGGCTGGAACCGTCAAGCACAACTCGACGTACAAGTCGCGCTCGGAAGGCTTTCGCGCGGCCATCAAGAGATTGTTGAGAACATCCAAAAGCATCTCGAGTAGGGGGAGAATCTGCTTGTAGAGTTGCTCAAACTTGCCACCACCAATACTGCGAAACAGTGACCGTAACAACAGAAAGTAGTTCATGGGCTCTTCAGCTTTCGTCGACAACTCAATAGACTTTGTGACAATTGTGACGACATGTGGTAGGAGAACCTGCTCATTTTGGCCCGCATAAAGTGTGACAGCCATAAACGCTAACTTGAAGAGTCGCAGCAAGATGGAAGACTTCTTCACGTCGGCCGATCCGACCTGGTCGATCCGCTCCATAAGAAAATGCAAAAGCATGCCGCAGAAGCTGGAGGATGTTGCTTCGCTAGCAAGGAAAAACTGGGGTATATGCAATAAAGTAGTGTGCTCAAAGATCATGTCATAAAGTCGCGGAATCTCCTGCTGGAATACTTCGTGAAAGGTGGCTGGGTCGATGGCGTAGAAGACGGTAGCAAAAGCTTCAAGTAGGTCCTTTTCTTCCTTACTGCTGGAAATCATGTAGAGGTTTGCCATCTGTTCAACGGGTGATGTAAACTGGGGTTCGGCAATGGGCTTCTCGAGCTCGTAGTATCGGAATACATAGGCTCCTTCGCGGAAGAGCTTGATGATGACCTTGACCTCCTCCGCTGTAAAGCCGTAAGAGACATCCTGCCAATGCGAGGGTGCATTGGCAGGGTCGATTGGAGAGCCCACGTTACACGTTCTCAACTGATAAAACATGTTTTTGAGGCCCATGATGAGGTTTCGTACAAGGAATTTGTTGTCAACCAAAGGGTCCGCCCCCCTGTCTCTGATATTGGAGGTTTTGATGGGGACGGCGGCAAAGATGTCTGTCTCGTCCCAGTCCGGCGGGCTGCTCTTGTCAGCCAGGTACGTTTCGGTCGACGCCGATTCGAGCTGTCGATGGTACTGCTTCGAGAGCTTTACGGCATTGGGATATTGTCGATTCATAGCGGCAAACTTGTCGGCAATGGCGTTGAGAATCATGATGAGATAATGGCGTGCGTCGGCTTTGTTAGGGAGCTTCGCAATGCACTCGGCCATGTTGAGGAGAAGCTTTGCACTCATGGTCTGGAAGCTGGTGCCTGGAAAGGTGTCCTGCAGGTTCCTCGTGTAAACCTCGACCGTCTTTCGAATTTGATCCGGTTTCAACGAATCCCGTACATGATGTATCAGGTCGGCAAGCATGCTGTACGCCAACGGTCTCATGGTTTCGTGTACTGTCAGGCCGTCTCCCGTGAGTGTTCGCTCGTCTAAAAGTTCATCAATCTTAGGAACAAATATTTTCCTGAAATTGTAGTTTATAATGTGCCGAATTGCTACAATAAGCTCCTTCCTCGTGCCAGACTTTTCCCTCGGGCAATCCTTCAGCAATCTGATGACGATATCAGGCAAAGTTGGTAAGAATTCGTTCAGATGCGTCGCATATTGTCGGAGCAGGTAAGCAAGAAAGCTCATCGTTTTGACCTGGGCCGTGATAAAGTCGCCAAAAGCGACACGGTTCTTGATCGCAGAGCTCACACCAGTATGTATCGTGCCTCGGGCGGCGGCATCCACGTGCGCCTGTCTCTGCGCTGCTGCTTGTAGGCACAAGACGTTCTGAATCAAGGGAACGAACTTCCGCACGTTTTGCTGAACCGTGTTACGGTAGATCTGGAAAATCGAGACGACGATGATGGGGCATTCGGATAGCACTTTGAAGGATTGCATGCCCTTCAGCAAAGGTCGGTTCTGTTGCTGCGGATCGGCGCCGAGGTCTGTAACGGAAGCTACTGGTGATCCAGGCCTCGGTGACTGGAATGTCGTCTGCGAGCCGCCCGGCGTCGAAGGGCCTCCTGGCTGTGGGAAGGTCACAACAGAAGCATTGTCCAGCTGCTCCTTGACAACCTTCTCCATTTGCTCGAAGAGTTCTTGGATTAGAGTAAGGAATTGCTGGACCTTGCCCTGCAGCACCTTGTGCTGGTGACGCATGATATCGGACGTGATCTTAACACATAAGGTGGCATTTTCCTCGTTGTCGGTTCGTACCAGTTGCATCAACAAATCGACGACTTCTTCGGCGTAGGGTTCGAAGGGTTCGGGAGGGGTCGGTTGTGTAGGAAGTCGGTGGAGAACCTCTAGGACACAGTTGCGAAGTTTCTTCCTGGTGTCAGTCACAGCTTAGCAGGGGCTTGATGCCGACGTGGCTTACCTGCTCTGGAGAGTTGCTGTGGAAGGTACATGGTCCTCGAAGGATTGTGAGGAAGATGGGCATCAACCGCTTCAAGAATGGCGGGTATATTGGCCCTGTTGTGTAATGGTCTAAGCTGTCGCGCAAAGTTGTTGCGGCCTCTAACTTTAGGCGGACATCTGTACGGCGTTGGTGAGCAGGGACATCATCAAATCTGGCGATGCGACAGCCCAGATATCACATCGACGGCGCTGGTAGACGTACCTATTTCAGGGGTGCTGAGTCGCTTCACGACATCATCTATAGTGGTACCCGACATGATTGCATTATCGGCGTCCACTCGACGCGACACTCCCTTCCATGCGCGGGGGAGGTTGGGTATGTGGCAGCTCTGTCGTAGAACCAAGCGCAGGCTTAGAGTCGCTACTGCGCGAGGTTGTCGCGTGGGTCTTCGGAAGTCTCCTGTTGCGTTGATAGCTCTTTAAATTTATACAAGCTAGGAGAACTTCCTCTCAATGTAAAAATGAGGTCTGATGTTTGGGTCCAGAAAATTGGTGGACGAGAGGTGGACGTGTCGTGTGCTCTTTACACCTTAGTATGGAGGAATTTGAGGTTGACGTTAAGGCTACCTCGCGTTGAAAATTACGGAAGCATTGAATCTGGGGGCCACGGCCGCCAATTCCACTTGCGCTAGGGGCGGAAGATTTATCTTCCCGCAGTTAGCTTTGGCAAGCTGGCCAATCATAGCATTTATCAGAGGCACCCCGAGGGCACGTCGCGCGAGCTTTGAACACGGAGTTATTAACCCCACGTAAGTTACAGTAGAGAGCTTATCTTATCGGGGACAGTCGCATGAACAGGGATCTAAAGTGAACAACTGAAGCTATATCTACTCTAGAGGGGATCGCTGTATCTTTTTGACTCACCGGCAAACTTCAGGATACAACATCATTCTAGACTACTGAGAAGGCTTGCTTTCAGAACTTGTTTTCCTTTCTTTATTTTTCTATATCATTGTCAATACTTCCAATACTGGGCACATACAAAAGCCCCAGGCAATTTCGAAGGCTCATCTATCTAGCATTCACCTAGCATCTTCATCTGTTAATGGGGTGGGAGCGGTCACATTCTGAGACTATCAAAGCTTGGGTTCCAGCAAAGCAACAAAACAAACAGCAGCTCTCTCTGCCTTTATCATACTGAAGCTCTTTCCTCTTCAAAGTCCCATACAGAGGAGGATTCGAATCGCACCTCTACACGCCTTAGAACGAGAGAACGCAAGGTCAAAGTTGCTTCTTTGATTACAAGTTCCGATACACTCTCAGCAACGCTTTGTTCGTAACGTCAATATGAGCGGTGATCTCACAGCTTTCTTCTATGGTAACTCCAGACACTCCAGATCACCGAAGCATTGATACTGACACACCGTTAGGGACGTTGGTAAACTCACCTTATTTATGCTTGGCAAACTTATCGGCTGTTGCTAACCTACAGCAGATGGCACCCGAGGTTTTCTTCAGCGTCTGCTATGGAAACTCGAACCCTCCCCAGGCCATCAAGGACCTACACACGTTCACTCCCGCTCTCTTGGCAGGATACTGCCGCCATCGGGTTAAGCATGCAGACTACCCCGCCGTGGTCAAAGAAGAGGGCCATTCCGTCCGCGGCATTTATGCGACTGGACTCACAAGCGCCAACGTGCAGAAGTTAGACTTTTTCGAAGGCGATGAGTATGATAAGGAAAATGTTACCGTCAAGCTCCTCCACAAAGAGGGAGAAAGGTTCGTCGAAAGCGAGGAAAAGACGAAGACATCGGTCTACGTGTTCATCAGACCCGAGGCTCTAGAGAAGCGCGAATGGGACTTTGAAGAGTTCCGACAACAGAAGATGAAGTCATGGACTAGAGGCGACTGGGCTCTGGACAGTGGTAAGTTGAGATAAACTACCGAAGCTGGTAGTGGAAAGTACACGTTGTTCACTAACGGGTATGCAGGTGCTTAGAGTATAGGAGTTGAGCGTAGGTGTGGTTACGAAACCGTAGTTGAGGGTGCTTAGTTTGAGCCAAAGGGTTGCGAAGGAGTAGCATGCCGTTAGATTACCTAGATCTTGACTTCGTGTTGTAGGTAGAGCTATCTCGGAAGACCATGCAGGGTTATGAAGAACAGAACCGATACGCTGTCAGCCAAGATAGAGTAGACAACAATGCGTCAAATGACAACTCATTACATGCACGAGCCTGGCAAGCGATTTAAATACTACTCAACTTCAAACGTTCCCAATCGAACGCCTGTCGGTTTAGGAATGAACAACGCGGCCTAGTCCGACTGATCAAGATATGAGATGTATCAGACTGATGGAGTTGCCCCTCAGACAATTTGCGAGTAGAGAGATTCGGGCCACTTCCATTACCATGAGCCCTTCTTCGAGAGGGTCGCACCCCTGATTCTCTGGCAGTTCTTTGCTGCAATCCTTTCTCTTATTGGATTGAAGCAAGGATGTTTTGTTGGTCACACTCGATAAAGAAAGTTGGAGAATCAGGAGGATCAACGGCTCCGTGTGTTATATAACCCACTGATATTCATGCTCGACAATGCCGGTTCCGACCGAGGAAACACACAGAGAGAGCATGGAAGTCTTCTGGGCTCGTCCCCCTTTTTTTTTTTTTTTCTCTTTTTTTCTCTCTCAATGCACTTTACAGCACATTTCATGTTTCCTGGCCAAGTCTTGGGTAATCAGGGATTATTACTAGTAGACAGTTGATTCGACTACGGTCTGTCGTTGGTTTTGAATAATAAGTGGTTGGCGTTAATCGTCAGCGCACTATTGGCGATGTTAGCCGCTTGCACTCGCATCTTTGACCAACAAAGGGAGGGTGCCGAATGCGTCATTTTTTCCATCTCTTCACATCAAATGACTTGTCTCGTACAGTGTAAGCGCCTTACATGCTTGGGGAAAGCAAATTCCACTGCCGCGCAGTGTGTAAGTGCGCTACGAAGTAGCAAGTAAGTAGGGTGCATGGCCAAGTCCACCATCGCACCGAGATGTGGAGAAGCGCGACTGCTTGAACAAAGCAATCTATGAAACATGAAACAATCGAGCCACCAGCCCACATTAGTCTACTACTGTACTGCACGCACACGTGCTCTACTGCAGTCAGTCAAGACCCAATCCAAGGAGGCCGACTGAGACTTTTGAACGCACATGTTGGAACATGACAACTCCGTACCGTACAGTGGGTTGGAGTTGAAACATTGAAAACGTCGAAACATCCTCTCGATTCCACATGGGCTATGCCAGTTTCAGCCGAACGAGGCACAGCTGCACCGAGTGCTGATACTACTCTAGAGTAGATAGACTACGGTACATGCGGGGATGCGCGCCGCGAGGAGACAGGTGTCATAGCGGAACCGGGCATCGAATGCTGAAACCGAGCTAAAACGGTTTGATCCACGACGCCGGCTTCGAGAGCTGAACTAACTAACTTGGAGGCTGCCAACCACATGGTTCGTGCCCCTTTTCGTTCGCCGACACTCTGATCGACCTACTGTACGGACGTGTGCCAGTGACAAGACGAGCAGCTCCTCAGGGGCGCGCGCGTCAAGCAACCAACAATGGATGCGAGTGCGTGTGCCGTCGTTGGCTGGCGTCTAGGAAAGAGCGTCTAGGAAAGAGCGTCGGGTAGCGAATAACCCATTCATAAGTCCGGAGGAGGCCTGTGGAGACTACGGAGTAGCTTCGCAGAAACATCAGACAATCGAGGATCAAAATTAGAATCCTGGTCGACGCCGCGACTTCTTGGACAATATCTTCCATAACTACGTGCCTGGGCGTCTCCGAGGGATAGACTGTGTAGGAATAGCCGCTACCGCGCAAAGCCTGCCAATGGGATGTGATGGGATGCCTCTTCCTCCAATGCGTTGACTGGATGACTCGCCGCCCCTGCACACCACCTACTGTAAAGCGACCTACAGTACAGTAGTACCTGGTCTGACCACCGTGGCTGGCGCCGATCGACTGGTCTTTAACGCCCAACGCCCCTGTCCTTGGCCCCCCCTCCCCCGTCAGTTGTCTGATTCTTTGGCAGGCAGCGGACTCTTGTGCCTGAACCCCGCAGCTTCACACACACGCACACGCGCACACACGCACACACACGCGCGCAGCGAGACGGAGAGACATGGAGCAGGAAAGAGAAACGAAAGCCAATTGGTTTTCTATTCGACGGCGCTGTCCTTGACCGTCTGGACCTGCATCGTCCCCTTTTCGTGTGCTCATCCGATACCTGTCCGCTCCTCGACGTGCCGCGGCAGACGCGACGCATTCGCTTTGCTGATCGACTTGGCCACTACGAAAGGAGGTCGGCAACGTCTCCCAAAACGTCTGAGTACGCCGGAAGGTCCCTGCCAGCCTTGATCCACTGGTCCCCGTTCGTCCCTCCGTACCCGAAGTGGCGATCCCGAGCTGCCGGCACTTGGCCAGAGCGAGGCCAGCCTCCAAGCTGTCCAATTGAAGCCTGCTGTTTCCAGCATCATGTTTCAGTCCCCTCGCATACAGGCCGTACACCAGCCGCCCTCTAACCGCCATTGGCCGGTTGCGTACGACTTACTACGTGGTTCTATACCTCCCTCGTCGGCTGGGCCGTGGGAGTTGGTTACCATTCAAGTGTGTGAATGCGAATAGGAGTTGCCTCCCTCCAGCCAAGTCCTCTGGAGGGAGGCAACTCCTATCGCTTGTGGTTTACGATGGGGCCTCGTGTGCTTGACTCTCTCCTGAGCAACCTGGGCAACCCGGGCAAGCTAAGCCACTACAACAACTCCACAACGTTGAACAAAAAGCACAGAGCTATCGAGTTCGGTGCTACGCGAAGCACTCATGCTTCCGTCTGCCGCCCTTCGCCACTGTGACTGGACAGCCATGATCGACTACACTAGAGTACAGTAGTTCAGACCGAAGGGCGGCCACTATTTCCGTCCAGGGGCGCACTCGGGCACCATCTGAGCAACTGCGCGGCGCTAAGAAATACGGGCCATCTTGCCGACAGACCAACCTATCAATGGTCTGAGACCCGGACGCAGCTTTCACTTCGCTACCCCTAGCCTACCCGCCCTGCTTCAGAACACCCTGCGCGAGAAGCGACTCCCTCGCCCGACTGGTCAAGGCCTGGCAACTCCTCTTCGAACATCATGTTTCCAGCTTCCCTAGCTTCTCTGGCTCCACACGTCGTTGCCGTCCAGCCTTGACACCCCTGAAACTAGTCGGTCTTTGTGCATGCATTGGCACGACAAGCTCGAAGTGTCGACTGTTCTGGTCGTGTCTTGTACCACAGTGCTGTTCCTGCACTTATAGCCCGTCACTCATATATAAACGACCATGGCCGCTTCTACTGAACAGCTCCCTTCTTTCACTAAGCCTTCTTCAGCCTATCCTTTTCTGGTGCAACTTCACCATCTCAGTCCTTTCACTCCCTTCCGCAGGCCGGTCCTGTTCTTTGTTGTGTTCTACTCATTCACTCTTGCCTGGCGCAATATATCAGCATTCATTCATTCGATACCAGCCCACAGGCACCAACACAGCAACTCACAATTCCTTACCGACAAAAGTCTTGAAGACTTTTTAAAAGAAAATCCGAAAATCTACAGACTCCTACATCGTCCGGAACGATTCAGTCTCACGACTAAACCTTGACAATGTTCAACAACGCACTCCTTGCTCTGACTGGCCTCGTTGCCATGGCCAATGCTCACATGCTCATGACCAACCCCGTCCCTTACAACGCGGCAACTCTCAACAACAGCCCCCTCGAGGCTGATGGATCCAACTTCCCCTGCAAGGCTGTCGGAGGCGTCTACGACGCTGGAGATGCCAGCAACACCTATGCCCAAGGTAGCACCCAGGAGCTCTCCTTCAAGGGCTCCGCTGTTCACGGCGGTGGTTCATGCCAGATCTCCGTCACAACGGACAAGAAGCCTACCGCCAAGTCCGTCTGGAAGGTCATCAAGTCTTGGGAGGGTGGCTGCCCTGCCAAGGGCGCTGGCGGAAACCTTGCCGGTGGCAGTCCCGACACCCCGAGCCCCGACAAGTACGAGTTCGAAATTCCCAAGGAGCTCAAGGCTGGCGACTACACCCTCGCCTGGACCTGGTTCAACAAGGTTGGAAACCGTGAGATGTACATGAACTGCGCTCCCGTCACCGTCACCGGCTCCGGTGGCTCTGACAGTCTCTTGGATAGCCTTCCCGACATGATGGTCGCCAACATCGGCAACGGCTGCACCACCCCTGAAGGCGGAGATGTGAAGTTTCCCAACGCCGGAAAGAACGTCGAGCGACCTAACGGCGATGAAGCCCTCAAGGACCCCGTGGGATCCTGCGGTTCCAGCAGCGGCGGCAGCGGCAGTGGCAGCGACGAAGAGACACCTAGCACCGGTGGCGACGATTACGCCGCCCCCCCTGCCGCCCCTTCTACCCCTGCCAACTCTCCCTCTCCCACTCCCACCCCGCAAGACGGCAGCTACGGCGATGTCCCTGGCGGTGTATTCATTACCAAGCCTTCCCCCAGCGCCGCTCCCGTCGAGGAGAAGGAGCCTGTCAAGGAGGAGAAGCCTGCCGAGGTGAAGAAGCCCGCCGAGGAGAAGAAGCCCGCCACTCCCGCCCCGGCCCCCGTCGAGCCCGAGAAGCCCGCTGCTTCATACGCCGCCCCCGCTCCCTCTGGAGACTCCGGCTCCGGCGAGTCCTGCACCGAGGGCGACTGGAACTGCATCGACGGAGACTCCTTCTCGCGCTGCGCCTCGGGCGCCTGGTCCACCGTTCAGAAGGCTGCTTCTGGCGTCAAGTGCACTGTCGGCAAGGGCTCCGAGCTCAAGATGGTCGTCAAGAGAAGCAGGACTTCTATGCGTCGCGCCACTCGCATCCGCGCTTAAGCGACAAGACTTTTCTGATGAGCTGGAACCGGGACTGGGGAAAAGAACTTTACGAACATGCAGTGGAGTCGGGCGTTTGTAGGAAGTACCACATTCTTTATTTTTTGGACTTTTATGATGATTTTGCATACCGTGGAGGATGGCTTGGTTGTTTGCAGTACTTTAGAGATTCTACTTCCTTCTACATGAATTGACCATGTTTTTATCTCGACCTCTAAGCTCTTGTAACTTCTACTGTCATTAATCAACCTGTCGGTAGCTCTCGATACTCCAGTCGGTAGATCATCAAGTGCAAACAAAGCAACTTCGTTGCAATTAGCAACGCACCAACAGGGATGTCCTTCCTGTTCGACGAGAATCTCATCAACTACATAGTATATCCCTAAGCTTTGCTGGTTTTACAAAGACGGAGGCTACTTAAAGCTATCATCTCATGATAGCTATCATCCATGCCATTATTAAATACGACTCACCTGGCATTGTGTGGACAATATTGAGCTTCTACTCTAATCACTCCATCGTCATCGTCATATGGTGAAAGAAAGTAAGCTTTACAAGTCTAGATTACGCTTTGCTGAACTGAGGTATGACGTCCTAAGTTTTAATTGTACATATTTGATATTCCACTCCACCAAAGTGACACGTCCTTACGATCCTGACACTCGTGCAGCTCGTCCATGCTCGTCCAGGTTCTGCCCATGAGCCTTCCCTAACCGGCCTGATCGATCTTGGGCACGGTCCACCAGAGGACATGAGATGCCAGTACCGTGTAGTCGGCTAGAATCTCTTGCAAGTCTCGGTTGAGGTACCTCGTGCAGGTTGCATCCAACTGGAACCTGAGCAACAAGAATTCGTCGTGTTTTCACAATACCCCAAACGCCAAAATGTTACTCATGAAGGTGTTGCCCCTCGAGGCAACCTTGAAGAAAATAAGAATGTAGACTCATGTCGTCATTGTGTGCTTCCAGAAACTTCGCTTAGCTTGGAAGCTAATCCCCTCTGATGTGCTCAGATTTCAATCGTCTTCATCGTTTCCTCGGATTTGGCGGGCTGCTTCCCATTCGTCTTGGGTGCCTCGTCCTCTTCGTCTACCTTGAGGAGGTCAGATTCTACTCGAGGCAGAGTGCTCGCCACGGGAGCTTTGCCTTCGTTGCTGTGTCGGGGTGTCTCGACCTCGACAAGTTTTTCGGGTTGTATAAAACCGCTGGCAATCTCGGGAATGACCGATTCCTCCGTTACTCTACTTAGGGGAGTCGCCTTTCCATAGGGAGGTCGCATGGGGCTCGCTAGCGGAGACGAGGCGCTGGGTCGCTGCAAAGATCGACCACGGCTCTCGCCGTTCTCGTTAGGGCTGGCATAGGGCGAGGAGGAGCGCGAGCCCAAGGGTGAGTTGGGCTTGGACGGAGCCATGGACCTCCGCTTAGCCGGTGCTCGTCGCCCGTACTTCTGATCCACTCTCCACCTCAAGATGCCAAAGTAGGGGGGCTCGACCCGTGGGTCCTTGAATTCTCGCAGCTTGAGATCGTTATTATCCTCATCCACGTACCACTTGCCACTGTTGAGGTCGTCGGCGAACACGGCCAAGAACGCGGACCACGATCGAGCGATCACATACTTGGTGTCGTAGTCGCGGCCGAAAAGGATGATCTGGCCCCATTGACCGGCTGGCCCGGGAGCAAGGTCAACAGCCAAGTTGTTACCGCCCCAGTCTCGCACCAAAGGAATCCAACCAGGGTGAGCGTATGCCTTTTGTACAGCATTAGGCGGCACGCAGTCTTGACGTTGAGCCAGGTCTTGCCGCCACGCGCCATTCTTGCCGGGAGGGGGCTGCTTCGAGGATGAGGCCTCATCGCTTCCCGCTGGAGATGTAGGCGCGGCTGCAGCCTGTGCCGCAGCTGCTTCGAGAAGATACTGGTCATTTACTTTTCTCCAGTTGTCCCATTCTTGTACAATTTCCTCGCAATCCAAAAGCATAGACGCGAAGATGATTCCGGTGGGTAGGCCGCCACGTTCTTGGCCGTCGTGGATCATAAGCGACTCTCGCACGTCTTGAGGCAGCGAACAGTTGAGCTGGTGCTCAAGATCGTTCAAGTCGTTAGCGGTAGCGCCTTCGCAGAGCTGATCGAACAGCTCTGGGAAGTTCTCATCGGCCCAGGCATCTATCCGCCTCCAAGAGTGTGCGATTGGGGGAGGGGGGGGCAAGCCATCCTGGAAAGATTGCATTGGGACGTCGCCAGGGCTCTGTACCTCGAAACCGTCACCCTGGCTGGCGTTCCGCGCGGCCATGGAGCGCAGGCCGGGCGAGTAGGGCCCATTCGCGGGACTCGTAGGGGTGTATGGGGTAGTGCCTGGAGCGAGAGAGGGAGAAGCGCGACCGCCGTCATCGGAATAGGGCGAGGCAAGATCGGCTCGTGAGTCGGATGCAGTGGCAACGCCAGTAAAGGCATTGTTCCTGCCATTCTCTAGCGGTACGTGACGACCGGTGCGGTAGGGAGAATCGAAGTTTGAGTCTGCATTTAGGTTAGGATATTGGTTACGGCATGGGCAGGTAAGTCGAGGATCAAGGGGCGCGCGTACGTCTGTCATTACTGGTTATGGCATGCCAGAAAGAGCGGATGGTGGAACCGAAGCTGAGAGCGATGGTTAGTTTTGCAGTGCGATTATTATGGTTCTCTGTAGACTCACGAGTCGGCCATGATGGCAGCAACCGAGAGGCCTTCGGACCAGAGCTGGGGCGAGATGGGAAGTCGTGGTTGCTACCGAGCAACAGAAGAATTGACTTTACAATGTGCAAGATCGAGACAGTGTAAGCACGAAGGTAGCGAGGGAGAAAGTGAGTCTGGCGAAGCGAGTAAACAGATGAGTTCGCAAGTTGGACGTGAGCCGGGTTGCGAAAAATCCAGGGGGGGTCCTCAAACGGTCGCTAGTTGGACGAGAGGAGAAGAGTTGGCGCACAGGCTTGTCCTGGGTGAGACGCGTGGGGTAGTCTACCAAGGTAGGCCGGCCTTGTCGGACGGCAGCGGCGCAGCGAGCAGCTGTCAAGGAGCAAATAGGAGGGAGAGTACGCTTTGAGATAAAAGGGGTTGGTTACTGTGACGCCCCGAGGCAGATGATAGTCGACAATGAGGAGCGAGGAGATGTGTGATGTCAGATGCAGCAAATGATGCAGCCCAGGACGAGAGAGAGAGAGAGCAGACGACCCTGGCGACTCTGATTCTGACCCTGACTCCGACTCCGAACCTGCTCTCCGAGACGTGGTGCTAAATCGGGCGTGACGCGGTCGGGACGGGAATGTGGACAAGCTTCGATTGTTGACTTCCCTCGACTGTAGTACAGCTTCGTGAGTTTGTTGCTGTTGCCCCAGGACCAGGCAGGGAAAAGAAAGCCCCTGAAATGGTAAGGGAAGGTGAGTGCGGGATGGGGCCTCTCGGTAAAGTAGCTGTACTGTACAGGGCGGTGTCACTGATGGACGGGGGGGTTAAGGAACGGCGAGCTAACAGTCGCCGATGTTGCCAGCCAACCAATCAAGTTCCTAGATCTTGAATGAAGAAGAAGTAAGATAACAAAATAAAAATAAATATGTGGAATGCGAATCGTTCAATGCCACAAGCGATCAGGCGACGGACGAGAAGCAGCAAGGCAACCCGCGAATCGAAGGTTGCGAGACAGAGAGAGAGAGAGAGAGAGAGAGTGTGTGTGTGTGTGTGTGTGGAAGAGTGTGAAGGGGAGAGATGAGACAGGGAGGAAGGGTACAGTATCCTGCAAGAGGGTTGATTGACTGAGGATTCGCGCGTACTGTAGTGGAGGTGGAGGTGGTGGAGTGCTGGAAATGGGGGAGCTGTGAAGTTGGACTTGGGAGGAAGTACCCCGTCCGTGGCTTCTCTTCTGCACCTACCACCTAAAAGGAGGCGGGCCAGGGGAAGGAGAGGAGTGCTGTGGTAGTCGTAGTACGGTAGAATAGAGCAACGAGTGAGGGCCTGGGAGTCTGTCTATTATTACGGAGCAATGCAATTCAACAGGTGACTTTGCTACTACTTATCGGTAGCTTGGGTTTATAATCGGTTATTACTACGTATAATGAGTCTGTCGATTGCCACGACCGCTCGGGGCCATCACAACACCTCTTCCAGGAGATCTCTAAGACGTCGAATTGCATGAAACTTGCTCCGCGTAAAGCATCTTCAAGGTTTCGAAACCAATGGAATTTATGACACGTCCTTGATATCATGGGCGGCTCACGTGTTTCCGTGCGCCATCCAAAGTACGCACTACGTAGCATGTACTCCGTACGTACGTACGTACTGTAGCTGTCGAAGATAATCCAGGCACAACGCACATAAGATGAGCGCAATTAACCAATTAGGCGCAAGCGCGGTAAGACAAGATAACGTCAACATAGCTTAACGTTCGAGACTTCGCACAGCAGACAGCTCACAGACGAGTTCCAGGTACCACATATAATAACCCACCCCAAAGTTAGACCGAGCCGCGACCCTGCTGAACCCCTTGCTCATGGAGCGCTAATCACAGATCCCAAAGGCGGTGGCCGAAGAGGGTTAAAAAGGGGCTTCAGGAACGAGCTCGTCCGGCCAATGAGCGCCTCCCAATACTGCCGGCTCACCCTGGTCTAGCATCAGTGGGGAATTGCAGGCAGGGAAGCTTGTACTGATGTTGATGTACTGGTATACCTGTAATAGCGTAATAGCACGAGTACAGTGCCAACGGGCGGGTGATGTCGACAAGAAAGATCGATGCCTCGACAACTCGTGATTAGATAGGGTTCCTGAAATCGAGTCTGGGCAACGGTTTCGTCCCAGATTCCCCCTTCTAACAACATAACTCAGCGGTAGTTAAAGACTCAACAAATAAATATATATATAAATAAATAAAAGCTGATGAGAAGAGGCATGCATGATCTCTGGTGAAAGATCACCAAGTTGAACTATACTGCAGTATATCGGCATCTATAGACTCGTTCCAAATCACGCTACCTTCCAAAAAGCGAAATTCCCAACTCCCCCTCTGAACACGCCCAGCTTATTCCTCGGGTATGGACCTCGTTCGAAGGATTCCACCGCGAAAGAGCATACACCGTCATCACGACTTCCACATGTACTCACTCAACCCTAGCAGCTTATCCGCCATCTGTCTCTTCGCAGCCGCCGCGATACCCCTCTCCGGATTCGCCAGCTGCTCGCTATAGCACAGCTCCACCAGTGCCTTGAGCTCGTCGTATGAGAAGTGTCCGGGGTCGTTGCAGTTGTTGCCCTGCTGCTGTCGCTGCGTCTCGCTATCCTCTCGCGCCTTCTCCACGACGGCATCGGCACCTTGCTCGTACAGCGAGAAGTAATTTGCCGCACGCGTCAGCTCCACGCCCTCTTCGACATTCTTCAGATTCTGCTGCAGCACCAGGATGTTGAGCTGCATGCGCCCGCAGCCCTTGTCGTTCATCGGAGAGGCCATGCCTGCGTTGCTGACCAGGTAGCAGTTGATGAGCAGGCCGAGGCCGTTGCGGATGAAGCCGACTTCCTTGTCGCGGAGGTACTTGACGATGGTTTCGTCAAACAGCACCAGCTTGGAGTTGAGACTCTGGATCTGCGGATCTGGCTCAGTGACTTCTTGCTCTAGAAGATAAGGTGCAACACCCGGCGATAGCGCAATACGCAGAGAGTGCACAATACGACATCGAATCTCCATGTGAAGCGTTAGCAGTGCTGTTCCTGCCAACTCCTCAAACGATGACACGATGCTGTCGAAAGCTCTGTTTCTACGGTTAGCGAGGCCCTCACGACGGTGGAACATGGCGTAGACTTACTGCACTGTCTCTTGTGTGAGCGGTAACGTGACGTGCCCTCCCTCGCTCATGGACTTGTTTGCGCTGTTCATCAGGCTCCACCGACGGTTCGAGCTACGAGGTAGGTTCTGTCTTGACGTGTCCGTCTCGTGCATGGTGATCTGTCGCAGGCTGGAAATCTTCACAGCTAGCCACTTCATGCTAGTGTACAGGAGACAGAGCGAAACGATCGTTTCCCTGTCCTGGATGATGTCGCCGGTGCCCAGAGGTGCTTCGTTGGTCAAGTCAATCAGCTGATGCACCTCCTTCTCAGCCAACTCCCAGTCTATCTCGTCCGCAGTCCACAGTCGCTTCATCGTCTCTTGGATTTCGCCATCCTCGATAGAAAAGCGGGCCGAGGCTCTCAGGTTCGCGTTGGTGGGGTTTGCAGCCTGCTCCTGAGCCTGAACCACCAAAGATTTAAACCAGCTGAAGCAACGATCATAGTATCGCATCATCTGGGTGACGATCAAGGCACTGAGAGCCTGGTCCGGCGGTATCGTACCAAGCATTCGGCAAAACGCAGTGACAACCTCAAAGAAGGCAGTCGTGCCTCGGAAGACAGGTCGTCGTGCCACCTTGCTCCATGCCGCATCTTGAGTAAACGCATCTGCTTCGCCAAAGACGGCGTCGCTGAGCTTACCCAGCGTCTCATCCAGCTGCGGCTGGAACACGTTGATCAGGAAGTTATCCAAGAACGAAGTCAGTGTGCTGGCAGCTAGATCGGAGCCAGGTGGCACGATGCTCTTGAGCCTTTGTAGGAAGACCAGGGTGGGTGGAAGTAGCAGGCTCATGTTGAAGACGCTGGGCTGTACTAATGATTTGTAGGAGCCAGTCGTCTGCATGTTACTTCCGTAACCGCCATCTCCGCCTCTCCTGAAGCTACCAACGTCGGGAGCATGCCGATTCTTCCTGTCCGCGCCTTTCCGAGAGTTACCAAGCCCCGGAACAGTTGCCTGAATGATGCCCTCTAGAGCATCAAATTCCGTCACCATCTCCACCGATTTTGCGTCAGCCTCGGCGAACTTGAACAGATGCTCGCGCATAGCATCCTTCTTGCCACGAAGTGCATCTCCCGATGAAGGCGTATCAAACTGATAGACGTCGGCTTCCGTAGTCACGTAGTTGTGCAGGAGGGTCCTGATCTCGTTCTGGTAAAGATTCCACAGTTCCTTGAAACTGCCGAGAAGGGCGATGTTGTTACCGGCGCCTTCACGACGAATGAGAACCTTGATCGACTCGTGGAAGACTCGGTGCCCTTCACCGATCGCCTCAAACTTGCCATAAAGCGTCCAAAGTAGGTCGTAGATGACATCAGCTCGCAATTGAGTCTCGCGAGCGCCGTAGACATGTATGCCGTCGGCCTTGATCGACCCACCTCGCAGCGAACTGGGATGGCGCTGGTCGACCTCGTTGATGGTCTCGTTGACGATTCCGAAAAGCTCAACGGGGAGTCGCTGCTTCAATGTCTCGACGGCGTTTTGCAGTCGCCCAAGCTTGTTCAAGGATTCGACCAGCAGAGCAACGTAGTAGAAGGTGTCAGCTTCGGGATTCTTCATCGGATCTTCGCTAACTGGTTTCTCCCCGTCGATAGAGTCGAGGATGGTGTGGAAAGGCGATATCGTGTTGACGTCTCCATAAGCCTCATTGACGGAGCCTTGCAATCTAGCCAGGCTTTGCCAACGCTCTTGGCAGTAAGGCGATTTAAGATACAGGTGCTCGTGAAGCTCTTCTACCAGAATATCCATGAGCGCATTCTCCTGGTTGGCGAGATAGCTCCTCAGCTCGGCAAGAGCGCCGATATCGTCCATTTCCGGCTTTCTGAGCTTCCGCAGCGCATTCTGCAGAACATCGACGGCCGTCAAAAAGTGCTTCTCAGATATCCGTGCCTCGAGCTGATCGGGCACAGCACGCAGCTCGTCGAGCTCGTTCAGGTTCTGCAATAGCTCATCGTACCCTTGCGACGATTTGGAGAGCTTCTTGAGCTCTGGGTCCGTCGAACATAGACTAGCCTTTGCACCAACCAACGACTCCTTCAGGGTGCGCACTCGTTTCTGCGAGGCTTGAATGCTGCCTTGGATCTTGTGGAAGGTACCGATCGAACTGTTGAAGCCTTGATGGTGCTCGTGTACGATATTCTTGAGGGAGTCTTGTAGGTATTTGTGCGTCTGCTGAAACTTGTGGTACTCGTGCGCTCGGCCGACGGAGCTGGAATCGAGAAGCTGGAGGGCAAGCTGCACGGGAACGCAGTCGTCCTGGCACATAGCCGGCCATTCTGCCTTTGCGTGCTCGAGGACCTGAGCGATCTGCTTCTCGGCGTTCGTCTCCTGCACGCGCGGCCGGGAGGGCATATTTCTCAGGCTTGGCGGAGGCCGCGGCTGCTGAAGCGAAGGGGGTGTGCCGTATCGATCGCTTCCGTAGCTGTCCGAGGGTCCGTTGTGCTCCTCCTCCGCGCGCCCAAAGCTCCCGTAGCCATCGCCCTCGCGTTGCGACGACCCGAAGCGGTTCGACATTGTGAGCTAGGAGAGGTCGGATGCGGCGTGTTCATAAGCAGCAGGCGGATTTGGGGGGCATCATCGCCCCGGGGAGTACAGAACGGAGATCACCGTGAACCTCGAAGCTTGAAATCGGATGCGAGAGACCGGGTCGGGGAAGGGTCGTGGCTCGTCGTGGGTCGTGATTGTGATTAGAGATGGTTGCTTTCGCTTCGAGGAGTCTACTGTACGATAAGAGTAGTCTACAGTAAGCTACAGGAGCTGGTGCTCTGGTGGGCGCGACAGCCAATTGGTGCCGACATCAGCCTCCCCAAAAACTTGCAGCCACATTCCTTTATCACCTAACAAAACAGCTCCAACAGCTAGAGTAGCTCCTGTATCTTCCCGTGATCATGGTATTCTATTCAAGGCGTGTGCTCTCTGGCTTAATTCTTACCAGCAACTCATGCTTATATCGACATATCTGCTCGCTTGGTATTCATCGATGTCTGTATGAACGAACTCCTTGGACGCCTCTGTAGTGTGAACAATCCACATCACCACCAGTCACGTCAAGCTCATGAAGTTTACGAGACATGATTTCCCTCCTGCGATCGTCGTAAAATCTTGATAAATTTCTGAGACTGTTTCCCTACTGCTTTTCTCTATCCCACATCTGGCCTCAACGGAGATGCCCGGGGCCGACTGACGCTTCTTAGCCGTCCTATTCTCGGAGACTTCCTTCACTTGCGCGCCCAAACTTTCCGCCTGGACCTGTCCATTAAACTCGTCCTGGGGCGGGTTTCGACTCATATATGCCCTTGCCTATCCTCGCATGGTCTTGTCAACTGCCAGAATGGCCTTGGCAAGTCCTCGCACGCCCTCGAAGATAACTTCGGGTCGGTCCCAAGCCAGGAAGCCGGCTCGGCCTGGAACTCGACTGGCGTGGATAACCTCATACTCTGTCCTTGCCCAGCCTGGACATGTATATGACACTCTAGTCGGGCTTGGTAGCGTCGCTTGCGTCTCGGGAGGCTCATCATCGCCCAGAAACGATGTGATAGCAATCTTAGGTGTACCGAATCGCTCCTCATTCTTGGTATCTGTGGTGTGTGAAGCACAGTGAGCCCAAAACCGCAACGCTGCCTCTGGGCCTGGAAGCCACGTCAGCTGCGCCAAACCGATGATGTCTTGTGGCTTAAGCTCCTTTATGGGACTCATGGTCCGGAGCATCTTCAAGACGTAAAGCAGTAGGCCAACCGGCGAGTCGCACAGAGCGTACGATAATGTGTTCGGTTCCAGGCTCGCGCCAACGTCACCTTCGAAACCACACTCTACCCTAGGCTTTCCAGGGGCATCGAACCGCATCTTTCGCATTGCGACAAAGTCTTCCTTTGCATATCCTAGCACCGATGACTTGCAAAGACGGGCCACTGTCCATTTTGACCACTCGACTAGAGAGTCGCCGGCCTTTGGCGAACGCAACGGTGGGGAGATGACGTGGACTCCTAGACAAGATCTTGATCGATGGCGAGCAAGGAGCTTGAGGATCCTCCAGTCGATCTGCGCGGGCGATGCCGATGCAGGTGCAGCATTTGTCGCGATATAACGCGCATAGCCGAGTCTTTTCATCAGCGCGTCGAGCAAGCCCACGGTCAGCGAGATGAGAGATTCGGTGTCTGGGATGGCATCGCTGAAGCCCAAACCCGGCAATGAGGGAATAACCAAGTGAAAGGGCTGGTTTGATTCCGCATCTTCAGGATCCGAGAGAGGCTTGACAAGGTTGCCCAAAGACAGGTTCGTGAGGGGAAACGGAGGGATGATCAACAACGGAACAGCATCGACGTATGGTGAACGGGCGTGGATGAAGTGAACACGAGCTGGGCTGGACATCGCATCTGTTTGTAAAGCAGTGCGGAACTGGGGCAGCGAAGCATTGAACTTCTCTTCATGATCCGGCCATGAATACTGCTCCAACCTTTAAAAGAAATCAGCATCGTATCCGACTGAGAAAGACACGAGTAACGGTCCCCTACCAGAAGTCGATCAACGACTCTACTTGAGGTTTGGGCGTCCACCAATGTTTTGATGAAGGTTCATGAGGCAGTCGAGCAAGCTCCAGCTTCTGTCGTGTAATGTCTAGGTAACGGCTCGAGACCTACCACGACTCATTAGTTCCCCATACTATTTCCTAGTCGGACATGCCTTCGAACTCACGCGTATTCGGTACGGGACAATTTCCATCTCAGCTTCTCGAACTGCAGATTCGCTGGGACTTGCTAAGATGGTCATTGTTGATTCGTTTCATGGAGCACAGTCGAGCTTATCCTGGGCGATACAGAGTAGAGATAAGAGGAGGATGTGTGGGTCAAACTGTCCAGGGCCAAAGATGAGAAGCTCTACAATCTACTTACTCGCTATGGGTAACGAACGAACCACCAAACATCTGCCGCGGCCTTCTGTTATTGACCCCAGATGTCAAGTATTCCCAAGGCAACATGAAGTGGCGGTGTGGCTGAGCATACAGGTTTCAGTTTGCTTTGCTGTCTGGCGTGATCGCTCGGGATCCTCGCCAGGGTCCATAGCTAATCAGCATCTACTACTATATCAGCTCTACGACGTTGGAAGAAAGAGAGAGAGAGAGAGAGAGAGAGACCAAGGCTAAGCTTAGTACCATGCTATTTCTATTAACGTAATTACTAAACGGTACTCAGGAAAAAAAACCAATGCTAGGATATCAGTCGCCCATGGGCTGGTCAGAATGAGGCCCAGTGTTCGAGCTTCAGCGGTGATGCGAAGGTGTAGAAAAATACGCAAGACATGCGAAAGAAAGTGTGTAAGTGCCCCGGACTCGCCCAATAACCTTTATGCCGTCTAAGTACTCAGTAGGGTGCCACGTAAGCTTCCGGTAGAACACCTCATGATAAGTCCGTAAGTTGAGTTATAGATGAACCTGGCGCGATGGCTACTCGATGGCTTCGATAAAGGCACGCGTGCTTTAAGTCTATCTAAGATCGCACTTCAGGTCAGCAGCGTCAATGAAGTGACCCATTGATAGGAGAAGGGGCCTGTTGTATTCTTGTGTTTCTTCATGAACTGGCAGCACGAGCGTATGACAGCTTGTATCTAAGGTGGCGGTGGGTTATTCCCAGCTGGACCGCCCCGAAGATTAATCTGCCCAATCCGAGATACAATGTTGCTCCCGACTGCATCTACCGCCCCGCGTGGTGAAGTCAAGGTGGGACCTTCAGGTGCCGTCTCCTGTACCCGAAAGAGCTTGATCGATGTTCCGTTCCATATGCCCATGGGGCCCTTTGCGACTTGCATCTCGCTGGTGAAAACTACCCCCCATAGGAGCGACTCGTACCAACCCAAGGCTAACTGGGACCATTCAAACAAGTGTACCCGAGGGGGCACAGGCTCAATGCCGATAATTTCGATACCGGCGATACGCCTGAGTGTTTCCGTGATTGGCGCATCGCTCGTCAGATCCTGCCGCGGTAGTACAGCAGACGCCTGCTGAATCACATTGAGGATAGTGTGCAAGGGAAGTTCTGCTAGCCAGCTCTCAATCCAACTTGCCGTCGGCTCAAAACCACCAGTTTGGGACTGGCCGGATATTGAATGGGCACCTAAGCTCGTGGTGCTGTTTTGCCGTGAGAAACTCGGTACGCCTGCAGGCATCTTGCCTCTAGCTTTTTCAGACATGCCTCGCAGTTGAGTTGGCAGGGCCTCTTCCAAATCTTGCGCTGATGATCTTCTTGACTCGGTCTGCTGCTGTTCGCTCGAGTTTGAGGGTGCTGGTGTCGTCGCCTGTCGCTCGTCCTCGCTATCATCTTCATCGTCCCCAATCGCAAAAGCGCCGTCTTCAGGGACCTCCCCAAGAGAGGAACGCCGGCGTTGGCCGCTGATGGGGCTCCGTCCACTGTCCATCGAGCTTCGAACGGACGCAGGGTTTGAGATATCGACATGGGCTCCAGAGTCCTTCCTACGTCTGTTTCTTCTCTCTATTTCCTCTTGTGCACTCTCCAGAGTAAAAGAGCGCAATGCGTCGAACCGTTTCTTGTTTCTTAATAGCGCAATCACCAGCTGGGGGTTCTTACGGTATCTGTTCTCAAGGATCGCACTGATCGACTCCATCAGAGAGCGGAGAAGACCGTGGTTAGTCTCGTTGGCAAGCAAAAACGAAGGCGATGACATGGAAGAGAATAGTTGCATCAGCTTTGAACAGCTAAACCCGCTGAGCCCTTCCAGGTATGGGGCAATGTTGCTGATGACCGCAAAGAGAGCAGGGTAGATCGCCGTGAGCTTGCCTTGACTAGTCATGATCAAATTATAGATAGAATGAATGAGAAAGTCTGCATATGTGCCGCGAAAGCCTGGTACTCTTATTGACACTGGGAGGCTTTCCTGGCCCTCAAAATATTTGTTCAGATTGACGCCAAAATTGGTCTCGACACTGAGAGTCTGCAGTAGGAATGCGCACATTCGCACAACGCCTTGTTTCGCTGCATCATTCTTGTATTCTAATGCGTAGAATAGAGCCAGAATCACAAAGTCATGTGACCTTTCGGTGTCGATGATGAACGAGCGGAATCGCTTGTTGCATTGGATAATCTCCCAGAACAGCATGAGCATCTCAGGCGCAAAGTTGCTCGATGACTGGGTGCCTGGAAGATAGGACGTCTTTTCTTGGAGGGGCTGGTTCAGAATCCGGGTCATACCGTCAACGATAAACTGGAAATCTTGGGGTCGATGCAGACGGCCCAAAAAGTGGCGATAGAAGTTCTTGGATGATGTGGTGGTGGCATCCTCTGGAATCGGGTAGAGCAGCAGGACCAGTAGGAATTGTAAGGAGTAGGTAACTAGCATCTGCTTGCCATCTCTGAACATCAGCGTGTTATATGGTACGCGCCATGTCGCAGGGTTGAATTTAAGGGTCTTTGAAGGAGAGTTAGCAGTTTCGAGACGAGCAGTGGTTTTCTCTTGAGACTCACTGTGTTCAAGAGAGAGCACAAGACAGAGAGCACAACCTGCTTATCTGGACAGGTGCAAAGATGAGTTAGCGCGCGAACCCCCTTCTGCGGAAGGACTCCAGCTGTCATGTACATGCTCTGACTGGTTAATGTCAGGAGGAGGCGCAATATCTCGGACCGGTTGTTCTCGTATTCTTTGGTGGTAGCCACGGCCGTGTTGCAGCCGACGCCGCTCTGCCATATTGCGTATGTAACCTTGGTAGTCGCGCTGGGTTGCGGAGGTAATGTCAGGTCGGAGAAGAAGAGCAGATCGACCAGCGTATCAATGAGCTCCTCTGCCAATGGCTTGGCAACCTCAAAGTCGCCCTCGTCGATCTTAGCCACGTCTTTCTGCGCCTCATCGAACAGTACCTCGTTCGCGATTGCAGATTGGCGCGACCTCTTCCGGCGTTCCCCCCAGAAGAACTGCTCCCCCCAAGAGTTCAGAGACTCCTTCTCATATAGGTATGGTAATAGTCGAGTGAGTATGCGGACGCAATTCAGGGCCTCTTTCTCGGGAGCCAACTCGGGGTCAGGAAATGATGGATGATGACGTAGTATGAAGAGGCGGGACGTGACTGCAAGGATGAGGGTTTCGAGGTTTTCTATTGCGCTGTCTCTGGTTCGACGGATATCTGCTGGTGTGAAGAGACTGAAAACATCATCCGAAGACTCTGGCAACTCCCAGAACTGACGTTGTATTAGCAGTCACGGTCAGGACTTAGAGTAGATGGTGGAGCAGGAGAGACGAACAGACGTCCAGTAGGAATCATCAGCGGGAATGTTACGTTCTTCAGAAAGCCGGAAAATGCCCCGCTTGAAGACAAGCTTGGAATCGCTCGCGCCCATGTCTGGTGTACGAGGCTATGCCTCTGAGATTCTGCGCGCTTGATGTTGATGGTGTTTGGTTGCTTTGTTCTAATCTAGCAACAACGAGCGGGAGTTGGGACCAATCGATACGTACTATGATCCTGCTACTTAAGTTACTACCTACTCGGTGGTACTACGTAGTACTGTACAGCTTAGACTCGAGAGCTTGGACTTAAGTGATCTGTGGGGCGTGCGTGTCCTTCCGGAATTTTCCCGCCGTCCTTATCGATACGTCAAGGTTCATACGATTATTTTTATCGCTTACAAAATAGTTGCTTGCGATCTTCTCAATAGTGACGCTTCCTGCATCACCGAGGTGACAGACTATAGGCTCCGATGCTTCGCTTAAGGCGCGCTGCTGGCCCTTGTGTCAGTCAAGCCAACTTTTACCGTACTGTCTCGGGATGCTTATCACAATGTACCTACCGCCAGCGCCCCTTCTCAACCACTAGTTTCCAGCGCGAACAATCTGATACGAAACCTTCGGGAAACGATGCGTCTCCCGCCGAGCAGAAGCCACCGGCGCTTGATAGTCTCTCCCAAGTCGTCGAGGAGAAACTGAATAAGAAGCTAGACAGGCGACTGGAGAAAACTATGCGAAAGCCCGAGTTTAAGAATTTTCATGCTGAGGAGACGAAGACTTCGGAAACGCAGCAGCCACCCGAATCCAAGGGGGGAAAGGACGATACCAAGCAGAGCAGAGGTTTCCTAGAGGCTTTGGACGTTGTTCGAAAGGTATACGGCGTGCAGGGCAAGCAGAATGAGGTTTCTAAAAAGAATAAGAAGAGGAAGAACAAGTCGTCCGAGGGTTCCAATTCGCCGCTGATGTCAAGTCCGCCACCGAAACAGCCTGCGCATGAAAGATCAGGCACACCAAAGGCCACCAATATAGCACAGAACGATGGCATATGGATGTCACTTCAAGAGAGGCTTAAGATGGCCGGTCGAACGACTGCACACAAGGATGAATCAGGCCCTACACCATTCTTTCAACATGACGAGGGTGAATTTTCGCCAGACTTCTACGAATCATCTTGGAATGTAGACTCGGGATTACCACGGCAGGTTGAGCCAGTGGTACATCATACAGATAAAGATGTACGTGTTACGAAGGATAATGCTAAGTCACAATCTATGAAGAACAAAGTCGAACCGCAACCCAGGAAGAAGGGGGCTGAACCGCAGCCCACCAAGAAGAAGTTTCAATCACAGCCTACGAAAAAGAAGGCTGAACCGAAAGCCCTGCCACTTGCCGCTGGTCGCGAATCCTCGATCTCTCGGAAGCTTTCAAAGGACTTGAACATGAAGGCACCAAGTAAGAACAAGAAGAAGCGGAGCTCACACGACAGCTTGGTTGTAAAAACCATTCTGCCTGGCCGCCTCAAAATGCAGGCTGTCGAAAAGGACCAGGAGCCCGAAGTTCCGAAGCTGCACTACAACTTGGACCGTGTTCTATTCAATCCCGGCGTCTATCAGATGCAGGACAAGCGTTCGCACGTGTACAACTTCGATCCTTATCTCGCTTCTATCATGCCGGTAGAAGAGTTCGACTTCAATGCATTAAGAGAATACATCACCTCCTCCAAAGACACCAAACTCAGTGAGCTTAGCCAAAAGTATGGGAAGAAGTTTTGCGGCTCAACATCCAGCATGACTGCGATGCTATCGCACTTCCATTACTTGCTGTCCAATTGGAGGAAACCAAACTTCGACTCTCTGTCACGATCATTCGAGCCTGAGTTTGATTCCTTCACACAGTTAGTACGCGCCCCTGCCGCAGCCTTTGCCAGGTATAAGGATGGCGTGTACGCAATCGATGCCGACAAGGAATTCGATTCAGCAAACGTGCTCAGCATGCTTGGAAAATCCATGGAGAAGCTCTTGACCTTGCCCAAGGAGGATTTCGAGAAGTATCGAAGGTCTCGCTCACACCAACTTTCGGAGGAAGAGAGAAATGCAGAAGAAGGTTACCACTATTCAACGATGGGTGACTTCATGATGCGCTCGCAGCTTGATGCTCATGATGACAGGCTTCCGGGAACCGGCATGTTCGACCTCAAGACTCGAGCAGTCGTGTCCATCCGGATGGACGTAAGAGGCTACGAAAAGGGTGTCGGTTACGAGATCCGCAATCGCTTTGGCCAATGGACATCGTTTGAACGTGAATACTACGACATGATCAGATCGGCATTTCTCAAGTACTCCCTTCAAGTACGTATGGGTCGCATGGATGGTATCTTTGTCGCATATCACAATACACGCCGGATTTTCGGCTTTCAGTATATCAGTATCGAGGAGATGGACCAAGCGTTACACGGCGGTAACAACAGCGGCACCATTACTCGCCGACTCGGAGATGAAGAGTTCAAAGGCAGCCTTGCGTTGCTCAATGACGTTATGAACAGAGCTGCGGCAAGGTTCCCCGAAAGATCACTGCGCGTGCACTTGGAGACTAGACAGACGGATCCTCCCATTCTTTACTTCTTTGCCACACCTGTCACGGACGAGCAGATGGCCCGAACACAGGACGCCGGCAAGGCATCGGTCGACAAGTTTGAGAAAGAGATCCTCGGGCTTCAGAAGAGGTCAGAAGAAGACTACGTGGAAGAGGATTTGCAGGAAGAGTCAGAAGACTCGCAAGAGTCTGATGACGCCAATGTCACAGAAGCAAACAAAACTGCGCAAAGCCAACGCGCATGGGATGAGATGATGGCCAAGGTTGACGAGACTATTGAGGACGACTTGCAGGGCTTGCAATCCGTGCGAGGCAGTATTCAGGAAGCGCTGGAGCGGAGTGGGCTTCTTAAAGGCAAGAGTGAGGATGAGAAGGAGTCTTACCTGAATAACCTTGTCGAAGCCCTCACAACAGAATTGAGCGAGGCCAAAGAAGTCGATGAGGCTGATGGTTCGCGCGGAGAGGAACTTGAAGAAAATGCCGAAGATTCCGAAAGCAGCGACGCAGCGGCGTCGAGCAAAGCTTCGCAAGTCATTGCCGATGGAACTCAAAGCGATCACGGGGTGAATGTTGATGCTCAGAGCTCTCCTCGGGAGAGTGCAGCCTATGCAGAGAGCGCAGCAACACCCCTTCCTTCCGAGCCCGAAGTAGCCCATTCCGAAGAGACTGAAACTGCCGCAGAGGTCAGAGAAGACGAGAAGGGTGAGGAGGCAGAGGCGCCAGCGACTGAGGAGAGCCGGGAGTCGTCGCTCACCAATCTTATTCTGCGGGTAGCCGAAGGCGTCGACAACGTGACCAGCGACATGGGCAAGTTCGAGCGGGTGCTCTCTGAACTAGCAACCTCAGCCAGGCGTACCGAATCCGAGTCTGACGTGGCAGCTGATGAAAAGGCTGACTCGGAGACAAAGACGTCGACTGACCCGTCTGATGCATCAACTCCAACCGCGAAATCGAATGCTGGCTCCAAGCGCGATGATAATGGGAAGTGCAAGGAACTGCTAGGTCTCTATATCACGGTACGGAACAGGATGGGTAACGACTTCGTTGACCGTGTCGACTATGACAGTGGCCAGGAGCCCGAATGGGCTATAGAGTACGCGGTCACGGAGCTTCCACCCGACCGCGCCCAGAGAATCTACCAGCAGCTGAAGCGTCGCCGAAAGAATATGTTCGACACGGATCCGGAGGTTCAGGCCAAGCAATGGCACAAGATGTGGCGAGGCCAGCTGGCCCGCACCACCGAGCAGAGCGTCGAGTGGAGAGAACGGCACGATAAGAAAGAAGCTGGAAAAGAGCCCAAGTACGCTTGGGCAAGAGAAACGCCATTTACTCCGTGGAAGGGTGACGGCACGACGAGCAGTGAGTGAGATGTGCGACGATGTACAGGCGTCTGAAAGAGGGGATATGGCGCTCTTGACACGTGTGATGTCATGTGTAAAGGAGGATCTGAAGCGAGTGGATGGGCCTCACTCTTGTATCATCACCATCATCATCATCATCAACAACAACAACATGTAAGAAAAGTCAGGGTTGGCAGAGCGAAAGGCCATTAATACCATTGTATATTAGAGTGTAAAAATGACATTGATGCTATGGAGGACGTACGCACACGCTGTTGGACAGACACTTTTTCTTCTTTCTCTTGACGAGGTGAGACGAGGAGAAGACCGGGAGGCTTGGTCTACTTCTGTATGGGTCAAGCAACATATGAGATGCAATCTACCGTTCGGCGAGTGGGGCGGGGTTATGTCGAGAGCAAGCAGCAGCAAGCCGTTGTTGAGCTGGGAGCTGAATGCCACTATCGTGTGCAGCATCAAACTGCAGATGGTAGGAACACGATGGACCAAACGGCGATGATCGGAAGCTCGACCAATAATTGCACAGATTCCCACAGCAGCGCCCTTCTCGTTTCTGCCTGGTCCGTCCGTCTTACTGTAGCAGTCTAGCATCTCAGCAGGAGCGTAATAATAGACACCACCCGGGCACGTCGCCACCAACCTCACGACCCCTCGTCTTCTGCATTACCACTTCCCTACGCATAAACCCAGGTTCAGGTTCCTTCTAATCCATTACCACGTGCCTCCCTGCCGCCGTCGGCTTCGGTGCATGCAACTCGGAATCCATCCCAGTCTCAAGGCGAGGCCTTCATTGCTCGATCTGATTCGCTCTCGCAACGAAGGTGCTGAAGCCGGTGCTGAACCCCCTCCAACACCTATACGTCAGGGCAGCATCGATAGCGACAGCAGTGCTGCCAACGAGAGCTTCGGCGGAGGCCCCCCTGCATCACCGTTCGATCCTCCCGAAACCACGACCGCGACCACTAAAGCTCAGGATCCACCCGCGCTAGGCGGGCCTGCTGCTGCGGCTGCGCCTAAAGTTAGCGACGGTGACAACGACAGCTCCGTCGACGTAGCTTGCCAACTGCCTCTGCCAAACTCTCCACCATCACCACCGCCTTTCTCCACGCCCTCGCCGCCTCCATCTCCCATCCGGCCCCTGTCGTCGCCGTCCTCCAACTCCCCTCCGCATCCTCCTTTAGAGATCGAGTCCGACGCTGCGCCTGCTCCCACACCCAAGATGCCTCCCGTACGTCTCCTCCCAACCCCTCCCCCTCTTGCCGCGGCGTTCACGCCCGTCTTCCGCCCCCGGTCGGCGCACATCTGGCGATGACGACGTTGCCGCCCTTTCACCCACCGCGTCAGAACATTGGCTGACAAAATGCTTCTTTGTCCATAGAAAGCAAAGGCTGCCAGCAGCACCAAGAACGCTAGCAGCGATGGTGAAGGTTTCAAGACTGGTGAGTCCAGATAGCATGTTGCGTTACGGCTCATGCGTAATCGCCAAGATCATGAGATGATGGGTGGTTGCTGACAGCTCGTTTCAGGCAAAATCTACTCCGTCTCCGGGTTAGTCTTTCCGTCGACGACGCTACAATACGTTTCGCGATGCCCCCAATTTGCGCCCGCTCGACGTGCCACTATACTCTCATGACTTGTCACTGACGTATTCTCAGTCCCGTCGTGGTGGCCGAGGACATGATTGGTGTTGCCATGTACGAACTGGTAAGCGGCCTCGATCAAGCCTCGTAGCCAACATGTCTTTCGCTCACACCTCCTAGGTCCGAGTCAGTTACGAGAACCTTGTCGGCGAGGTAATCCGAATCAACGGTGACCAGGCCACCATCCAGGTCTACGAGGAAACTGGTACGACAAACCCGCCCCGCGATCGCCTTTGGGAGTGCTAACAACCAGTGCAGCCGGCGTCACCGTTGGCGACCCTGTCGTCCGAACTGGCAAGCCCCTCTCCGTCGAGCTCGGTCCCGGTCTGCTTAACGGCATCTACGACGGTATTCAGCGTCCTCTCGAAGCCATCTCCAAGGTCTCCGAGTCCATCTACATTCCTCGAGGTGTCGTTGTCCCCGCCCTCGACCGTACCAAGAAGTGGGAGTTTACCCCTACCATGAAGGTTGGCGACCACATCTCCGGTGGTGACGTATGGGGAACCGTTTTTGAGAACTCGTTCCTCCAAGTCCACAAGATCCTGCTCCCTCCCCGCGCCCGCGGTACCATCACCAAGATCGCCTCCAAGGGCGAGTACACCGTGGCCGAGAACATCCTTGAGGTTGAGTTTGATGGCAAGAAGACCGAGTACCCCATGATGCAGACGTGGCCTGTCCGAGTGCCCCGTCCTTCCAACGAGAAGCTTACGGCCGACCAGCCCTTCATCGTCGGACAGCGTGTGCTCGACGCTCTCTTCCCCGGTGTCCAGGGTGGTACCGTTGCCATCCCTGGTGCTTTCGGTTGCGGAAAGACTGTCATTAGTCAGTCCGTCTCCAAGTTCTCCAACAGCGATGTCATTGTCTACGTCGGATGCGGTGAGCGAGGAAACGAGATGGCCGAAGTCTTGAAGGATTTCCCCGAACTAACCATCGAGGTCGATGGTCGCCGCGAGCCCATCATGAAGCGCACCACGCTCATTGCCAACACGTCCAACATGCCCGTTTCCGCCCGAGAGGCCTCCATCTACACCGGAATAACGGTGGCTGAGTATTTCCGTGACCAGGGTCTCAACGTTGCCATGATGGCTGACTCTACGTCTCGATGGGCCGAGGCTCTTCGTGAAATCTCGGGTCGTCTGGGAGAGATGCCCGCTGATCAGGGTTTCCCTGCCTACCTCAGTGCCAAGCTCGCCTCCTTCTACGAGCGAGCCGGTAAGATCCAGACGCTGGGCTCGCCCGAGCGTGAGGGCAGTGTCAGTATCGTCGGTGCTGTCAGCCCCCCCGGTGGTGACTTCTCGGATCCCGTCACCAGTTCCACCCTCAACATTGTCCAGGTCTTCTGGGGTCTCGACAAGAAGCTTGCCCAGCGGAAGCACTTCCCCTCTATCAACACAGGTGTCTCATACTCCAAGTACACGACAATTCTCAACAAGTACTATGAGAAGGACTACCCCGACTTCCCTCGTCTCCGAGACCGCGTCAAGCAGCTGCTCTCCGACTCCGATGAGCTCGACCAGGTCGTGCAGCTGGTTGGAAAGAGTGCTCTGTCCGACCCTGACAAGATCACCCTGGATATCGCTGGTCTGATCAAGGAGGACTTCCTTCAGCAGAACGGTTACTCAGACTACGACCAGTTCTGCCCCATCTGGAAGACAGAGTGGATGATGAAGCTGATGGTGGGCTTCCACGACGAGGCGCAGAAGGTTATTGCACAGGGCCAGAGCTGGGCTAAGGTGCGAGAGGCTACTTCGGACCTGCAGCTTAGCCTGCGACAGTTGAAGTTCGAGGTTCCTACCGATGGACAGGACGTCATCTGCAAGAAGGTATGTGGCAGCTTCACGTGCTCGTTAGAGCGTGCGCTAATCATGACTACAGTATGAGGACATCCACCAGAAGATGACGGACAAGTTTGCCGCCGTTATGGACGAGTAAGAGATAGCTCTCTTGGTTCTGGAAAGAAGATGTGCTTTGTTGCCATTGGCCTGATAGGAGAGAGTCCGTCCTGGTCAAGGAAAGGGCCGGACGACTGTGTACGCAAATGCGGTTGGCGACGCGTCGTAGTACTTTGTATTCAAGAATTGATGCTCATTTCATGCTGTGTAATAAATACTGCATAATATTTGTCCCATTCATCGCACGCTTTCACCTGTATACCTGCAGTACATGCTCTTCTACCTTGACTCCGAAATTGAGTGGGCCAACGGAGCTTGCCGGAGACTCGGCGTTGGCGTGTGGGGCGACAACTGATGCTCTCACATGAAACTCACGAAGCAGCACAATTCACATGGATTATTCAGAGCGGTTTCTCACAGCGCTCCGATTCCTCACCACGGCCACCTAACTCTTGCCTCAACCACCAAGCTTCAACATACAAAAATACAGCCTCAAAGTGATCTAGACCCATACGCTGCGCCTAGCATGTCGGACGACCTCCACGACGAGGTCGAAGCCCTCAACTCCATCTACGGCGACGGCACCCTCACACCCGCGCACGACGACACCACAACCGCCCCCTCTTCGCTTGAATTCATCCTAAAGCTCCCCGGCGACGCATCCTCACTACGTCTCGGCTTTCCTGCCGACTACCCTTCCTCGCCACCCTCCGTCCTCGGCACGCATCACAGCTCCGGCGGGCGTCGCGGGGCCGGAGCTCACGACCTAGCTCTGTTTCGCGACGCGCTGGGCCAGGCGTACCAGCCCGGCCTCGTGTGTCTCTTTGACGCCGTGGAGGAGTTCGGCAGGCGAGTCGAGGAGGGGGTGGAAGCAGATGCCGCCGCTGCTGCTGCGGAAGAGAGGGAGGCTCAGGCCGAAGCCGAGGCGGCCGAGTTTGCTTCGTACGCGCCTGCTCGGTCCCTCTCGCCAGAGGTATCCTTCCCTCCTCCGGAATGGACAATCTCTGAAGCCATCGTCGACCAGCGATCTACGTTTCTGGCCCACGTTGCGAGAGTGACGTCTACGCAGCAGGCGCGATACTACGTTTCTGTGCTGCTCGCTTCAGATAGACGTATCCGTGCGGCGACGCACAACATGACTGCGTGGCGCATCCGGGGGAGTGGAAACGCGAGTTTTCAAGATTGCGACGACGATGGCGAGACGGCGGCTGGTGGACGTTTGCTGCATCTCATGCAGCTTATGGATGTGTGGGATGCTATGGTGGTGGTGACAAGGTGGTATGGCGGCGTGAAGCTGGGACCTAGAAGGTTTGCGGTTATCAACGCTGCTGCGAGGGATGGCTTTGTACGGGCTGGGATGGTGGAGGAGAAGAAGAAGAGCAGATGAACTGCACTCTGCAATGTGCCTTGCGATGATCCTCAGCTCACTCTATCCTGTCGGTTACGGAGGTTGATCTTCAAGATGGACAACGTCTAGTCTGGCAAGATTGGACAATGTTTACAGCGCCCTATCGACAACACCTCATTTGCTACAGAAAGATGGCATCTAGCGACAAAAAACTCGGTTTCCCTGACCAACGCCTAAATTACAGATCGCCACCTACGCGTCGTCTGCAGAAATGGGTAGATCACCTATCAGATTCTGCATCTGGGACAACGAAAAGCGCCCACTTGGGGAACCCTCCAAAACGTTATTGATTCCCACGGGCTCGGCAGAGTGGAGAGTAGCATTTGCGTAATAGACCGAGGGTTACTTCTCTCTAGTGAGTAGCGGTCTCAATACCTCCAGCGCACGGATGGACTGCTCCTGTGACAGGATGACGATTCCGGCGCGAGCCGTGGAAAGATAGGAAAGCTCCGAGCTTTCTGCCATATGCATGTCCTGCACGAGACGTCCGGCGACGCCGCAGACGATGCCGGTAGCTTCCAAGGGTAGGCTGTCAAGGTCTAGGAAAATTGGTATGAGGCAACCTTCGGTATCGCCCACAAGAGAATCGCCAAAAATATCCAACAGCGTCTTATCCAACAGAAGAGACGGCGGATCATCCTGCGCGAGCGTCATGGACAAGAATCGCGGCTGCGATACCAGGGCTGCGATAATACTGGTGTACAGCTTCGTATCGACATTGTCCGCCCAGCTAGGTCGGCGGTTGGTGCCTGTCATTTGCCGAGTCGGAGTAGGACGCTGGTTAAAGGCATTCTTCAGTTGCGAGACCTCACGTCCTGAGCACTGAATCAATTCGAGTCCCTCGCGGACGTAAGGCGCCACGTCTCGCTTCATGAGTAGTTCAAAGGTCCGGCATTGCATCTCGGCAACGTTGGCTGGAGGAGGCGTATCGGATGCTGAGCTCGCCGAACGACCCTTCACGGACTGGTAGCCATAGGCACAGGGGTCGACAAAGTTGGCCTGGGATCCCGATAACTCAAAGCCCTTTGCAATGAGCGACTCGATCACCTTCTCCCTCTCCTTGGTGGGGACCAGTATGAAATCAGAGTAGTAGGTGGTGATGAAGAAAATGGGAATGCCTGCCAGTGCAAGCGGTGAGGTCAACTCCATGACGCGACCCCCGGCATCGAGGCCGGCGCTTATTACGGAGAGGATTGTATATGTCTCTCTGGATATGGAGATGGACCTCGCTGCCTCTCGAGGGAGGGCTTCGATCGCCGGCTGGAACACATTGGTGGCCCAAGATGAATGGCATACGAGGGAGCACTCGAGGGGCGTTACGCTGATATTAAGAAACCCGTGTTGGCCATCCGGAGAAAGGCCATATGCTTCAAAATCGGGTGCGTCTCTTGAAGTGGTGAGACTCCGACTGTGTGGAAGCAGAACTCTAAGGATTGGTTGGAGTAAAGTCGAGTAGAGGTTGATTGGGACGTGGATCAGTGTGAATGTGCCATCCTAGACATATCGATAGTTAAGCTTCAGATCCTAAGAGATACCGGTTTTGTGAATGAATCATACATGTTGTTTGCGAACGCTTCAAACACACTGATCCAATTCAGTTCGCTGTGATTCATTGAGGGGAAGAACTCACGACCCTGTGAGTTTGATGGAGGTATTGACAACGCGCCCAAAGATGTGTTCGAAAGATCGGCCACCGGGGGTGAACTTACCAGAAAAGATACTTGTGTATTCATCATGAGCCACTCGGCATGACATGCCCCGGAGAGCTTAGTCTCGGCCTTTGTGGAAAGTCGCAGGATAACCCTCGAGTGAGTTCGCCAGATGGATTGGAGGGTGATGGTGAGAGCGAAAAGGAGCGGCAAGCCAAAGACGAGAGGATGTTGGCTATTTTCTTCGGCGTCGTTGGATCGAAGCGTCTCGTTACTTGATAACGCCGAAGTCAATAAAAAAAACTCAAAATTGCGGCTGATCAGACTCTAATGGTTAAGACCGAAATGAGTCCTGGTCTGTCTGTGTTCCTTGGTCGCGATAGGTAAGATGATTAAAAAAAAAAGAGCCGTGATGGAGTAGACTAATCGTCTGGCACAATAGTCTATCTGTATGCCGGCGCAACTTTACGTGATCGATAAGGGTAACGCTGTTTAATAAGTAAAAGGCCCTCTGGACTATTAGCCTTTTCTCTGATCCAAGCCGCACGCGACTGCTCCGCATAATGGAGGCGCACGCGGCACACACCAGTGAGCTCGTAACTTACACATCCTTCGTTGACCTGCAAGCCATAATGGCCTTGTTAGCCTTGTTAGCCGCACGATACCTGTTACAGGAGGGCCCAAAGGAAGCGCAGTCTTCGAAACTGAGCGCCTACAAAGCCATCCCACAGCGACGATAAGAGCTGATGGCGTTCAGTCTATTCATCAGCCATGGACACGTTAGGACTGCACTTGATAACGTTTTGCGACGTTGCGAAACTTAGCAGCAAGACACTACGTTAACGCATCAGCCTGGAGTTTCTTCACCTGGCTGAACTTTAGTACAACGCAATTGCAATCCTCGATGCATCTGGCTTTGCTGTGCCGGGTCGTAGCAGAAGCGGGGGCGCAACGCAGGCAGAGAGGGCTTTGTTTGTTATCCGAAGGTACGAAAACGTCGTGGGGGTACAGCAGCGACCTTCAGGTTCGAACTAACTGCGGTGCAGCTGGCCTGCTGAATGCGGCAGTAGCCTAAAAAGATGTCTCTCACAAGTGATGAGTTACGGAGGAGGAGGAAGTACCAAGGGTGAAGTTGCATCAGGCCAGCGTGCAACTGACCTGATGGTGGTTCGCGTAATTTCTGTTTTCTGATTGATGCTGATTTCGATCGCGCCTTGTGATCAATTTATCATCATCGCTTAGCGGCAGCTGAGTTCAATTGAGGTCAGACCTGGGACCGAAATCAAGTTTTCGACATTATGAGTTGTGACAGCGAGAGTTGAATGCTCAAGCGAGGGGAGAGGGTTGAGCAAGGTGAAGGTGGTGTATTAATATTAACCCAAGGAAGTTGCGCCTGCCTTCCCCGTTCGATGCGCTTGAACCTTCCGTAATCTACCCATTGGAATTTGTGAAACCTTGACCTATTTCGTCAAGTTAGCAATACTCGTGTCCATCATACCCACCGGTACTATATCTTACTCCAGTGTAGTCAGCTCTAATGCAGTCCGAGATCTATATACAGTTACCAGTGGAAACCAACACATGATAATGAATCGATTGGGGGTTTTTCAATTTATTTATTTATTTATTTATTCATTCGTTTATTTATTTGCAAACTACTTCTTCACGCCCACGACAACCAAGTTTCGCGGGCTCTGCGAATAATCAAAAACCGACTCAACCCACGCATGCCTGACGACGTCGTCGTGCTCCCGGAGAAACGTCCATCGATCTGCCACGATGAGGGACTCGGCTGCCATGGCGCTGAATGCCATCAGACTCCAGACGGCGCAAAGCTCCTTCTTCCGCGGCAGATACATTGCCTCGTACCTCTCAATCTCTTCGTCCGTCAAGTCCGCCATCTTCTGCCGCATCACTTCGGCGTATTGCTTGTAGTCGTTGTTGGTGATGAGCTTCTCAACTGCTCCCCGAACGTAGCTCTTAAGTGACCCGTAGCAGCTCTTGCGAAGGGCTCCGATGATGACCGGATTGGTACTGGTGTCAAACGGGCTCTCGGCCTCGCCATCTTCGGCTACTACGTTGTCTGTCAAAGCATCCGTGCCCTCGGCTGTAGCAAAGTGTCGAAACTTGGTCACGACCCCTCGATCCAAGAAGATCTTTTGAAGGACAGCTCGGAAGAAGTGCCTTGAGAAGAATCCGTCACTTTCCTTTTCGCTCCAATTCTGCGGTGCTTGGCAGGCCATCATCCGCGCCGTAATGTTGAGGCGTACGCCATCGTCCCGATATGTCGAAAACCGCTGGCTCATCGGGAATCCTTGTTGATCGTGCTTCTCAGACTCCTTGTTGAGTCGACCGTTGACGGCCTGGAGAGTGGGGCGTAAGAAGGCATGCTTGTAGGTCGGAGGGCCAAGCTTTTCCGTCAATAGGTTGTAGCAGCATCCGACAATAGCAACCGCCTGGATGTTGGGATTGAGCACTAGCGATCGAATTCCAAAGTGGGAGAGGTTTCCGCATGAGTGGATGGAGACAGCCATCAACTTCAACTCTTGTTTCTGCTCCTCAGTATCCGTGCCACTGTCGATCTGAGCAATCACTTCTGCCAAATCGCCGCTGTCGAGTCTTCCTGAGATGTATTGCACGAAGCCCTTGCCCTTCTCCGCCGAGTATTCAGCCTCCAGCTCCCTAACGGGTCGGAAATCGAAGGCATCTTCTCCTGCAACTTCACGAATCGCTTTAGCCAGAGCCTCCGGGTCTCCCCGTGCATCTGGCCCACGGGCCTCGATGATCTTATTCCATAGCTTCTTATTCCGCATGACCTTGGGCTTGACGGCCAGCCCTGAGGTCATGTCTAGCCCTCTTGCGGCGGTCACATTGATCTCTCGTCCTTCGACACCCACGACATGACGATTGTAAGGCTCGCTTGCCAACGCTCGGCCTAGGTAGTTCTGGCCACTACCGAAGTCGATGAAATGGGAGATCTTGTGGCCGTACTGCTCATCGATACCATCCGACAGCCGGTCCACATAATCGGCAAAGTTAGTGACTTCGTGGATCTTTTTGGGGTTCATGCCCACGGCTACCTGACGGGGAAGAACAGGGAGTCTTTGTTTACGTGGCGTGAAGGATCTGGCGAGAGATAGGTTGCGCACTGTCCGGACGTAATTGATGAAGCTCTCCGGAGGCTTTTGAGATCCGCTCAGGTTGAGATTATCCAGGTCATCCCGCATGAGAAGATCAAGTAGCTGCATGATACTGCAGGATAAGATGAACGGCTGCCATTCTTCAGGCAAGGCGTAGTGAAACAGACCAGGCTCGATGGTGAAGAAGTCCAAGATGTGAACGCCGCCGCAGAGAATATGAAAGGTTTCCGACGTTCTCGCAAACTTGAGCAGCTCTTCAACATACTCCTCGGGTGATGCGAAGTCGCCATTGTATGGCAGAGGCTTCTCGGGTATCCTCATATTTGACGCGAAACTGCCTTGATTAAGAGGTCAGTATCTATTAAGACGACCAAGAGGGCCCCTGATAGAAAGAAAAGCAGTTCTGAAGTTGAAGTGTATACGCCACTTGACCAAAGAGCAAGATTGTGCGTTGCTGATATTTATGCTTCAATTTATTGCCGCTCGAAAACCGTCGCTCTTACATGAAACAACGAAAAGGGTGCAGGTCTCGATCTCTAACTTACGCTGTACTTATATGATCAAATTTTAGACCCTGACTTTGAACTTCTATCACCACAGAAAATCCAGATGCAGTTTTGTCTGTTGTCCGTTCAGAATCTCAAAATTCCCATTCAAGCGTTTTAGTGGGATCGTGAGTTTTGTTAGGCTCAAGAACGGCGGGCGCATGATCCAATGACTTGCAGAGCTTGATTATTGACTTTCTTCTCTAGGGTAGGTAGGTCATAGCTGGAGGGTCCTATCAGCTCCAATGCAACGTCATCCCCTCGATCAGCGACCAAGGGACAGCTTTATCTATTGATTTATCAGGCGCAAGCTCACCAGCGCCGACCATTTCCATCGCGGGACCTCACTCTTGCTCACTCGGTGAGCTAATGTCCTTATACGCATCGTCACATACAGCATGATGTCCTCCGCAAACGACGAGGACCCGTTCCTTCAGGTCCAGCAGTAAGCTCTCCTCCACCCCCAACGACGATACCATTGCTCATACCGTACCCTCCAGAGATGTTCTCAATCAAATGGCCTCAACGCGGCCCTTGTTCGCCTCATTCCTGCGAATCCGCTCCCTTTCCACGACCACATCATCCCCTGAACTAGCCTCCGCCCGCGATGACCTCGAATCAGCGCTCTCCTCCCTTAGTGATGATCTCGCCGACCTTACCGCCTCCGTCCAAGCCGTTGAGTCCAACCCAGCGCAATTCGGCCTCTCCGCCCACGAAGTCACGCGCCGCAAGCGACTTGTCCAAGAGATTGGCGGGGAGGTGGAGGATATGCGCGAAGAGCTTGCCAAGAAAACGGCCGGCGCGAGTGGTGGCGCAAGTGATCTACCGGATCCTAACGCCTTCGCCATCGAGGAGGGTGATGGCGATGGTTATGCCGAGTTTGAGCAACAGCAGCAGATGGAGATGATGCGCGAGCAGGATACGCAGCTCGATTCTGTAGGTCATACTGTTGGAACCCTGCGACGGCAGGCTGAGGATATGGGAATTGAGCTGGAGGAGCAGGGCGAGATGCTTGACGACGTGGATAGAGTTGCGGACCGCGTGGGAGGTCGTCTGCAGACGGGCATGCAAAAGATGCAATACGTGATACGCAAGAACGAAGATCGCTGGAGTAGCTGCTGTATCGCTGTGCTTATCTTTGTTCTCATCTTGCTTCTCATCTTGCTGTTAATTTTATGATTTGCCTAGGTGGGTAACGATGGCTAAAGCTAGCAGTTTCGGATGTTATTACGTTCTTAAGCTTCGTGGTATACGGCTATTATGGGTATCTCCAAGGCGTTCCTGGTAGGAGTATTGGTTCGCACAGTCGAACAAGGTTATCATATGTCTTCGTTATTTTCCCTTTTCTCAACATTTTATACATAAATATAGATTTGAGTCCAGAGACATGGCCGCTATCGCTGCGGCGGCGTCACAAATCCAACCATTCTTCTGAAAACACCTGCTATGCAACCCAAACAGATGAACCCTTCTGTATACGAGAAGTAACCCCCCCTTCTTCCCCTAACGCCTAGTTAAATCCGAAAACCTTGCTTCTGAATCCCTCCCCGTTCGTCCTTTTTTCTTTCTTTTCAATACTGTCATAGTGGCCAGGCGATGTACCGCCTGTTTGCACTCTACTATGCTAAAACGAGACCTTCCTCACTGCGTAACACATCAGCAAGCGCACGCAAGGAGCCTGCTGCTGTAGCGTTTTGAGGTGCCTTCTTTGGAAATTCTATGAGGGCAAGTCGTAACGCCGCCAGAGCTGCGTTGCCATAGAAGTTAAGGAATCTTTGCTCGTGGCCCTGAATCATAGATCGAAGCACTACAAACTGTGTGTTGGACGTCTCGCTGGGTGGTGAGTTGACAATACCCGAAAGGGCTTTCCAATAGTACACTGGCGGGTATGGATTTGTCTTAGATGACCGGCTAAAATCACGGAGTGATAGCGATGCGAATCCCGCCCCTAAGCCTGTCATTCGGTCGTTGTGGCTCTGCTCCGTGATGTAAGAGGACCCGTCCTTCTTCCAGCCTATGGCAAGTCGGCCGCGTTCCGTCTTGTCGCTACCCCGGTACCCGAAGAGCACAGGACAGACTACGCGGAATTTCGCCATGAGGATGTCAATCAGGGGTTTCCCACGCCACTGGAAATCCTTGTGGGAAAAGATATGGGCTGCGAAGACGCCGACAGGATCTGCTGCCTTGGGATTTGCGCCGCCTTCATTGATGAATTGGTTGATGATTCCTTTGGCGCAAATATTGATCAAGTAGACAAACAACGACGGTAGGCTCTGATCATTGTTCAATGCACCTTCAACCGGTTGTCTGGGTCCCATAACAAACAGGCTGACGTCGATGGGGGGACTAGGGACTCGGCCATCCAAGGCTTCTTTCAAGGTTGCCGTGATCTTATTGATCTAACAGATGTCAGTAATCGCTATAAAGAGCACGCGAAGCAGGAAAGCATACCGGCTGAGAATTGGCTCCTTTGCCGCCAGTCAACTGCCCAATAGAAACCCGTATTTCTCGACGGAAAGTACCCAATTTTCCCTTTAACGGTGATCCAACAACCTTGGATTGCGCCTGCAAATCACGACGTAGCCTTTTCAACTCTTGGTGAATTTGAACGTAGCGATCTGGCTCGGATGATTTCGCTGGCTGGGTTGTCGTGGGTACCTGAGCAGGCACAGCTGTTGCCCCAGGAACAGCGGGAGCGGATGCTGCTTGCGACGTCACAAAGCCGTTCGCTTTCTGGAACGGGTTTCGTGCTGAAGGCTGTACGGGTTCGTTCTGTGCTGCAGAGGATATAGGGACTTGCGAGGCAGCAGCTGGGGCCTGTTGGGGTGTGGGAGCAGAAATTGGCACGGCTTTCTTACTCTCAGAGGGAGGAGTTATCGACGGCTCAACAGCCCCCGAGGTCTTGACGGGAGCGACCCTTTTGGGAATATCCGTGACGGCTGGTTGTGCTGCAGGCGGCGGGGTTGGCGGTTCAGGTTCCGGAGGTGGTTTAGGAATCGTCTTTGCTTTAAGTTCCCTTAAGCGCAGTTCCTCGGCAGCGACTCGAGCCTCGGCTTTGAGCCTTTCCTCTTCCTTGCGCTCCTCGTCGACTATTCGCTGATGCTCCAGTTGCAGCTCATGGAGTTCATACACTCGTAGCGCAGCCTTGCGCACCCGCTCATGCTCCTTCTGGGCCGCCGCCAAGGCGTCTCGATGGCTAAGCTCATTATTCCTGTTCTCCAGTAGAAATGTAGAATTGAGCCTTCGTTCAGGGCTCGAGGTTAATTGTCGTATGGGCGAAGAGTGCGTCATTATTGACTGAAGGAAGATTGTGGTGCTGAAAGTCGGGACTTGTTATTGTGTCTGTTGGAATTGCATTGGCGATCGAAGTATCGGCGAAGAAGTTGCACAACCGAGTTCGTCCGTTTCCAAGGAGCTATCTTTATGTCGATAAGGACAGCTAAAGCCTCTAAGAGGCCGCTCCGTTAGCTTCGGGTTTGCGCCTCCGATCTATGCCTCTCAACGTCGTCGTGTCTTGGTATCATGCAAGATGTTGAAGACCTCTAGGTTGAATGAGGATTCAAGTTGATCCTAGGCAAGTACGTACCTAATCGAGCCACATCTTAATTTGGCGTTAATCAGACTCGGGCCCGCTAGAACGAAGTCCCGACTGAAGCGTCTGCGCCAAGCCACATATTGATCGGTGGCGGTGCTACTTTTTGGTCTGCTACATGCAAAGCTTCATAAGTATGATCATTTCGAGAATCGAGTAGGCTGGTTGAGGCAGCTAATTTAGTTGGGCTGTACATTTGTATTTAGGACTGAATGCTTCTGGCAGCTATTACGTATTTGAGGGGTTAGTAGGAGACTACTCACAATCCAAAGTTGATAGCTCCAGCGCCCCCTTTAGTGCCAATAAGTATTGCGTCTATATATTGCGTATTAAATGCGCCCAGTCCGAATTATCTGATGAACGTTGTGATTACTTTTCAGTAACCAGACAAAAAGAATTGCATTTCGTTCGAGACACTCGCTGTTTGTTGGGACTCGGTTGATCCCCATGGAAACGATAGTGAAGTTGGAGATGACAAGGATGGCGGACAATGGCAGGGGCAGTAGGCAAGTCCAGCTCGACAATCTAGGTAGGGAATTGGGGAGATGAGACTTCCCACTGAGACATTGATCTGAGCCGGATATCAAGGATTAAGGTCGATGAGATCACAACGAGCAAGCATCTCGCGTCTTAATAGGCTGTTGTGATGACGTTACACTCTCTGGAAATCAAGTCTCCATTTGAGCGAAGTCAAATTGTTTGCGGGCGCTATTGTGGGCTCTACAACGTGCTTGTACCGGAGTAAACTTGATGGAGTCCAGCAGAAGCGAGAAGGTCCCGCCTAGGATTCAAACTCGTCTGGGATTGCTGGGACCGGAAATTGGGAGATCTCAATGATAATGCTGCTCGGGGCCTTCTGTCGAGTCGCATTAGTGTTGGGTTTAACAAGCAGCATGGCCGAGGACTGTCGGCGACGGATGCAGCTGTTCATGTTGGTCGAATTGGCTTTGCCACGATAACAACTCGCATTTCGTTACGCTCCCGGTCGGCCAGCCATTGAAAGTATGATGGTACTACGTATTTCCCCAAGTTGGCCGAGCCGCCGCGTTGCGCATAACCCTCGACGTGCAGGGAGGTACTTTGGTTTGCCTGACTCCTCTCCAACAGCTCCAGAGAAGAGCTGCGAACGGGTTTGCCACTCCCTTGACAATTGCCGCAGAGATCGAGAGCACGGCCTTTGCCCGAGGTAGAACGAAACGATGGCCTGCGAAACGCTGCTGATTCGAACTCGTACGAGTCCAAGCTTGGCAATATGCCCTTTTATTTTGGGGTTTTGCACATCGCGATGACTCTGTAGCAAATGGCCTACAGATGCACGTAGTACTGTCGCAACAATGGGGTTGTGGAGCAGACGAGCAACCGGCCCGCCCGATAGCTCAGGGATGCAGCAGCTGTGCTCACGCTACTCTTCTATCCGTCAAAGGGGGAGATACTCTCCGTTTCGCCACAATGGCCGCGAAGACAGAAGTACCGTGTGGGCGCCCACCCGTTGTTCCCAATGACGCTCATGCTTCAACAGCCAATCAGAAAATATCAACGCCAACGTTACGTAGTGCCTCTGGTCAGTGAAAGATTGTCCTCGTAGCGCTGAGAGACAATCACCTAATTGAGTTGCTATCTTCGTTGGGTGCTAAAGCTAAGACGAGCACAGTGGGTAGTGCAACGTCTGTCAAGCTTGAAAATCAACGAATCGACCCGAGTACTCATTAGCTGGCCTCTTCTTAGACAAGACTCTCCAACCTATCTACCAAGTGTAACTGATTGGGCCCTGGTAACGCAGGACGAGGTCAGTGCTAAGCCCGCCGGAGCCGCTGAGGGCCCGGGGAAGGAAGATGCACCACTAATGGCTGGTCGCTTTTGTTGGTGCTGGGGAGCTGTTTGGCTTTTAGCTGCTAGGGGGTTAGCCGCTAAGAAGCAGCTGGCTTCGACCCCACCAAGCTCTAGCTGTTAGCGGATGCCAGGCTGGGAACAAGCTCCCCGAGCAACCGCTTGCCCACAAGAGCATGTTCCAGTCGACAGGCTGCTATGTACAACGCTTCAGCTAGCCTCCTGCAGCAGATGTCAGGTACTTGTGTGAGCGACCATTTACGTCTAGTCTAGTACCTTAACGTTATCCACTTGCTCTTGCCATCCACCGCCCGTATCCATCATATCCCTCCTCCACATCCACCCCCCATTTACACCACTTACTTCTCTCACCCAACACCCTCTCTTCTATCCTCTTGTGCCTCGTGTCTTGTTTCCAATCTCTGGAGCTGGACCTTGTTTCCATCTCGGCTTCCATTCTCGTCGTCTTATCGACTGAATCTTCATCGCCGCCTTTCCCTACACACTCCTTGGCTACGCTTCAAAGCTCGTCCACTCTCCTTTTGGGCAAAACTTTGTCCCGCCTTGCCATCATCATCATCGCCATCCGCCTGTCGCCACAATCCTCGTCGTCCGCGCGCTATATTGTCATCGGACTTCATCGAATACCACGGCCTTACCAGGCCAGCATATCGTTGTTTAAGCCTTTTTATCATTCTGATTCATTCCGATTCCATCTCGACTTGACCTTAATCGACTCGATTTTATATCACTTATTTGCTACAAGTCTGCCATCATGGAGCAGCAGCAGCAACAGCAACAGCAACAGCAACAGCAGCCGCAGCAGCAGCAGGCTCCCCAGCCCCAGGTTCAGCAGCAGCAACCTCCCCAGCAGCCCCAGGTCGGCGGCGTCCCTGGGCCTACTGGACGTAGGCTGCACATCGCTCATCGTCGTAGTCCGTCGGAGCTGACGCCGTTGATGAGCATGTTCTCTAATCCTGGAAGTAAGTAGAACACGTACTCTCTTTCACCCCGTTCATGATTACATCTTTCGAGACATTGATGAACAGAACGGGTTCGAAATCTTTGTAAACGTTCAGTTTTCAAACCTGATTGTGAAAGTTGGATACACTCTCCACCATCGTGGTGAACTTCGCCAACCCAAACATTCTTGCTAACTTGAATCTTGTGTAGTGGAACAGCTTGCTATTCAGCAACAGATTGAACTTCTTCAGCAACAGCAACAGCAGATCCAGGCTACTCACCAGCAGTATGTCAACATGGGCATGATCCCCCCCGGCCAGCCCATGGGACCCGGCGGCGCTTTCAATCCTTTGCAGCCTATGCCCAACACCGCCTTCCAGTTTCCCAGCCAGGTGCCACAGCAGAACCTTGGTGCTCCCTCACAGCCACTCTCACATCGCCGTAATCACTCGGCACTCCCCAACATGGGCATGGGACCACCTCCTGCCCCTTCCTCTGGTGCCTCCGGCTCTACTTTCGGTAACTTCGAGGCTCCTGGAGCGGGAGCTCATGGGCGCGACAGTACCGGCGGTCGTGGAGGCCGAGGAGGCGGCGCCGGTGGTGGTCACCAGAGACGTCACTCCTTAGCCTTAGCCGACGCGAAGAAGGCCGCAGAAATTGCTCAGCAGAAGAGAACCACTTCTGGTTTCTCCTTCCCCGCCTCCCCCGCCGAGACGAAGCCCGACGAAGAGAACAAGGGCCCTACTCAGCCTACTTCCGAAATCTCTGTCGCCCAAGGTTCAAGCCGCGGTGGACGTGGTGGTCATGGTCGCAGCCAGAGCATGGCTGTCAATGGTAGGGGAGCTGGTCGTGGTGGCGCTTTGAACTTGAATACCGACAACAGCAATGACTTCCAACGCCGCGGAAGTGGCCATGCCCGCCAAGGCTCACGCAACTTCGAGGGTAACTGGCGTAACCCGCAGCAGAACCAGGACCAGCCTGGCAACGTCGGGCAGACTCAAGGCTTCCAGCCTGGACATAGACCTCGTGGCTCCGTCAACCAGTCGGTCTCTTCTATTGGTGCCTTCCAGTACAACCCCGGCCAACCTCAAGTTATGCAGTTACCCAACCAGATGATGATGCCACAAATGTATGGGCAACAGCTTAACCCTATGCAGCTGAGTCAACTGCAGGCTCTGCAGGCCGCACAGATGAATGGCCAACAGTTCATGGGTATTCAGGGTTCGCAGCACGCGGGTGGCCAGCTTGGCGGCCAGCAGCAGCAGCAGCAGCAACGCAAAACCCTCTTCACCCCTTACCTCCCTCAGGCTTCTCTGCCTGCGCTTCTAGCTGATGGCCAGCTCGTTTCGGGTATCCTTCGTGTGAACAAAAAGAACCGAAGTGACGCTTATGTTACCACTGGGGACGGTGAATTGGATGCCGATATCTTCATTTGTGGTAGTAAGGATCGCAATCGTGCTCTTGAAGGAGATCTTGTCGCGGTTGAGCTCCTGGACGTGGATGAGGTCTGGGGCCAGAAGCGTGAGAAAGAGGAGAAAAAGAAGCGCAAGGACATTACTGATACTCGGTCCGGATCCACAAACCAGGGCAGCCAGGCTTCTACCAACAATGATTCCAACCCATCAGAGGGTGGCATTCGCCGTCGTGGTAGTCTCCGCCAGCGGCCGACCCAGAAGAAAAACGATGATGTGGAAGTCGAAGGCCAAAGTCTCCTTTTGGTCGAAGAGGAGGAAATTAACGATGAGCAGAAGCCGCTATACGCGGGCCATGTCGTTGCTGTTATTGAGCGTGTTCCGGGTCAGATGTTCTCCGGAACGCTTGGCCTTCTTCGTCCCAGCAGCCAAGCCACGAAGGAGAAGCAAGAGGCTGAGAGAGCGGCGCGTGACGTAGGCAACAACCGCCAGTCTGAGCAGCGGCATCAGGAGAAGCCCAAGATTGTCTGGTTCAAGCCTACTGATAAGCGTGTTCCACTTATTGCTATTCCTACAGAACAGGCTCCCCGCGATTTTGTTGAGAAGCATCAGGAATATGCAGACCGTATTTTCGTGGCCTGCATTAAGCGTTGGCCCATCACTTCGCTCCATCCATTTGGTACTCTCGTCGAACAGCTTGGGCGTATGGGTGATCTTAAGGTGGAGACCGATGCTCTCCTGAGGGACAACAACTTCGCGTCAGACGAGTTCTCTGACGCTGTCCTTCGCAGTGTCGGCCTCCAAGACTGGTCTTTGGAGAAAGAGGATGAAGCTGCGATAGCAGCTCGTCGTGACTACCGAGAGGAGAAAGCTTTCACAATTGACTACAACGGCGGTGCCGAGTTAGGTAACGCGGTACATGTCAAGACTCGTTCTGACGGCAAAATCGATATTGGCATCCACGTTGCTGACATTGCTCACTTCGTCAAGCCCAACTCTCTGGTGGATAGAGAGGCTAAGAAGCGTGGCACTTCTGTGCAGCTTCTGAACCGCTTCTGTGCTCTGCTACCTGCTAAGCTATCTACCGAGGTATGCTCCTTGACCCCAGATCAGGAGCGTCTCACGGTTAGTGTAGTCTTCACGGTGAACCCTCAGAATGGAAGTGTTGCAGAGGGCGACAGCTGGGTTGGGAGATCCATTGTGAAGAGCGCTGGAAAAGTTTCCCTTCGAGACATCGACGATGCTCTGGCCAGCTCTTCAAACTATTCAAACCCTGCCGTATCGGTCAATACGGTTCAGATTCTCAACGCTGTTGCCCAGAAATTTCGCGAGGCCCGCCTGGGAGCAGGTGGCGAACCCATTGCTCCCCTTCGCCTCCTTCAACAGCTCGATGACGAGAACAACCCTGTACAGGAGAACTTGTTTGATTCAACTCCAGCTCTGGAGCTGGTTGAAGAGCTTATGCACAAAGCAAATGCTCACGTTGCACAGCAATTGGCCGAGGGACTTCCTGAAAAGGCCCTTCTCCGACGCCAATCCGCCCCTAACCCGCGACGGCTACAGACATTTGTTGAGCGTATGACTGCATCAGGATACGAGATCGACTCCTCTGGCAGCGGTGCACTCCAGAACAGTCTCTTCAAGGTAGACGACCCTGATCTGCGCAAGGGCATGGAGACGCTGCTGGTGAAGTCAATGCAACGAGGAAAGTACTATATTAGTGGTAAGACTGCCAAGGAGCTCTGGCCCCATTATTCTCTCAATCTACCCTTGTACACTCATTTCACAAGCCCAACCCGCCGCTATGCCGATATCATCGTGCACCGCCAGCTCGAGGCTGTCTTGTCGAAGGGTAGTGTTGAATTCAACGATGATCTTGAGAACCTCGCGAAGGCTGTCGAGTCTATCAACACCAAGAAGGATTCTGCTCAGAATGCACAAGAGCAGAGTATTCACATTGAATCCTGTCGCACGATGGATAAGAAGCGACAAGAAGCCAATGGTGACCTCGTCGCTGAAGGTGTTGTCGTATCCGTATATGAGTCTGCCTTCGATGTCCTTATCCCTGAGTGGGGCTTTGAGAAGCGAGTTCACTGCGACCAGCTTCCCCTGAAGAAGGCCGAGTTCCGAAAAGAGAAACGTGTTCTTGAGCTATACTGGGAGAAGGGTGTTCCCAGCTCGGCATTTGTTCCCGAGGATGAGCGCCCTAAGGCCGCTGCCTCAATCCGCGCCTCAAATGCCAGAGAAGCGCAGCGAGCTGCTGAGGAGGCTGAGCGTGCTCGCAAAGAGCGTGAGGAGGCTGCCCGCAAGCAAACCGATACTGGAACGATCTCAATTGACGATGTTGATGCTCTGTTTGACGATGACGACGACAACAATTCGGATGTTACTGAGGCTATGGCTGGAGCATCTCTCGCTGAGCGTCCCACACAAAGTGTACCTGGATCCCCCACTCGATCTGCATCTGCTGCTGGTGGTCTTCACAGGACACGCTCTGACTCAAAGGTGCCAGTGGCAGAGACTGTTGAGACTCGCCTGACAAACAAGGAGAAGTATCTTAACTTCTTCAAGCTTCGTGAGGAGGGCGGCGAATACATTCAGGACGTGACTGAAATGACCCGCGTTCCTGTCATTTTGAAGACGGACCTCACCAAAAGCCCTCCGTAAGTGGATGCCCAACTTGACGTATGCAGATCTTCAAGCTAATTTTGAGATAGTTGCCTTACAATCCGTTCGCTTAACCCCTACGCTCTGTAGATGAGAGATGCAAGAACACATTATGATGGCGAGTGGAGGACAGCATGGGAGTGGAGGATATGGCTGTAACCGCACTGGGCAAAGACTGGTAGATATGTTATGTTGGAGCGGGTTGGTGAAATAGCTGTAGGTGAGGTGTAAGGTATATTGTCTTACAGCTTCACTACGGATGATGCCGATTTAGGTAGCTGTGAAGTAGTAAAAGCGATCTTCTTGTTAATGCTCGAAGATTCCGTCTCGATTCCCAGTGCACGTCTACATGTCCAATATGAATTGATGTATGTACAGCCGAACGGTACTCGATCATGCTGATTCAGTAATTGATGAATCGTTCAACACAATGGGACTCGTTGTTGTGTTGATTGACTCGGTGAGCAGGCAGATCTATCTCTGACGTGATTGCAACTCTTCTAAGTAATTGCAAAGGGGCCCCCTTGATGGTCATCTTTCAGCTTTGAGAAACGTCACGATTGATAATGAATACATGGCTAGATAGGCGAAATATTCCAGCCTGACCTAGTTATCATCGGATCTTCTCAATCCTGCTGTAATATTTACAGCAAGACAAGCATATCTTGACATGGTTATCTAAAGACCTCCTACTTCCTCACGTTTTAGCATTTTCCTAGGCCATCCCTACACGTAACTCAGATGGTTGCCAGCTACTCCTTATTAGCCCCTCTGCCCAAGGAGATATTAAGGCCCTGTTATTTGCTTCTCTCCTCCATGTCGCCATCTCCAACGCCGCAAAGCATAATCGACAAGGGGTATTCGAAGAATCGCACGAAGTCGCTATTGCCCCCTCTTTTAAAGCCGCTGCGCTCTGTTTTACATAGTCATTACAAGACGTCTGGCGTGTAACACTCAAAACGGTCGTGCATCAAGATATTCCTTGGCCTTTGCCCAGGCTGTCCTGTCCGCGGATGGCAACTCAGAGTCATCAAGAATCTGGACACCCTGATTGAGAGCATCGACAAAATCGCTGACAATCTTGAAGTCGTCAGCCAGCGCCTCAGCAAAAGGCACAAACGTCTTTGGAAACTCATGCAGCCGCTTGGCTCGCTCTTCTTGGCTACTACTTGATTCATCATCGTCGAAAAACGTGCGCACGGCAATGCCCAAGCCAATATCGGGTTCCATGAGGAAAGGCAGTCTGAACATGCGTCAGAATAGTTGTTTTTAGAATTGAGCGCCTGACTTACCTTTGGCTGATCTGAAACTGATCTTCCCTTTCTCGCTTGGATTGAGCATTCATGAACAGAGAAGCTACGACTGCCTCGATGAGGTCACGATCGGCTTCCCGAACCGTTGAGGAAAGCGAGCGAAAGGTTAAGAGGCTCTTGTTAAGTGGGCCAGTGTAGCCATAGACTTGATGGCGCAGCTTCAGCAGGGAGGCGCTCTGACTAATTAGAACGAGACTCGCTTTCTCCTCATCAGTGCCCTTGCGAGGCAGGCCAGGTTGTCCCGCGATATACTTCCCGTTAAGAAGACCAAAGCGAATGAGCTCAAAGGCCAACAAAGTAGCTTCATCTAGGCCAGGCACATCTGGCCGGTGCTCGTTGGCATCTCTAAGAGCAAGGAGAGTGGTCGCGAGCGCGTTTCCCCACTTGGTCAACTTATGCTCTTCATTGACGTATCCCCTCAAATGGAGAAATCGCCAGATGGTGACCGATGTAACCATTTCAGTACTGTCAATACCCCTGATTGGCTTGTCCTTTGGGAACGTTTTGTTGACAAAGTCTTGGTTCGCAAGAGACAAAACTTCTAGCGAGACAGGGCCTGCAAAATCAGCAGGGAAGAACTTGCTAAGGTCACCCTGCTTGACATCCCAACTAGCGGCCTTTTGTGAAGGAGGAGGCTGCAGAGCTCGGTGGTTGATGGTGTATGAGAACTTAGGGTCGTACCAGACGCGCAAATTGATACTCTTGTGTTGGATACCTCGGTGTAATCTCTGAATCAAGAGGGCGAGTGCCTGCTCCTTAATTGGCAGCAGCTGGTTAGTTACCAGGTTCTTGTACTCGTCAGAGACGACGCCGTCGAGGGTGGGCTGAATCAATATCTGGCCGTGTGTGATGTTGCTTAGCAGCCGAGGTCCGATCAGGCCTGTGTTAAGGTAGTGAAATAGCTCCGCGGGAAGCTGAAGACCGAGGTATTCGTGATTATCGCTAGTCAAGCGCTCATAATCGTTGACGCGAATTTCACCATTTTCAGCGATGTAGACAAAGTGGTTGACCACCATGCGAGCCTTGTGGTACTTGTCGAGCCACTTGGGATCCTTGTTTAACAATATGTCGTTGAAGCTTGCACATGCCGTGGCCACGCTGTTCTCCGAGGTCCTCATCAGATTGGCAGCAGTTGAGATGTTGAAATGCGAGTACATGGAGGTCTCAAGCAGGGCTGGAAAAGTAGGCAAGAAAGATGTGCCTGACATGAGGAAGGCGTCAATAAACCTCTGCTCGCTGGCGGTGGGTGTGAGATTGCGAATGGTCTTCTTCTTGGAGATGGACGTTACAGTCTTGTTATCCCAGTCAAAGCCGCGAATGACTGCATCCCTGATAGGATACAATAGGAGTTCCTGCGAACCCATAACTCCAGCGCACTGATCCGAGTCGATCATCTCAAAGTAGGCAAGCTGCTAACAGTTAGTCTCTGTTCAAACAAAGTTTGAGATTGTGGCTGGAAACAGACCTGTGCACAAGCGGTGTAAGGGGCTACCAAGAAGTGAAGCTCTCGCTCCTTGAGAATTGCTTGCAGCAAGGGGAAGAGATTCTGGATATGGAAAGCACCTGTTATCAGAGTACCAGGGTTAGCAAAAGAAGGAGCGCAGGAATATGCAATAACCCATATTACCTGGGCTTTCACCAAAGGCAGCCACAGCATCAACTGCAGCAGTCTGCGAGTACAGATTCCATGCCTCATCAGTCTTCTTATTGGCGTTAAGGCCACGCTCTAAGGTAACATCATCTTGACCTGTGACAGACTGGCCGTCGAAAATGAAGAAGGGTGTTATTTGGTGCTTCTCCCATAGGTTAAGGTTTTCGTTGATGTGGGATTCGATTCCAGTGAGGCCACCGAGGGCGGGCAAAAGGGGCTCGCGGGCAGGAGAGGATTCGAGAAGTTGAGCGAGATAGTACGTAGCATCAACAGCGATAGCGCACTGCTCGAGCTCGGAAATGTCGTGCGTGCTGGCTCAAGAGTTAGCGGACGAGTGGTTGTGAGGGTGCGATGTGTACGTACGAGGCCTGGTCATTGATCCAGGAATCCTCAATGAGAACTGTAAGATATTAGTTAGCATCAAAGACCAAGGTCCTGAATTCAGCCGAGCATGTCTGGCAGCAACGTAAGCGGGATGTGAAACCGATCAGAAGCTCACGCGTGCTGTAACGTGAGGCGTCATCAAGGGTAATTTTTATAGTTTCTTTTTGGCTTTCGGAACAACAACAACGGAGGATGGGCTAGAGAGAGCCCGGCGTAGCTGAGGCTATCGGGCATTGTTGTTTAAACAGCCAGATCGAGCAACACGCACTCCGTTACCCGGGTAGTAGCAAGAAGCTCAAGCTTCCCGACAGCACAATTAGATCCGGACAAACTCACAAGGCATCTCGACAGCTTGACGAGGCTCAAGCGCCCTTGACCGTCCTAATCGCAGAGTTGAAAGCCGGTAGTCCGAGCAAGTTGTAGGTAAAAGGAGGTAGGCAAACAAGCTTCGATCGTCGTACGGGGCAAGTTGGACAGCGAAACGGCGCGATGGACGGAGGGCCTTTCGACCTTTCGACGATGGCGGGGTCGCAGAAGGGGCCGGGGGAGACCTGAATGGGGCTGGAGCTGGAAGGTGCGCAGCTGCGTCGAGAGGGAAGAAAAAGGGCGGATCTTTTGGATGACGCAGTTGGAAGAAGCGCCAGATGGCAGCTGGGAATCGAAATTCTCAAAGATTTCTAAGGAGATGTGACGACGCTGCCGGGGAACTTTGCAGCGCGAACTTGTTTTGGGAGAGGTTGAAGCTTGAGCCTTGAGCCTCGCGCCGTGTTTGAGGTTTGGTTATGGGAACTTCTGAGGAACCAACAAGCACCAAGCAATCGGCAGGTCCCGCACCTTCCTTACAGGCAGTGTCGGCAGTGTCCCTAGAGGGCCCCCTAATAAAAGCTCTGTGTGGAAGGTGCGGGCGGGAGTCTGCTTGAGCTGTGGCGGTAGTCCTACGGTGTGGCGGTGCATTTTGCATGGGCCTTGCTCACTGAGATAACCCTGAAGCTTCCCCTCCCATTAATCACATGGCCTTACAATTGATCTGTTGCGATAAGGCGACAAAACTCCAACAAACCTTTTGCTTTTCTTCCTCGCAATCGCCCAGTTTGGTGACTGAATTGTTTTAATTTGATCAAGGTATATTGTCCATAGTACTGCCAGTAGTATATAACTCACCACCAACTGATCGTACAACTCCAGCCATTTGACATCGTCACATCTGACTTACAGGAGGCAAACAGGTATATCAACGCCGATCGCAGCAACAAGGCGAAACGAGCAAGTTAAAAGCACCAAGATGCCCGCAACCGCAACTGCCAGGATCCCCATCATCGACATCTCGGCAAAGGATGTAGATCAAACGGAAATTGCCCGTCAGCTTGTCGATGCTGCCGAGGAGCATGGCTTCATTTACATTCGCAATCTTGGTCAAAACATCTCGGCCGCAGATATCAATGGCGCATTCAGCATCGTAAGTCGCCACGTAAATTACTCCTGGCGATAACAAGCAGTCAGCTAACTTCGTAAAAGTCGAAGAAGATATTTGATCGTCCGCTGAAGGAGAAGCAAAAATGTACCATCCAGACTAATAACCGAGGTTGGTCTGGCATGCACTCTGAGACGCTGGACCCCAAAACACAAAGGGTAGGAATCTCCTAAATGCGATGAATCAAGAGCCTTGCTAATGGGGTTTCAACAGGTTGGAGACTTCAAGGAGTGAGCTGCTCGCAGATCTTGATTGAAAGCTTCGGACACATGCTGACGTGGCCCAGAGCCTTTAACTTTGGAGAGTTCATCAACGGCAAAGCACAACAACCCATCCCTTCTGCTCTCCTACCAGACGAACCGCAGATCAGCGATTTTGCCGATTCGTGTCATCACCTATGTCAGAAGCTCCTCTATCTCCTCGGTTTAGGTCTAGAAGTAGATACAACTCGCTTGCCTCCTCTCTCCAGGTTGTGTACTGACTCAATTTCTCAGGTCGGCGACTTCTTCTCTTCAGCCCACAACACCGCGAGAGGGGCATCGAGTTCCATCCTGCGCTTTCTCCGCTACCCGCCTCCTAACGCAACTAAACACTCATCCTCTGATTTACGTGCTGGCGCCCACTCCGACTATGGCTCTATTACGCTACTTTTTCGCCTCAAAGGCCAAGCTGGGCTAGAGTTATTAAGCAAAGACAACATTTGGACTCCTGTGCCCGTCTGTCCACCCGGCACTGAGAACGATCCCAGCCCCCCAATCCTCGTCAATATCGGCGACCTATTATCCTATTGGACGAACGGACTGTTCAGAAGCACTGTACACCGCGTTGCATTCCCATCCGATGGTTCGCCAAGTGTACAGGGTGAGGGGAACGCCGGGCCAAGATACTCAATCGCTTACTTTTGTCATCCTGTCGGCTCGATGACGCTTGAGCCTGTTCCAAGTCAGCGCGTAAAGGATTTTCGGCCTTCTGAAGAGAGGGACGAAGTGAACCCATACGCAACAAAAAAGATGATGACTGCCGATGACCATTTGATGATGAGGCTTTCCGCGACGTACGGAGACTTGCACAAAAAAGGAAATTGAATAAGCAGCCTAAGTTACCAGGAGAATACATAGAGGAGTTGGCGCTGATATGAAGCTGGGTCAGATGATTTATTGTATGATATGCTATATCTACTTTTGATTACTTCAGACTACCCCTCAATGTTATGAGGTATCAGGTTCTTAACAAACCACTGGGTAACAACAGAAACATTGCTTCTTCTGGCTGTGGCGAGGCTATGGGCCTTTTCGAGTAAGTCGCAAACCAGCGCGAAAGGAAGTGGCATCTTGCGTTATCGCAGTATCATGACAGTTCCCAACACTGATAAGGCGAGCTGCGCAGTTGAATCATTGCTAACTGGAGCAAGCTTGGCAATTCGAGCAATGGTTGTGGCAGAAGAGGTTGATGTTTGGAAGCAAACATAGTATCGTTAGCCATCGGGTTTTGACACGCCTTCTTAAGTTGTCACGACTCTGTTCCTACCAGGTCGTGCCTCAATGTACGTCGCCGAGAACAGACGCGCGCTGCCTCAACGTGGTTAAAGCTTAGCTTGGGAAGGAGGGCACGCGACCCTGACGAGAGATCACGTGCAGCGGGGAAGTTCCTTTCATCTACTCAATTAAGCCGAGCCAAAGTGAACAAACTTCAGCGAGAGTTCAGAACCGTATTCGATTTAAACGGCAACGGCCAACGAATTACACATGGAACTACCTTGACGTCGCTGATGCGTACACTAAACTTTGGCGGAAATTAATCGACAACTAAGTTAGTTGTTGCAGCTCAAATTCACCCGGCCGACTGGGGTCCCTTGCAGCATCGGGTGGAACAGACCGTCCTGTGGGCAACTCGCACTTCGTCTGCTAACGGTGCTGCCCCTGCTGAGGCGCAGCGAACGGTCTCAAGCCAGCCAATGTTAGCAGCCCAACTAACTGTGGGTTTGGCCCGGCAACGGTGAACTTCGAGTGCTCGAATTGGATCCACCAGACGGGGGAAAAGGTCGACAACTAGGGACCAAGGTTGGACGTTTGACAAGCATAGAAGCACAAAGGATGAGCTGCTACTGTTAAAACTTCTTATGTGCACTTTTATGCAGCAGGCTAACATGTTCCAGAGCGGCGATCCAATGCAGACAGCTGGTTGTTGGGGTAAAATGGTGCGATTCGAAGTGTCGTTTCAGCTGGTGATGCACTTGAAGAGGCGGAAGCCATTGGATAAACTAACATGGGAATACGGATACCACCAATGCAGGTTGCCCTTGGGTGGACGCCGATGCCGAAGCAGATCATAAACAAAGAACCAATCTCGTGATCATCTATTTGCAGATGGGCTTCTTTACACCCGCTGACTGCTGAGCTTTTTCTGGCTTCTCTCCGCTCTCTTCTGCACCCACCCGCTGTTATTGCTCCCCCTTCCTCACTCCTACGTCTCCTCTCTCACCTTGCTTCGCTTCGCCTCACCTTGCGTTGCATTGTCCAACCAGGGAATACTCCGTATCCGCAATGCTCAACTGCTCCTCGCTCACCACACAAGCGCTGTGACCCCCCAATCTCGCACAGTTGCCCGTTATACGCTGTCCCAGGCCCGTCAACACTTGCATACCGCCAACTCAACCTACGATACCGGTTAGGCTACTGTTATTGTCTCTAAACAGCCACTCAATCAATTTATGCTGGTTAAATCGTTTCCCTCCCATAGCCAATTGTCGCGCTGCCTCTATCACTCGGCCGATATTCCTTTGTTTACCAGCCCGATCCGAACGCCTCCGACTCACGTTGCAGCACACTCTGTCGCAAAGTTCCATCCGCTGATCAATTGACTGTCCTCTCTACCCTGGCCAATCTCCTTGGCTCAGACTCGTACCGTACGTATACGGAACTCCTTACAGTTTAACGACATACAGTAGGCTGCAGACCGCTCATACAGCACAGTCCAATGGTGACTACCCGATAAGGTTCCCCTAGACACCGCTGTCGTCTCTGCTCTCGGCGACTGGACCACTTTTTTCAGAACCACCAGACAGGCTCCTGGACAGCCACGGACGCTATAGCGCTGCCGGGCCTCCACCACTACCGAACCCGGCCCCAGGCCCCTAATGCGCAACACCAGCCTTGCCCCTAAACGCGTGGTCGCTTGAGGTGGCCCAGGGGACTATTTCGTCCACTCATGCCTGCCTTTCTTTTTCAACTTTGTCTCGTCAACCGTTGCTCTTCCACTCTCTTTGATGACCGTTGTCATCTAATTCCAGCACATCGCAGAGCGCTCGTTGCCAGGGCCGCCGCCGCCGCCGCCAGATCGCGGCGTCGTAAAGCCTTCCGAGCTCCAGCCACTCATTTCCCGCGACGCCGAAACGGCAAGCTTCCTATCAGCCACTCTCTTCACAATAAGTTCGATTCTCAGCTTCTCGAGCGCCTGATCATGATGGCTTCACATCAAGAGATCCGTCGCCGTCATTCGGTAGCAGACCGCACGCCTGCGAATTTTGATGCGGATATTGTAGCAATCTCGACGACTGCCGACACTGTACCCAACATGGCGGCCCCTGAACCCAAGTCACGAACTGAAGCAGCTCGGGACCTTGCACGAGCTCGTCTTGAGATGCCGGCAGAAATCATACCAGCCTCTAAAAAGGCACCGGGATCGACAGTGTCAATGCCTCCCCCGTCAGTTCCGAAGCTCAATGGTTCCTCATTCCGTCGTCATACGCGCGCCAAGTCGAGCATGTCCCGACATGTCAACCGGCTGTCGCTCACACTTCCCATCGCGCCCCCTACTAGCGACCCTTCACGCCCGACACCCACCTCGGCCTCGGCGACTTCGGTTCCTCAGACGCCTGTCGACTCCGCTGCGACGTCGCCTTCAGATGCTAGCGAATTCATCATCGCCATTGCGGCTCAAGAGCGAAAAGTGTTGGAACTGCGGGAGGAGCTATCGCGCGCCGAGTCAGACCTCTCAACGCTGAGAAAGAAGTGGTCGAAATTTTCGCGTGAGAACCCCTACCAGAGAGGGGAGCACGTATTCTCGGAGGCTGTGCGGTCCGCTGCGCATCCGTTAGATGAGGATTCGTCGACGAACAGACGTGGTGCCGACCTGGACCGCAAGAAGATATCCGTTCAGAATCCACCATCAACACCCGGTCGGCGGAGGGTCATGCGCGGCGGCCACACGAGAACTCTGTCTCTGCTCTCGCCGGCGAAGGCAGAGTCAGGGTTTTCGCTACACGAAGATGGCGAAGGACCTCCCGTATCTGCTGGACTGCCACTACCCCCCATTGAGCGCAGGACCGCTCAGCTGACCAACCCTAACCTGGCGAAGCGAGCATCATGGCAGCCCCGAACTCAACAGCAGAACGCTGCGGCAATGCCGCAGCTCGTTGCGGACTTTAAGCTAGGACTCCGGGCCTTTGTGGAGGACATCCGGCAGATCACCGTGGGCGACGAACCGATCTCGGGACAGCCGACACGCTCGAACAGCACGTCAAACGATGGCCGCAGCGCCTACCGGGATTCTCCTCCAGGGAACCAGGACACTATCCGGGCTAACCACCCGCTTCGACCCAAGGTGAGCACCGTTTTCGAGCAGAATAATACGGCGGCTACAGCGCCGTCATCAGCCAGCAATACTGAGGGAGCCTCACGACACAAGGCCAAGACGGCGAGCAAGAACAAGCGTTATTCCTGGACCCCGTTAGGATTCGACGCGCTCGACGATGACGACTGGTCCAATTGGGGCGAGTCCCCTTCCTCGTCCAAAACCTCACGCTGGAGCGGCTCCACTATAGGAAGCAGCGTTGATGAAATACCTGCCTTGTCCGAACGCGAGGAGGCTGTCACGACACCGGAGTAGGTCGAAGCGCAGAGTGGCTCAATCCGCCCCCACGTAGTACTGACCGATTCCCATAGGAAGAAGTCCAACGGGTATGAGACGCCGCTCATGTCTCCCCGACTAGGGGAGCTCCTGCCCAACGTGGTCAACAGTTTCTCTCCGAGCAACATCAGACGAACGGCGCATAACCTCATGGAAGAGTGGGAGAAGTCCCTCATAGAGCCTCAGACTGAGCAGGACAAAGAGAATAGTATTTGATGGCAGGTACCGAGAACTGCTGCTGCACAGGTGCATCAGACAACGACGAAGCACGATAGAAAACATAAAATCACAAAACGAAACGAAACGCGAAGACGATACAGAAAGACGGAAAGACAGGAAGAAGACTCAGCATCATAGGTCGACATGCTGATGGTGGATATCAAGACTCGACGAACTACTGGAACAAGGGTTTCTGCTGCATGGACCAGTCACCTTGCTTGCTGTAAAGGGATCTTGAGAGGGTGGCTCTGATTTTGCGTTGTACATTGAGAATGGTTGTGGATCTTGATCTTGCTCCTGTTTTTTCATGCGTTTTCTGTTCTCTTCTCCCCTCTTCGCACCCCATCTCTCCTGTTCCGCATTCTGTTTGGATCGTGCTGGAAATGTCAAAGTTCAGCGTTTGTCGAGTTGGTGTTGGAAATAATGATGAATCGATGACCATTATGAGTGATGACTGAAGAATCATCACATTCTGAGTCTGCATTCGAAAATACAATGAATTTACTGTGTAAGTACCCTTGCGAGTTTCTACTGTGAAGCGATGTGATATGATATGACATGACATGACATGACAGGACTGTTGTATGCCGAAGGAGTCGCATGCAACGGCATTCTCCAGATCCCATCACCCGCCAGGATAGTCAACAAACCTAATAGCATCTACAAAAAATCGATCAATCATCTTCCCCATCGACGTGGGGCCTGATTACATTCCCCGTACCCAACGTTCTCACGCAGATAAATCCCATCCAAGGAAGTCACTAGTCTAACTTGGATAGGCGGCACTAACGGAGGGTTATCTGGAACAAGCATACATTAAGGAGGTACATATACACATTACAGTAAAGCGGTAACTGCGGTTGCCAAAGCAGCCGGAACGCATCAGTTTGAAAGATGGCATAGAGACACGGTGTGACAATCGTGACCACGTGACAATCAATGTAAAGCAGATGGACAAGCGTTTGACCGGAACCAGGTTTCAACAAGACAAGACAGGCGTGCCAACAAGCGTTTCTATTCCCTTCCGAGACAAATGACGTGTGGTGCTTGATACACTTTACACTTCTCGCAATGCCGCGGACACCGACCAAGTTGCGAATGCGAGGTTCGGCTCAAAGTCTGGTTAGCCCAAGGTCAAATGCGGTCCAGCTCATTGGCGAGGAGATGGAAGCGAGTGCGAGAAGGGATCCCCAGCGACACTTTGCCCGACGTGGACATGTTCCAGTCAGCGCTGCGAGTGAGCGGCTGTGCCAAGGCATAAGCTGACCCGGAGTGACGGGTGCGACGTCCACAATGGTGTCGGACTCGGTCTTCAGATTCGGGTTCAGGTTCAGATACTTTGGCTCAGTGGGAAGTGCGTGGCCGTCGCTGCAAGTAGCATATATAGAGAGCGATTATGGAAGGGCCTGTCTGTCAGGATGCTGAACGACTCGGTAGCATAGCATCATCATCATCACCATCATCATCATCATCAACACCATAGCACGAGTCCAGCCGTTTAACACCGATAAAGAGATTGTCATTTTTTCGTGGGCTTCAAAATTCACAACTATACATAGTCTCGTATACGGGTACTATTATAGATCATAATGCCTTCCGAATTCAGAGCCAAGCTAGCTCCCACCGAGAAACCACTTACATGGCAATCTGCCTCGGAAACATACGTACGTCGAGATAGCTTACCGGTCGAACTGGAGCTCCTCCGCACGTACACAGAAGCACACGAAACTGACGCATGCCAACTTCTCACAGTTCATCTTCAAAGATTCCTTCAAACCACATACCATCGTTCTCATCGGCGCACTCCTACAAATCATCATATCCGCCATATTACCTCTACGATGGGCAGTCGTCCCCGCCACCGTCGTGCTCCTCAACTCAGCCATATCCACCGCGATGCAGATCCTCTCCTCGAAGCCAACCGAATACAACGCGCACGTCGTCCCGGGCCGAGCGAGCCCCCAGATTCCCCTCCGCTCATCGACCCTCGACGGCGGCACCAGCGGGAAGGGCACGCTCTCCTTCGGCCGCCAACCCGCCGCCTCGCCCGTCGTCGTCTTCAACATCGGCGCCCAGTACAACCACCCGCTCGGCATACTCGCTCCCGGCGTCGTGGAGACGCTCGACTACTTCGGCAAGCTGGCCCGGGACATCGACCGTCGCCGCGACGAGCTCGGGATGCTGGGCGCGACGACCATGCAGACCAACGAGCGCGCCAGCAACAACACGCTGTTCACCACGTTCTACTTCCGGGACGTGGAGGCCCTGAACCGCTTCGCGCACGAGGAGCTGCATCGGAAGGCGTGGGATTGGTTCATGAAGCACAAGAGCCGGTTTGCGCACATCGGCATCTTCCACGAGACGTTCTGCGTGCCTGCGAGGGCGTACGAGGCGATCTATCTGAACTGCAACCCCATGGGCTTGGCGAGGGCGGTGGTGAGGAGCGTTGATGAGGGAGGGGAGGAGAGGTGGGTGAGTGCGTTGGTGGATGCTGACACGCCGGCTCTGAAGACGCAGTATTCGAGGATGTCGAGGGATGGCGTGGGAAATGCGAGGGAGTTTTGAGATTGGTTCTGAGTAGTAGCAGTAGCAGATATAGGCTTGGACGTCTCGATGCTGCACGATAGCGATCAGGATAGAAAGCGTCCTAGACCGGTAATAGCACTTGGTATAGCTAACAACTCTTGTCAGATAGAAGCAGTATAAAAAACAGATGACGAATACACTTCTGTTCATACTATTTCGTCGCGTCGAAAACATGACATCAAGTTTAGCATGCCGTTTCAGACGTGTCGACCATATCTGCAAAGTTGACGCGAGACTTGACTGGTGGGAATCGCGCTCGTCCAAATATCAAAACTGTCTATTCTTCGCAACGTCCTAGACTAGATCATCGACTGTATAAAGTTACCCCTCAAGATATACAACATATACGTGTTTTCTCACAGAGTACACGGAACTTGGCAGAGCCTATCAATCGTCGGGATCGGACGTGCTCTGCTTTGCTTTGCCCCCCCTTGACGCCTTCAACTCCAAAGCCCAACTACGAGACAACTCTCGAAACCAATGCAAAAAAAAAAAAAAACCCCTCGTCTTTCGAGGTAGTAGTTCTGGAACCATCTATCGACCAATCTCGTCCGTCAAGACAAAGACAGACCCAGCGATGACACCGACCAGGATGAGCGTCGTCAGGATACCAGCGCCTGCCTTGTCTGCTGTGGTAATCTTGCTCTGGTGCTTGTTCACATTGTCCGAGTCCTTGCTACCGGCGTTGTTGTCTCCCTTGGACGTACCACCCGTCTTCTTGGTGACGGGCGACTTGCTCTTCTGCACGAGCGTGTACGAAACCATCTGTACCGCGTTCATCTGCGGGCTGACACCGGTAAGACCATCGAATGTCCCACCAGTCCAGCTAAACCCACAAGCTGTATTCGGGTGTCCCTTGAACTTTCCCTCCTTGTCCATGCCTGTACAGACCTGGGCAGCAGCTGCCGCGCTCTTCTTGATGATCTTGATGATAGGGTCGTACGTGTACGGCGCCATCTGCGTCGTAGCAACGAGCCAGCGTGCGAGGTAGCCCTTGAAGGACTGCTGATCCTGGTTGCATTGCTTGGTCGGCTCGCAGAACTGTTCGTAGAAGATGCCGTCCTTTGTGAACTTCTGAAGCGAGTAGTCGAGCATGGTATCAAGCCGGTCCTTCCACTTGGCGTCCTCGGTCAGGTTGTACATGACGGCGGCGCCGTGGAGGAAGATGCCCGAGTTGTAGCTCCACTCAGCGCGATCGATGTCGCTGCAGTCCTTGTTGTCGATGGTGATACCGTCCAGGACCGCCATCTTGTCGGTGATGAGGGTGCTCTGCATCTGCCATTCCCAAATCTTCTCGGCCCACTCACTGAAGGTGTCGTTGCCAGTGTAACGAGCCAGTCGCGTAGCAATGTTGAAGAAGCAGCCGTTGGAGATGGAGTTCTTGTAGTTGAAACCAGCGTTGAAGGTGAAGATCTGCCAGCGGAGACCTCCGCCGCAGTGCAGCTTGTCCCAGCGACCGACGTACTCGTTGAAGACGGCTTGCACGAGGGCGATCCATTGGGGCTTGTCCTCCGGGGGATCGGGGAACTTTCGCTCGGCAGCGGCCATTGCGGCAATGGCCCAGAAGCCCTGGTCGTCGTTTCCCTCGGTTCGGGTTTGGTTGATGGGCATGTAATCGGCGTCAGGGCCGGCCTGGTGAACCAAAGCCTGCAGCGTGATGTCGTTGTAGGATTCGTCACCGGTCAGCCACCAGTAGTCGATGAGGGCGCCAAACATGGCACCGGCCTCCCACCCTGAGAGACGTTAGCGATTAGGGGGGCCCTTCCGAGAGGCGACGGTATCGAGTTCTCACAGTAGTAGGGGTCTGGCAAGTTTCCGGGAACATCGCCAGTGTTGTTACCGGTGTAGTACTTGACCATGCCATAGGCGATGGTCGCGGCGGCTTCCTTGATGGATTCTGTCGCCGACGCGTTAGCCTTCACGAGCGACTGACCCTTGACGGGGACGGAGAGATGGTGATGGTGATGGATGAGGAAGGACGAGGCTGCCTACCGTCGCTATCCCACTGCACGTCGATTGCGCGGGTAGGGGTTGACAAAAAGGCGAGGCCCGCTGTGGCCGCCTTGAGTATCGACTTCATGGCTGGTCCTGGACTCTAGGGGGTCTAGAGATCCTCGATAATGATAAAAACGAGCGACAGTATAAGCCAAAGCCAGACGTAGGGATACCAAACGAAGGGAAGGAGTGTACGGGAGTGCGTGTGCCGTATGTTGTGTATGAAAGGACAAGCTTGTCGCTGCTCATTAAAGCCACAGAGACATCAAAGCGCCCAGAATGGTCCCACGCAGGCCTCCTGGTCGCGCCGATCCGGTGGCTCCGCTTAACTAGCTAGAGTAGTCCAATGAAGGGAAGAAGGACAGGCGCCAAGCGAGTTTGGCCCAAATTCTGAGAGTAGGCAAGGAGATAAGGTCGATAGTACTACGAATAGCTGGAGACTATGTACCGTGTGCGCAGTTGTAGAGTACAGCTGACTCCGGGATTCCTCAACCTAGAGCAGAATTGATGAGATGGGGGAATAGAGGTGAGCGCGGATGGAGAGAGAGCAGGTCGGAGTGGGAACAAGGCCGTGCTGTAAGGGGTCTTGCATGAATATTGGGACGGGGGCGACAGGGAGGGTGTGGCGCATCCTCTCGACGCTCTGTTCGGCGGTTGGCGGCGGTTCGGCGGTTGGCGGTTTGGCGTTTGCCGTTCGGCTGCAGGGCCGTTCAGGAGAGCGAGAGCCAGCTATCCAGTGAAATCTTAGCGGGTATGGATAGCCTCCAGAGTGGCTTCGTGTCCGCAAATCAATCAATCCCAGCGCTCAAGCCCAAGCCCACATGATCCAATCCCCACAAAGCAGAGGGAAAAGGGAGGTGAGATGAGAGCACCGTGTAGCAGTACAGTGTGGTGATGGTGAATCGACGGTGAAGCGCACCGGATGGACACTGAACGCGCGTTGCTGCTAGGCTGTGCTCGAGCTCGAACGGCAAGTGCAGGCAAGGGGCTGAATAATAATAAAAGGTCTTGTCTCGTCTACCTTATGCGTACTACTCCGTAATCGTCCTCAAGTGAGCACTCACTGGGCTGTCACCAACGATGTCTCTGTTTCCATTGTTGTCCGACACGTAGACTAGTTGAGTGGCCTGTCGCTTTTCGATTGACTCTGGGTTTTATCTCGGCTTCGTAACGGTTCACTCCTGATGGTATGCTCTCTTCAACCCCCTGGAATGCCAGTGCAGCAACTTTGAGAGCAAGGAACTGCTTTCTCTTCTCCCCGACTCCGCAATCAGACTGACCACTTCAGCACTAGCAGTCTAGCAGTATTGTTCAGATCAGTACTCCGTATACGATTTGTTTTTCTTTCTTTCTGTTCCACTTGAAGTCTTGTCTCGCGTGTGTGGCGAGTCGAGTTACCAATATTACGGGCACGGCTATGGTGCAGAGTACGGAGTGCAGACCTCCATACTCCGGTTAATCACTAACTTATTACTGTATAAGCTAAGTAGTGGTGACGTAAAGTCGCATTCACCCGAGCCCCCCACGCTATCCCCCGCGTTTCCCCAAGAGCGATGTGCCCCCCACCTCCTCATCAGGTTGTCTCCGTCCCTCCATTTCCATCGGCTGTACTTCCGGCTTCAAGCTTAACATATGGAAGCGTTTGCTCGAGGAGCCGGGTCGTCGGAAAAGCGGTTCGAGTTGAAAGAGAGAAGCATCAAGCACCAGCTGGCTTATCCGAAAACTTGTATAGAAGCTATGCTTGAACGTAACATGTTAAGAACTGACTTACATCCCTCGTGTAGATGCCCCCAACTGACGTACCTAGAAAAAGGAAGCCTTACATCAAAGTAACCTGATTGACCTCGCGATACGTCACTTGACAAGCTCGAAGAGCCACTTATAGCATCACATGCAGCATCCTGCAGTAGTCGGTACTACTCTTTTCTCTCTCAACTGCTGCCGTAGTGAAGCTGCAACCTAAAACCACGCTCTTAAACGGCCTCGCGCAGATCAATTGACCAGCTCTACAGCACAAAAACAAGCTCATCATGTCGTCCAAACACTTCATCAACGACCCAAACCATCTGGTGGAAACCGCTCTCCAGTCGCTGACCTTCACCAACCCCTCGATCGCTCTCGACCGCGACCACAAGATCATCTACCGTCGTCCCGGAACAGATGCCTCGCCTCAAGTTTCCATCATCTCCGGAGGCGGTTCCGGTCATGAGCCTTCCTTCGCCGGCATGGTTGGCCGCGGTATGCTCTCCGCCGCCGTCGCTGGAACCATATTCGCCAGCCCCTCTGCCGAGCAGGTCCGGACTGCCATTACATCTCGTGTTGACACGGACATGGGTGTGCTGGTCATTGTCATGAACTACACCGGCGACATTCTCAACTTTGGCATGGCCGTGGAAAAGGCCAAGGCTGCTGGCAAGGCGGTGGAGATGGTTGTCGTGGGCGACGACGTTGGTGTTGGTCGTGCGAAGGCAGGCAAGGTTGGACGACGAGGTATTGCGGGAACCGTCCTCGTGCACAAGATTGCCGGCGCAATGGCAGCCAAGGGCAGGCCGCTCGAGGAGGTGGCCAAGGTGGCGCGATTGGTCGTGGATAGCATGGTCAGCGTCGGCGCCAGTCTAGAGCACGTTCACGTTCCTGGTCGTGTGGTCGACACCGAAGGATCCTTGGGCCCCGATGAAGTAGAGATTGGCATGGGAATTCACAACGAGCAGGGCTCTGCCCGCGGAAAGCTTGAGTTGCCCGAACTCGTAGCCAGGATGCTCAAGCAATTGCTGGATCCCAACGACAAAGATCGCGCCTTTGCCAGAATTGGGGACAGAGACACAATCCTCCTGGTCAACAACCTTGGAGGTGTGAGCGTCTTGGAGATGAGCGGCGTGGCCGCCGAGGTTGTTGGCCAGCTGGAGAGCAGCTACAGCATCAAACCTGTGCGCGTCCTCAACGGCACATACATGACTAGTTTGAACGGCTTAGGCTTCAGCATCACGCTACTATCAGCGTTCGACCACGCCCTGAGCGCACCCAGCGTGGTCGAGCTGCTGGATGCTCCCAGCGAAGTCGTTGGCTGGGCGGCTCCAATCGCTACCAGCACTTGGGAGGCCAAGAACACGGCTACGAGAACGGAAAGCGCTGGAGCCAGTCAGGAGGTCAAGCCCAGCAACCTCAAGACGGATGCTTCTAAGGCGCAGTCTGCACTGACGACTGCCTTGAAACGTGTGATTGAAGCTGAGCCTGAAGTCACCAGATACGACACGGTAGTTGGAGACGGAGACTGCGGTATCGGTCTCAAACGGGGAGCTGAATGTTAGTAATGCAAACTGAGTCGACAGAGCCAAATGCTGACAATGTTATAGCGATCCTGAAGCATATCCAAGAGCACCCAATGAGCGGCGATGTGGTAGTCGACCTTGCCGCCATCGTGACGGTTGTAGAGAACACCATGGACGGCACATCAGGCGCTCTATACGCCATCTTCCTCAACGCCCTCGTCCAAGGCCTCCGCGACGTTGGACCTGGCGATGTAGATGCAAAAGCGTGGGCCACCGCGCTCAAGAAAAGCAGCGAAGCCCTATCCGGCTACACGCCCGCACGACCGGGCGATCGCACCCTAGTTGACGCGCTGTACCCATTTGTCGAGACTCTGGCCGACACTGGTGATCTCAAGAAGGCGGCGGAGGCGGCCAAGAAGGGTGCTGAGGATACCAAGGGTATGCAGGCTAGCCTGGGACGATCGGTGTATATTGGTGGTAGCGGCTATCAGGAGGTGCCCGATCCTGGCGCATGGGGATTGGCCTGCTTCTTCCTCGGCCTGACAGAGTAGTTAGGTAAACGTCGAGCGCGAGACGTTTAAGATCAGAGTTAGCATCAGCATGAATAAGATGAAAGGTGACGATTTGCTCAGGTGCGTAAAATGACATTGTTTTCAACGCCTATGGAGTCCCTGTGAGTCTTGCCCGTAAGACTATACATACAACCAACATTCCGTCCTCGTAAGAAAATCCTCGCATCGCAAACCGTGGCGGGATTGTTGTTTAGCTCAGAAGCACCAAGATAACGCTATCACCTCTCAAGAACCTGTTACGGGGTCAGCATTCGTCCAGCTTGCTGCCTATGACGCAGCGAATGGGGGAGTCGCCGTTGCGCCAGTCGCCACTATCAGACTCACATCTTGCTAATGAATCGATCCTTATTCACCGGTCGCCCCTTCTTGCCGTTCGCTAATCGTGGTGTCTCCGTCCACATCTCCTTGACATTCTCGAGCACCATATTGCAGTGTCTGTCAAAGGCCTTGACGCGCGCGAGCAGCTTGCGGTTGTTTCGGATTGAGATGAGCACCTGGACGTGCGAGCGGACGGCGGTCTGGAGGATGGATAGGGGTCCGGCGGAGAACTCGTGCTCCTCGAGCTGGGCAATCTCGTACTCGCTGTTAGGCAATCTTTGTTAGCGGTGGCTGTCTTTCGTCGCGAGGTGGGAGTTGCGAGGCATACGTAAGTTCCGAGCGCGACTTGGTAAGGAGCTCCCTATTAGAATGTTAGCATCGATGACGGTACAGCGGTAGGATATTGCGACTCACTGAATCTTGGGGTCCGACATCTTATGGAATTTGCGTCGTGAGAATGGCGAGTATGTGGATGCCGCGCGCAAGGCTGAAGTCGAGAAGCTCAAAAGTCGACAACTCCAGCAACCTTTCTTCTGATTGGTCATGGCTGTGGAGACGGCCTTCGACAGCTTTGTCAGGTGACAGTACGTACCGGCAGATCGCGAGCCACTTGTATTGTTGCGAGCTTATCGCCTATCGGAAAGCTGCCGCGCCTTTCCCTCGGGAACAATTTTGGTCTGATGCCGACTGGTGAGGAAAAGGGAAAAGCATTACCGCGGAAGCCCGTCAAACCACCAACAGCCGCGGCAACCCCCCTCACTTAAAACAGGTGTCTGATGCGTATGCGTTGCACGTGAAGCGCATCGTCATCCTCCACAACCACCCATGATGTCTTTCCGAAATCTTGCTGTTCGAGCTGGCGCTGCCGCCAACACGGCCAGCCGAAGCTCCTTCAACATGGCCAGGATGTACAGCTCATCAGGCGCTCGACAGGTACTGACCTCACGGGCCAATCTTGTAGCAGAGCGCAGATTCTAACTGAAATTCATTAGTTGTCCAAGGAGGCACAATCGATTCGGGATCTGCCGGGCGACGAAGCCAACGATGTCGTTTTCGAGAGCAAGTACGGTCTCCGTACCGTGATGCTCAACCGACCCAAGAAACTCAACTCGCTCAATGCTTCGATGATCCGCAAGATTGTCCCCAGGCTAATTGAGTGGGAGAAGTCGGATCTGGCCAACGTTATCGTCATGAAGGGTGCGGGCGAGAAGTCTCTTTGCGCTGGTGGTGACGTTGCGGCGCTTGCTAAGCTCAACCAGGAGGGAGAGGATGGGTGGAAGAAATCGGCCGAATACTTTGCGCTCGAATACAAGCTCGATCATTACATCGCCACATACAACAAGCCGTACATTGCCTTCATGGACGGCATCACAATGGGTGGTGGCGTTGGTCTCAGTGCACACGCGCCCTTCCGGATTGCGACCGAGAAGACCGTCTTCGCCATGCCAGAGACGACTATTGGATTCTTCCCCGATGTTGGTGCTTCCTTCTTCTTGCCTCGGATGAACGGCTCTGTCGGAACGTACCTTGCGCTCACGAGTGAGCGATTGACCGGCCCTAATGTGTTTTACTCCGGTCTTGCCACTCACTACCTGCACTCTACGAGTTTGCCTGACCTCGAGGCTCGTCTCGCCGAGCTGCGATTCTTGGACAGCGACGATCTCCCCCAACGACTCGACCTCATCAACCAGACGCTAGAGGAGTTCTGCACCGGTCTGCCATATGACCAGCCCATGCAGCTGTCGGGTGAGGTCCGTCAGGCCATCGACCGCTGCTTCAACAAGAACACCGTCAGTGAAATTATTGAGGCGCTCCAGGCTGAGCGCGGTTCGACCGAGGAGTGGGCGCAGAAGCAGCTGGCGACGCTGCAGAAGCGTTCACCCACGTCGGTGCACGTGGCGCTGCGACAGATGCGTGTGGGCGGCGACTGGAACATTGCCGAGACGTTCAAAAAGGAGCACCAGATTGCGAGCAAGTTTATGCAGCACCCTGACTTTACGGAGGGCGTGACAGCGCTGCTGGTGCGCAAGGAGGCGCCCAAGTGGCAACCTGAGTCTCTGGAGGCTGTCGTCAGTGGCGGTGACGATGTCACCAAGCCCTTCTTCAACTTCAACAAGAAGGAAAACATCGAGCTCTTCACCGACCGGACCTTTACTTCGTACCCCCACCAGAAGCTGGGTGTACCTACGGAGAAGGAGATTGAGAAAGTATTGTCAAGCAATGCCTCTTACACACCTAAGGAGCTCGCGCACCAGATCATTGCCTCGCGCAACAACCGCCAGGGTGTTTCAGACATCGTAAACGAGATCATCAGCCGCAAGACGGAAGTGAATGCCAAGGGTAAGGTACGCTGGGTAGAGGAGGATTCGCTACCTACGAGCCGTCTGTAGGAGAGATCCAGTTGTAGGGGATCTATTACTGGAGCTTTGATATCTTGTAAAAATAGAAGCGCTGCTCGATGGTGTTGGGCGGTAAAACAGCCGTGCTGATAGATGAGAATAGCATCGATGTAATCATATTTTTGTTTTGTTTTTATCTTATTTTGTTCCAACCTAGTGGAGGCATCTCACGCATTAACGGAGACATGAAGAAAGCAGGGGGGGGTTCAAGATGCGATGCTTCGTTGTCGCAAAGGCGTGATGCTGCCAAAAGTAGCGAATCAGAAGGATGAAAGGTGGGGTGATGAGAAAACACCAAATTTGCATCAGAACGTTCACCAAAGTGGTGATTGACAAGCTTCATCTCATTGGGTGGTTCAAACGAACCGGGCGTGCTAGCAAAGAGAGTGAGCGTGAAATGAGGGGGATTGCAACTTGTGCGGTAAGCAGTACCAACACCAAGCCAGATATTTGAGCATGCTCGCACGAATGAATTATTGGGATCACGCGGCAAGGAGAAAGAACCAAGGAGGTACAAATAGCACCATCAGGCTTATCGTTCCGAGACCCAAGTTCTCGATAGGTTGACGGGGCTTCTAGGTTTATATGCTGAGAATCGAGACGTGCTCGGCCAAATGCTGGGGATATATAAAGGACAGGCCCGCCCAGTTTGAGAGGCAACAGAAAGGTCAAGGAGCACCAAATTCTCGACCGAACTTCCTCCCAGTTTCACCTTTCTTCCCGTCAGCTTTACCCATCGTTTTGGAGCGCTGTTGCTGGGTTATCGCAAGCGAAGATCGAGGGGGCAACCAGCGTACGCAGTATCCACGGCTCCCGCTCCGCTGGTGGCCTAAGGCTGCACCAGCTGACGACCCGATTGCCATACAAGGGCAGAAGGACGCTGGTTTTGGCACGTGATTCAAATCAGGCAGACACACTCTGGAATTTGGAAGATCGTTCATCGGATTTCCAGACGGTCTTGCGAACTCATCGATCAAGGATCAGAAGCCGACATTTGCGATAGCGCACGGAGATAGCGCTAGGAGGGCCGGAAGAAGACAAAAGTGGAGCCTTTCCAGTTCCGAGATTCTGGGTGGGCATCCTCCGAGACGTCCTCCGTCATCCTTACCGCAGGTTCCACTCTACCCGGGCCCGGGCTGCACGTGTTGTCCCGTTGCGCGTTGGACCCTCCAAAGCGCGCTAACGGCACGTCACTGACGCCTGTTCCAGCGCCTACAACCACTATAACCCGCTACAACTCAGCGCTAATCTCACCACCACAACACCAACACCACTGCAGTACTTCTCTGCTGTGCGGGCGAGCTGCAACCTCAACCTCTGCTTACAAGACTTCTGCTCTCATGTCGCATTTGAGTGCGTACATATTCACTCACTGGCGCCCTTATAATACCCCCGTGGTTTATCTAGCGTGACGTTTCATGTCTCGTCTGTTTCTGAATTTGCGGAATCACCTTCTTTTCCTTTAGCGCGCATGAACATTCGTCGCTCGCGCGCTTCCCGGGTTCAGGTCTTTAAGTGGTAGGTCCACTTTATCGACGCGACTTTATCAAAGGGTATACAAGCGCGTCACGAACATGACGCCTGCCTCCCAGATTTGATACATACAAGCCCAACACCGCCTACCTACTTTGTACTTCTCACCTCTCAGTTACCCGTTTTCGTATCTCCTCTTGCATCCCTCCACATCTCCACCATTCACTGTCGGCTGCTACCCTCCTTCTTTTGTAAGTGTATAGCTCGCGTCTGCCCTCGAGGGAGCAGTCCGCCATGGCGTCTCCGGTGCCCTTTCAACAACCCGGCGGCTATAGTTCCCATGGGCAGGCGATGCCAGCAGCAAACGAAGTTGACGAGATGGGCCTCCAAGTGAGACCCATGAGCCGTGAGTATCTTCAGTACGGGTGTCGCCGAGTATGAGACAACTAACGAACTGTTGTAGTCAAGGTCCATTATACTTTCGATATCGAAGGCAAGGTCAACTGTCTCGCGAGATCATCACAATCATTTCACATTCAAACAATTCCTCTTGATGAGAAGACTTCCATTGGCATTATCGACCTACGAGCCTGTTTACAGGCAATCACCGAGTGCAGCCCCGAGCTTGTTGGCCAAGAGTCCGACTATACAATATACGCATTCGATTACTCCGAACCGGACAACCCATTGGTCGGCCAGGGAATGTTGTCATGGGCATTGGAATCGATGCAAGGCAACTTTGTTGCCCAACAGCTCAAGATGGTTACCGGCCGAGTCACGAAAAACCTTCTTGCGGTGTTCGGCGGAGGCAACAAAGAGACGCTCGAGGTCAAGCTCAAGCTCACAGCAACCGCCAAAATCCAGAAGCAGGAGAGGCAGCCTACGATGGATATGCAACCCTCGCGGCCTATAGAGCGTGTCATGACACCCACCGGTGTTGCGGAATGGAACACATTTATCCAATTGAACCCTCAGATCGGTCACTCGGCTCACGTCTCTCGGGTTGCCTCGCCAGCACTATCACAGGGCCCGCCGGCACCTGCAATTCAAAGACAAGACTCATTTGGTCCGCCTATCCAGAACATGCATAATCAGGAGCCTCAGCAGCGAATTATGCCGACACCTGTGAATCCCAGTGAGCTTCCGCCACAGCCTTCTTCACGGCCGACGAGTAGGAACTCCGGGAGAAAGCCAACGGGGCGGCCGCGTGGCAGGCCAAAGAAGAAGTTGGCTGAGGGTAACACCTCTGGTTATGAAGACGGCACGGAAGGGGAGGAAGGCCCTGCCAAGAAGAGGGCAAAGACGACCAAGGTGACTAAAATCGCACCAAATCCCTTCGCCTCTGGCCCCGAGTCCCTCAGGGTGGCCGCCAGCACCTCGGGCTCCCTTCGCACTTTCCGGCCTATCGCGCAGGCGACCAGTGATGCGCGTGTCGGCGGTAGCCACCTGCAGGACGTCCCGCGAGCTCCCACGCCAGTCCCTGAGGGACCAGCAGGAGTGCCCCCGAGAGTTGGCAAAGGCGCTGGAAAGCCATTACGCCGAGAATCATCGATGCGACAAGGGATGACGGCCAACCAGCACGCTCCTCAACCTCGACGCGCTCTTTCACCGAGCCAAGAAGATGGACGTTCTCCCGAATCGCTCGCGCCCACGCCTAACTATTCTGAGGACAGCCCTCAAGACATTGGCTCTTCGCCGCCCGTGCTTCGACATACTCCATTCATCAGATCCAGCCCTCCTCCTTCCAGCCCTGTTCTCCCCCCTATGCCTCAGCCACGGCCTTTTGATTCCAGCTTCATGGACGGTGAAGTGGATGAACTATTCGACGAACTGCCACCAGCAAAACATGTTCAAAAGGTTGTCGAGGTCAAGGACGGAACGGGCATTCCTACACAGGTCTTTAAGTTTCAAGATGGCCCCAACGGTGGCGACCTTGTCCACATCCAAAATTACAACACTCAAAAACTCAGATCTCACCCCTCGATCCCTTCGTTCTCGGGTCCCTCATCTCTACCCAATCTACCCCCTGCCAAGGAGGTTACTGCTCAGCTTCCACAGAAGAAGAAAACGGCACCTAATAAAGAGCAGCCCTCACCGTCAGCCTTTGCCCCCACCCCTCCTCCCACTACCGATGCTATCGAGAAGATTGCAAGCCCGGCTCAGCGAATTGCGAGTCCCGCACCCTTGGCCCAGTCGTCACTATCGGTTACGGTGTCACATAATTCAGAGCGAGAATCGTCGTCTTCTACCGAGCCTCCAAAGAACCAGGTAACCAGCACGGCGCCAGGCGACGATGCTGATGAAGGCAATGCTCGGTCTGTGGTCGCTGATAGTGGCAACCTACCCAACCAACAGGTTTTCTCCGCAACAGCAACCGATCCCCTACCTAGCCCTTCCGGCCAAAAGCCGATCCCTCGCAAACTGAATCGATCTCAGTCTGCTGGGCCTCTCGTCTTCCCTTTGATCCCTGCAACTGAACCAGCAGGGCCCTCTTCGCTTTCACAATGTGCTTCTGCCGAAGTACCTCGTGCCACTACCGAGCTACCCTCCGCCGTTCGTCGATCTCACTCCAGTGGCCCTGCCATGCTGGCAGTTCCGGCAAGTGACCCTGTAGGACCACGGCCGCCCACCTCGCTTCATCTTCCTCAAATACCCTTCTCCGAGGCGCCCTTTCCACAAAGCGATGCTATGCCAGCTTGTCCGTCATCGCCACCTACACGATCCAATAAGAATCAAGTCAAGAAAGCGTCTATTAAACAGAGGCTGGAGATGGCTATTGCCAAGGGTGAAATGCCTCCATTCTGCACCAACTGCGGTGCTATTCACACGCCGACCTGGCGCAAGATCTGGGTACAGGATCATGAAGGAGTCCCAGAGTACGTGGAATATTCTGAGAAGCCGGGGCGAGTTACCGCCATTGAGGTTGTCAAGCGTGACGAGGAGGACAAACCGCTTGCATATCGTCTGATCAAAAAGTCACTTGGTAGTGATGAGGACAAAACCGCTTGGCAGGAACAGCTTTTATGCAACCCTTGTGGCATCTGGCTCACAAAGTACCGAACCCATCGTCCCCAAGCAAAATGGGATAACAGTTTTGGTCCACTAGGACAGGACAGGAAGCGCGGAGCTGGCCCAGCCCCTTCGCGATCCAAGAGGAGTCGCACGAAGAGCGGCTCACAACCCAACCTTGCTTCGGAATTTGCCACTGATCCGCTTGGGCCCGTTGACGCATCGTCTCCCAAACAGGCCGATAGAGCTCCATCCAGGACTTTGGAAGAGGCCTTTACAGGACTAGGCGAGCTCGCTGCTCTAAAGGAGAGCGAGAGCCGTGATGACGATGAATCGCGATCCAATCCTGGATCGACCCATTCGCGGGGCAGTGGAACGGCTAAGAGCCCCATCAACGTGGAACTGGACGAACAGCTCGGAAGCACTCGGCGTCTACTATTTCCTTCACCTCGAAAGGATAACGCACCCAAAATCCTCGGCGAGCTGAATGTCAACGTCGTTCAGGCAGCCGAGTGCACTCAAAACAAGGAGCTGAAGGCTGGCAAGGAGCATGTTACGGTTCACGAGCGTGACGAGACCGCAAAGGATGTTGACGATCTGGAGGGATTATTTCAGAGCCCTATTTCGGCTCGCCCTTCGACTCCACCTCCCATGGCCAAAACAACAGCTCAGTCGGGCCCTTTCAAGACTCCCACGCGCCAGACGCCAAGTCACCGACCGATCACTCGAAGCGTCTCTCGATCTATGCGATCCGTTAGGGACATGGTGTCCCCCGGCCAGATGGCGTTGCTTCATCAGACGCCTACCTCCTCCCGGCGTCGCAGCCCGCGCAACCACCAGGTCAACTTTGACAGCGTTTTCGACACACCCTTGAGCCGTACCATCAGCCAGATGCTTTCAGAACCTAGCTTTGATCTTGGTAACGGCGAGCTGGATTTTAACAATCTTCCCTCAATTGATGCCAGCCACGGTGGCCTCTTCGACTTTGGCAGCGTTCTCAGCACTGACGCCGCGATGCCGAGCTCCCCTCCCAAGGACGGTGCGCTTGAATTTGATTACGAAGGAGCCAGCGACATTTGGGCTCAGTTGAGCTTGGATCGAAAGATCCGTTTTGATGAGACTACAGAGTAAGGCACAGCAGACACTTGGACAATTTGCTTTGTAAACTTGGATCTTCTATTGTACAGTGTTTTGAGGGATACAGCGACATCGGGAACAAGCATATTATTTGCAAGGACGGCGTTTTTTATGATACTATAGAGCCCTAAAACATGGCTATGGTTGGTGTTTAGCGGGATCAAGATACCTCATGATAGTTACGAAACATTGATAAGCACCTAACAATCTTTACTTCTTTTTTTTCTTCTCCGATGAAATTTCCGAGACTAAGGTGTAATGCTAACCGATGCTGGCAGTTCAACGTTTTACCCTCGAATTATTAGATGAGTTACTTGACTGGATAGTAGACATCCGGTAGGTGTACAGATGTAAGTTAGCATGGAGTGATCATCAAGCATACGGTGTCAGCTTTGTATGGTACAGTACAGATCAAACTGTACGCTCATCACTTAACGCGGTCTAAGGTTGACGTCGCGTCTTGTCGCGTCCAACTTCACCCCACCACCAACCACAGGAAACAACTAATCCGTCCGAAAGTCACGTAACGAGCGAGGAAGATATCAGGCTTGATATCCGATTCTCTTCGTAGCATCTACCGTCGCCCACAATGGCTGACGCCGAGCTCCAATCCTTCTTCTCGCCCAACAAGCCGCTTGAGCCCGACGTCCTCAGCGAGCTGCAGTCCATACTGCGCCTCCACGATCTCTCTGCCGAGGACCTTTTCTTTAAGTGGGAGTCATACTGCATCAAACTCGATCTAGATACTCAGGCGCTCGCGCTAGATTCTCTGCGCAATCTTAAACAGAGCATCCAGGATGAGCTTGAGAAGAGCCACCGCCAAGCGCAGATCAAGCCTGAGCGCAAAGCTGCGGCGCCGCGCGCAGGTAGAGGGGCAGCTGGAGGAGGCGGTGATGTGTTCGGTATGCTTGACGGCTTGGTACCAAGCACGCCGTCCGGAGCCAAGCTAGGACGAGGGCCAGGGAGTGGAAGTGGTTTGAAGAGGAAGATGGAGCCGAATGGGCTGACCAGTTCACCTGTGACATCTGGAATGGGCGAACGGCTCAAGGCCATGAACGTGGCGTATGTGCATTTCGCTCTCTCCCTGTCTCTTTCTTTCTCTGTTTCTTTTTTCTAGGACACGACTCAGCTAATCTTTGGATTTTGCAGTGCTTCATCGTTTAGCGATCGAGCGAACCCCGGAGAAGTTGTCGAAATCCTAAACGATCAGCTGGCAGCTGCTGACCCGCCGATTGCGCCCTACGCCGAAGCCCGGGTCAAGCTCATGGCCAATTCGGACCAGAAGAAGATGGCTTATAAACCGCTGGCCATGAAGTTATCCGAGGCAAGTGAGATCCTTGACGATCGAATCGACGAGTTCATGGGCATTGTCCAGGAGCATCATACCCTCGAGGACTCGGCATTTGGCAGCGCCGCGAATCAAAGCACGACGGAGGTTGTAGCTGTAGGGAGGATCGCATCCGACTCGCCCGAGGGCAAGCTGAACGCGGCGTCGCTAGTGCTCGAGACGTCACGGAGGATGGGTATGGGATTGCGGGTGCCCCTCAAGATGGACAACATCCGCAGCTGGAACTTCATCCCCGGTCAGATTGTCGCTTTACGGGGCAGCAACGCATCAGGTAACGAATTTGTAGTCAACGAGATCCTCGAAATCCCTCCTCTACCAAGCGCAGCATCGACAGTTTCAGCCCTTCGGGCACATCACGAACGACTTCGTGGCGGCCCCGACGCTATGGATGCCGACGCGGATCCGGCGCCTCTGAACGTCATCTTCGCCTCCGGTCCTTACACTGCCGATGATAACCTTGATTTCGAGCCTCTACATACACTCTGCAGCCAAGCCGCGGATACCTATGCGGATGCCCTCGTCCTCACGGGTCCCTTCCTGGACATCGACCACCCTCTCATTGCCACAGGTGACTTTGATCTCCCCGAGGAGGCCACATTCGATCCCGATACAGCCACTATGGCAACTGTCTTCAAGTACCTCGTGGCGCCCGCCATCAATCGTCTTGTAGCCAGCCATCCGCAGATCTCAGTCGTCCTAGTTCCCTCCGTGCGGGACGCCTTGGCCAAGCACGTCTCGTGGCCACAGGACACCATGCCGCGTCGCGAACTGGGATTGCCTAAGGCAGTGCGCATCGTGACAAATCCTATGACGCTTGCTGTCAACGAGCTCGTCCTCGGCGTATCGAGCCAAGACGTGCTCTCACAGCTACGCGCTGAAGAAGTCACCCGTGGAGGAACGGATCTGATGGGCCGTCTCTGTCGGTATCTCATCCAGCAGCGACATTATTTCCCTCTCTTCCCCCCTACGGATCGTACGAGGTTGGCGAAGACGGGAACTGAGGATGGCTTGGCGACAGGTGCAGTGCTAGATGTGAGCTACTTGAAGCTTGGCGAGATGGTCAACGTGCGGCCGGATGTCATCTTAACCCCTAGCTTGCTACCTCCATTTGCAAAGGTATGACTCCTTTCCATGTTTTATCGGGTTCGATGTGTACTAGCAATGCTTTATAGGTCGTCGAGAGCGTGTTGGTCATCAATCCCGGTTACCTCTCGAAGCGTCGCGGTGCGGGAACCTACGCGCGTATGACGCTCCATCCCCCGACGCTCGATGGCAGTGAAGGGGAGAGCTTGCTTGGTCACCGGATATTTGAAAGAGCACGAGTGGAAATTGTAAGGATATGAGCGTACGGTGCAGTGAAGGAAGATGGAGAGGATACAATACGGAGTTTGGTGTTAAGAGTATCTGCGTTTAACGAGGATAACGTAGAAGAAAGTTTTGTTTTTTTGCATATAGAATAAGTTTGCGGGTTTTTCATTATTGGTATCCTGAACCCTACATACGTCTATATTATGCGTCGACTTTGCGACGCTTATCGCTATCGTAGCGATCGCCGTCGCGCGACGTGCTCCTCTTGCGACTACTCCGATAATCGTCCCTATCTCTATCTCGCCTTCTTGACGGTGACCGGGACGGGGATCGCGACCGCGACCTCCGTCGATGTCTCTCATCGCCTCCTCTTGAACGGTAACTATCGCCACGATCTTTGCGATCACCCAAGGGCATGGCATTGGCGCCCTTCGCATCCCGCTCATCAGGCTTGAACCGGTCGTCATCTGGCTGAAACCTCTCATCACCCCCAAACACTCCTCTTCGTCCCCCTCTTCGGTCGTCGACATCCCCCCACCGCCCCGTGTCCTCGGATCGCATATCCTTGTACTTGGTCGCACCTTTACGTCCCAGCTTGGCCATGTCACGCTTTTGGAGGTACTCGGGCAGCGCATCGCGGTTGCGCACGTCGTCGGCAATACGGCTGCCCATGATGTCTCGATCCGCCAACCCGGCGGCTTCGGTGGCATCTGAATAGAAGGCGCCCTTGTGGAAGTATCGCTGCATGTACGACATCTTGCCCTTGGCCTCCTTGTCCTCCTTCTGCCGAGCCAAGAACGCCTCGTCCTCGGCGGCGCGTTCTTCCTCGGTCAGATTTCGTCGCCGCTCCACCTCTGCGAGGTCCTTTTCTCGTTCCTCAATCTCTGCGCGCGCGCGCTTCAGACGCTTGAGCTCGCGGACGCGCCAGGCTGCTTCCTCGGCTTCGGGATCGATACCATCGGTCGTGTCCACATCAGATTCCTCGTTCTCGTCGTCGTCCCAGTGTTTCTTGCCCATGGAGCGTGCGGCGAGGTCTTTCCTGATTTGTTCTTCGACAAGCTCGTCGGCTGCCTTTCTGCGGGCTTCCTCTTCGTTTCGTCGTGCAGCTTCCTCCTCCTCGGCGGGATCCTTTACGTTTCCTCGTTGGCTCTTGGGGACGAATTTTGGTCGTAGCATCATCCGCCTGGGTGCCTCGTCCTCGCTGCTTTCCTCTTCTGAGCTGCTGTCCTCGTCTTCAACGTTCTCTTCCTCCTCACCCTCTCCTTCGTCTTCCTCTTCTTCGTCTTCTTCTTCCGTCACAAACCCTTCCTCGACCGCCAATCTCTCGGCTTTTACTTTGGCTATGCGCCTCGTCTCAGCTTCTTCTGCTTCTTTTCGTCGCGCGTTGAGGTCTACTTTGCCAAGGTTGCTGGAGATCTTGCCGGCGCTGGCAGCTTTCGGTGGGGGGGCGGTCGCAGGCTCTTCGGGCACTTGCGCATCGCTGACATCGGAGTCGGAGTCGGAGTCGGAGTCGGGATCCGCACCGGTGGGTTTCCCAGCACGGTATCGCGCCGGCTTAACGGGATTGGCGGTCATGCGCTTGGGTGGCATTGTGGCGGTAGTTGATGGCGGTTTGAAAGATGGGAGGTTGGTGACGTCTAGAGTAGTTGCCCGGCGCGAACTGTAGCTTGAAAATTAGGGTGGAGACTTGTGGTATCGATAAGCTACATGGCTATTCCACCCTGCAAAGCGTATTATCTAAAGTAACTTGTCCCCTTAACGTGTAAGTCAGGGGCTTTACTATTATGCTCCATTTCTTCACTCATATGATACGATAACAGCTAATTCCATGCCGTTGAGCATTCAGTCGACCCGTCTCAAAGCATGCCGTTTGAACTAAATGACGTTATATTTCGGGCTGAGGTTATCAGCTTGAACATTCAGGATGGCCAAGTTACATCTGAAATAGCTGCGTTAGGTGGTGATTCTGAACGTTCAGTGCACGCCAGTCGAGTGCGTGCGGGTCTTGTCTCTGCTCTCCTTTGGTCTGGTCTAAGACTATGTTTACAGTTCATGGGCATTGGCTACAGGGTAACTTGACCGATTTTGCTTTTCAACATTTCTTCCTACCTCTCTTTGAATAATACCAATGAGTATATTTTTAGCAGTACTTGAAGTATGTCATAGTGACTCTACTTGCATTCCTAGAGAAGTGGAGCTGTGCTCCGGTTACAATCTAGATCAATACTGCAGATATTATACCTGGTGTTGTAAATACAACATACATAACGGTTTTTAACTTGTGCTTTGATATCAACAACCTCGAAACTACCTGCCTCACAAACAGAGAGATGTAGCCTAATGTATCACCACCAATCTATCAAATCACATCCGTAAAGACACCGACTCTTCGTGATGTTCAATTCGAGAACCGATCACTACCAATCAACTAGTACCAGTAATAATCACCAAACGGGAGTCAGCTATCAACGTCAAGAGCAGGAGCTACCATCTTAACCCCACTTTTACTCGTGGACAAGAAGTGGGCATATGACGTTAGAACTCAACAACGCTGAGGTTCATCTTCACAGATACTCTAAACTGCATATTCATCACTTTGGCGAACAGTCTCCAACAGAGTGCTCGATTCAATATACAAAAACACTCAGACTAAGCGAACGCAGAAACCATGTCGGACCGCACCGTACTCATCACCGGCGCCACCGGCCTTCTTGGTCGCCAAGTATCTGAGGCCTTTAGACTGAAGGGCTGGACTGTCAAAGGCACGGGCTACTCGCGCGCCGACGGTGTAGATGTTTTGAAAGTTGACCTCGGAAACGAGGCTGAGGTGTCAAAAGCACTCGAAGTGGCTAAGTTGGTCTTCCCATAATATCGTCTAGTACATCGACTTGCCGGACGGATGCTGACTTGCTGCACCTCAATCTGAAGGCCCAATGCCATCGTTCACTGTGAGTCTTTTACCTCAACATCACCCTACGGCCACTGAGAAAGCTCTCGGAGAAACTAACACGGGGCCTAGGTGCTGCTCAGCGTTTCCCTGACAAGGTCGATAAAGACCCCGAAGCTGCCAGAGCCCTCAATGTAGCCGCCAGCAGCTCCCTCGCGCGTCTTGCTGCAGACAAGGACATCTTCACCATCTACATTTCCACAGACTACGTCTTCCCCGGCGTACCTGGCGAAGCCCCTTACGAGGTCGATGCCACCCCGCGTCCTACTAACCTGTACGGTCAGACCAAGCTCGACGGCGAGCACGCGGTGCTGGAGTCCTACGCGAAGGCTGGCAAGGAAGGATTGGGTGTCGTACTTCGTGTCCCTGTGCTGTATGGCCAGGCTGAGACGCCGGCGGAGAGCGCAACCAATGTCCTCATGGATGCGGTTTGGAAGGCTCAGACTCAAGGTGTAAATGTTAAGATGGACCACTGGGCCATTCGATACCCTACCAACACGGAAGACGTTGGAAGAGTCTGCCACGGTATGTCTCAAAAATCCCCCCGAGTCCATCTTCGCATCCCTGTGAAGTGAACTTTTGCTGGCGCCGATGACCCCCCCCCCCCCCCTGATCTGCTCCCTTGGATAATTCATTTCCTTTCATCTTTGCGAACATGCCGCGCATACTATTCGCTTATTGACATTCCACTAACTCACTTGTCCTATCATAGACATTTCTGTGAAATTTCTCGATGCCGAGAACAAGACTGCGCTTCCTCGCATCTTGCACTTCTCGAGCGAGGACCGAATGACCAAGTACGAGATCTGTCAGGTGTTTGGAGACATCATGGGCTTGTCGACGAGCGGCATTGAGCCTAACACTGAGGGAAATGACCCCAATGCTAGCGTGCAGCGGCCGTACGACTGCCACCTGAGCACCAAGGCGCTGCGGGATCTTGGTATCGACGTCTCAACGAACGACTTCCGGGCTTGGTGGCGGCGGGAAGTGAATGCGTTCCGCAAGTAGGTACGGATTGCCTACGAATCGTCTACGGCTCGCGGCTCGCTACCAGGTATGTTGCTTGTGGCGGGGATTTAGTATGGGAGTGAAGAAGTACGACATTGCCCCCTGAGCTACATACATGTCTCTCCAGTGCAAGGCATGCGTGGATGCTATTGGCAACTCAGCCGAGTTGAAGTGTTTCATTGCGAGCCATGTCAGCTACAGTTAATTCCATGGTTCCTTTTCCAACAGCGCCCTGTTTTCCTGTGTGGAATATTGAAGATAGGGCCTTCATTCGACTTGCGCGCGACGGCTGCCACTAAAACCAAGACTACCCACAAAGCAGGCATTCATCTCGACCAGTAAGTATGCATTTCGGTCTATTATATAAATATTGCTCGGCGGGGGTTGAGCCATCCAAGAGCTAAGTCAGCCTGATCAATACGCCATCTTAGCAGTCCAACGGTCCCTCCCTCCCTTGAACACCACCGTCCCACTTCGATGACTGTCTTTCGACTGGCCTAGGTATCCAACCACTTTAAAGAGAAATGCTTCGAATTAAAGTTGAGACGCATATGATCTGGCTATCTGACCCCGAGCCTCTACCCAGTCACAGACTGCATTTCCCTCTAGAATACCTGGCCCAGCTGAGATGACCTTCATCTCTATTTAGGTGCCATGCCCAGCTCTGGAATGGATATTGCGATCACTATTGCATAGGAAAGTGAGACACATAGACGCGATTGCGAGTGTCGCCCCATGCCAGCACAAGCCAACCACCAAGAAAGCGTGCTGCGATGGCATGCCAGTCCCCCTCGACACGTTCAAGATGCTCAATCGGAACTGCCCCTTGAAGTCAAGATGATGCACACTACGAGCCTGGCAATGGCATTTCCCCTCGCCTCCTACTCGTCGCTGCTTCTCACAAGAGAGCTACTCGGAACTTCTCTCTTCTCTTCTCCTTCTTCCGCACTTGTCCAATATTCTCTCAGGCTCATATTATACACGTAACTCTTCTTTCACTGTGCATCGTCACGAGCTGGGATGCTTCATATTCGGTGACCCTGCACCGGTCACTCGTTTTTTCTCTTGTATCCTGCTTTCCGGCGATCTCTGCTTCAACGACCGGGTTTTCGTGATCGTGTCTGCGGCTGCGAGTCCGGAGAGGCAGCTCTACCCTGACAATTCCACCGACCATACACCCCCATCCGTCAACTGATTAGCTTGACTGCAAAAGCCGCAGAAGACAAACCTGGAGAGAGACTAGAGACAGGAGTTTATTTCAGCTCTGCTTTGGAAGGGTATCACAGAAGGACAACCCATCTGACCGAAATTAACCTGCGGAACCAGCTTGCGTACAGGTCCAGTCCGGCTTTCCATCATGGCGTCGACAGCTCGGGCAAATGTCCCTCCAATGCAACCACAGCGCCAGTTGAGTGAACAGTTCCTGCAACAGAGATACAAGCAGCAACAGCTTGAGCCGGAGCAAACCAAGCCTCAGCTTCAGCACCCGCAGCCGCTCAAGGCGCCCCCCGTGTCGAGATACCGCAGTCTCCGGGGTAAGAGCGTCTCGTCAACGGGACGCAAAACCTTTGATGTCTGGCAAGACGGCGTTGAAAACCCAATGCCCGCGTTCCCACCTCTTACAACCATCACCGACGCCGAGAGCAATGATGGTTTGAAACCCCAAGGCTTCAACCTCAATGGCAAGCTGAAGGACAATGGCAGTGCCACCAACCTTGCAAGTGGTGACTGCTACCCGCAGCTCGACTCGCCCACGCCCACGACGCGGGCTTCACGCCGCCGTTCCAAGAGTGTCGCGTCCTTGACCACTCCTCTGGAGATGGGCTCGCCTTCCAGCAGCCCTCCGCCTGCCCTCGCGCCGGCTCCCGCTGCGACGTCGCAGGGACTTGTCAAGTCTTCCTCGCGCCTGTCTGGAAGTCTTCTAGGTGCCCCTCCGCAAGGTCCGCCTTCGCATCCACCTCCGCCTCCACCCACACCTCCCCACGTGCCAGCCGGAGTCTCGACCCCAGCAAAAGCGGTAATCCCGGGGATCGACGACCTGGAGCTCCCAGGAAGCGTTCCGGGGGGGTTTCCAGCAAGTCTCCCCGAAAGCCCCAATGCCTCGCAGACGAGCTTGGCGGGGAGCGCCACAGGGGTTTCCGGCGGATTGGCGCCGCGGGCTGCAGTAGGGGCCGTTGGAAATGGAGCTACGGCCCGCCGCCAGGCGTCCCCATCCCCTGCGAGATTAGCGCACATTCAGGGCCCCTCGCCCTCATCGTCGCCTATACCGCCACCGTCGCCATCGCCCTCTGCCTCTCTCGTACCTAGCCCGCTAAGCCAGGCAACCCCAAAACCCTCCGACGAGACATCGTCACCGTCGTCGCCAACCCCGTCCGACCGCCACGCCAGTGCCAGTCTCTCGAGTGAGCCAGAGGTTGAGCTACAGCCCGGCTCGCAGGCTAGCAGCAGTCGCAGTCGCAGTTGCAGCCGTGTCGCCTCTCGAAGCCGCGACAGCAGCCGCGCTCACAAGTCGATACTCAGGAGATCGCGATCTGTACCAGCATTAGATCTCTCCGGCGATTCTCCTCTCACGCCTGCCATCTCGGCGCCGCCAGAGACTCCCAACGCAAAGCTTACCCCTGGCTCACCCTATACCGCCAAGAGGGGCCTGCTCTCGCCCCTACCTTCGCCGAGGACCATCGAAGCCGCCCGCCAGAAGGCCTACAATATCCTCGCGCGTCGCTTCAACCAGCAAACAGCCCAACACGCCGCCCAGCCCGATCGCGGCGACGAAGAGACCGAGGCTGAGCGCTGGGCTGCCGAGGTTGCGCGCCTCGAGGCCGAGACAGATCGCATACTTGCAGAGCAGAAGAAGCGTGACACAGCCCGCTCGCAAGCCAGCAAGCTTGCTACGCCGTCCCCAAAGCTTTCCAGGTTTCTCGTCTTGGATAAGTTTTCATTCCTGTCGCGCAACCGGCGGTCGAATGCGGCGTTGAGCCAGCCGGGAACTCCAAGCCCTAAGGCGCCTACCGTCTTCTCCGATTTCGAGAGCCGCTCGAGCAGCCTCGAGGACTCCCTCGTCTCTCCGGACAGGATGAGTTTTATCGAGCCTGGCGGCAAGGGCATTGTTCCTGGTATTGACAAACCCACCTCCGCGGTCAATGGAGGCGAACGTGTAAGCTCTCATACGCATCTCCCTTGCAGAATGGATGCTAATACTTCATTTAGCGCGTGACGGTACACTGTTTTACAAGCCCCATCAATCTCCCTGTTACTGTCGAGACTACGCCGGTTGAAATCCTGTTCTCGGCGGCCAACTTGAGCTCTCACGAGTTTGACCCCCGTGTAAGCGTCATTGTCGAATGCTACGTCGAGCTAGGGCTTGAGCGTCGTCTTCGCCACTACGAGCGCGTTCGGGATGTCATGAACTCATGGGACCGCGACCGGCAAAACTCGCTGCTCGTTCTCCCCAACGACATTGGCGGCAACCACACGGACCTAGAACTTGACAGGGTGCCTCGCACGGCTGAGGCGCCGCGAGGGTTCTGCCTCCAACTGCAACATTCGTCACGCCCTGGCAAGTGGACCAAGCGATGGATTACCTTGATGGAGACTGGCCAGATGTTCGCATCAAAGAAGCCCGATGCCAAGCCTACAGACAAGGACAGCGTAGTGCTCTGCCACTTGTCTGACTTCGATATTTATACGCCGCGCGAAAGTGAGGCCAAGCGTCACCTAAAGGCGCCTCGGAGATTTTGCTACGCGGTAAAGAGTCAGCAAAAGACTGTCGTGTTCCCCAATGGCGAGAATTTTGTTCACTTCTTCTGCACGGATGATCAGAACGAGGCTTCGCGCTTCCGTGAGCTAGTTCACGGTTGGCGTAGCTGGTATCTGGTCAACAAGCACATCGATTTTACCCGCAAGGAAGTGGAAATCGAGCAGCCCATAAAGAAGGTGTCTGATAAGCCTCCCCAGATCCCCAGTAGATCATGCCCAGCTGCCAAGGAGGGCATCAGCAAGTCTATCAGCACTGTTACCCACGGCTCCCACCGCCTCAGAGTGTCAGTTGACGAAACGCCTTACACCATTGGCGCCTTCCAGCCTCTCATTGACCTCCAACGCTTTGACAAGCCTCTCGACGAGTTTGGTAAAGACCTCGAGGTGATCCAACCTGAACCCAAGCCCGAGGCGAGGGCCACAGCGAAGACAAAAGCATCTGAAAAGGCAACCGGGTTGATCACACCGCGGACCCCGCAAGGTGAATTTGCAGCAGCCGGATTACTAGGTGAAGGCTACGAGCAGAAGCGCAAGCTAGCTGAGCGTTCTGCTCAAGGCGACAGCGATAAGAAAGAGGACGGTCCCTTTACCGAAGGACCTTCACTGCTCAATGGCGGAGTGACTAGCCCGGCGGCCGCCCCCGAGAAGGAGAAGCCCAAGGTGGAGCCCAAGTCGTGGTTCCCATCGGCCACTGAGCATACTGCCCGTTCGCGCAGCCGCTCTACGCACGCATCGCGACGTCCCCACACAGTCGACATGGCTAGCAAGCGCGATAAGGGCCAGGCACTTATCAATCTTACCAACAGCTTCCCGGAGCCTCCTCGATGGCGCGAGAACCAGGGTGGACACGGTGTCAAGCTGCCTCCTGGTGGCGGTCCTCTGATCAATTTCGCTACGGGCGGCCCAGCCGGCCTCACGCGCAGTAACACGCGAACGAGCAGTCGCGTCGGCCATGGCCCTCCGCTGTCCATGTCTGCCGCCGCTCTCAGTCCTGGAGGAGCCAGCCGAAACCGAAGTCGCTCGAGCGCCGGCATGCTGCCCTCCAACCGCGTCCCCCCGATACCCCCTATTCCCCCGCTGCCCAACCGATCCTTCCGCCGTGAGATGACGCAGCCGATAATGGAGCAGCGAGGCCGGGATCCTCGTCCCCGCGAGCCGCTCATCCACCGTGCTGGCACCGGAAGCACCACCATGAAGCGTTAAGGTGCGGGTAGTGAAAGCTCCTCTGGCTCTAGCTTTGGCTCTCTCGATAGCAACATAGAGCCACAGGAGAGCGGCTTGACTTGGATACATTCTTCTTCACTTCTTGTATGACGGCAAATTTTTGATGGAGGAGATATCGTTGGAATCGATTGGATGAGTTTGGTAATAACGGAAGAAGGGCGTCTAGGATGATGTTAGGAAAGGACATGCAAGGCGAACAGCTGCTGTGACGGTGCAGATTCGCCACGTTCGCAATGTGTTATACGGCCACGGGGTAGATTGTTCTAGTATTCAGTTTTCTTTTTCTTTCTCTCTTTTTATTTCGTTACCTCCTCACGGGTCTTTTATTGTGCCTCAGAACGGCCTCCTCTTTGGTATCATGTGGTTGGTTGTGTGGTAATGTTCATGGTTTGTTTCAAGATTTTTGTGGTTGTATTATGGAATTTGGTGGGAACCAGTCTGATAGGCAATGACAACAATCATGCAAGCTTCGGCTGTCTAAGTATGCATGATTACAAGATATTTTATGCATCTATTAGCGGACCAATTCTCTAACTAAGGTTGAGGTATGTCGTCAGGCTCTATTTCTCGTATCACTCGTGCCATCCAGCTTCAACGAATTCTTTCAGTCTTACTCTAGATGGTTTCCTTCCTTTATATAGTTTTCTTTTTGGATTTCCGGTTTACTTGCTGCGCTTGTAAATCTTGGCGAGGAACGCCTCGAAAATGGTCTTCTTCAGACCTTCACTCTCGTCAACGTTGGCAATGCGAGCGCGGATCTCACCAACAACCTTCTCCTCATAGTCGAGGTAGCGCTGCTCAAGCTTGAGGTCATCGTAGAGCTTCTTCACAACCTTCTCCTTCTCATCGTCCTTGCGACCGTAGTTCTCCTCAAGGATCTTGCGTTGCTCAGGGGTAGCAATGGCGAGGGCCTGGTTGACAAGCCACGAGCACTTGTTGTCCTTGATATCGGTACCAATCTTGCCAATGTGCTCGGGCAGGCCAAAGTTGTCGAGGTAGTCGTCCTGGATCTGGAAGTACTCGCCGAGGGGGATGAGGATATCCTCGGCCTGCTTGAGGTTCTTGGGGGTGGCGAGGTTGAGTTGGTGCAGAGCGAGGGCGACGGGGAGGTAGAAGGAGTAGTAGGCGGTCTTGTAGATGACGATGAAGGAGTACTTCTCCAGGGAGAAGTTGTCGAGGTTAACGTTGTCTTCAGGAGCGGTGATGAGATCGCACAGCTGGCCTAGCTCGGTCTGGAAGGTAGTCTCGTGGAACAGCTCGATGAGGTCGACGTAGGCAGGGTGGTCGCGGAAGTACTTCTTGAGAAGGGTGTAGATGGCGGCCTCGAGCATGAAAGCGTCGTTGATGGCAATCATGCCAACGCCGTCCTGGCGGTACCAGCAGGGCTGACCGCGACGAGTGATGGAGCCGTCCATGATGTCGTCGGAAACTAGGAAGAAGGCCTGCAGAAGCTCCGTCATCCAGCCGAGAGTGGCAGACTTGAAGTACTCATCCTCAGACAGAGGCTTCTCGAGGAGGAGGGAGACAGAGTCGGGGACGGACATGCCGCGGTTGCATTTTCCGCCGAGGGGGTTGACCTCGAGGTTCTATATAGCAAAAGCAGACATTAATAGCTGCGTTGGCGTGAGGGAGGGGGAGAGCGAGAGCTGCAGTTGAATTGTTACCTTCTTGTACCAGTCAAGCTGCTCCTGAGGAAGCTTGTAAGAGCGGGCATGGTCAAGGAGCGCCTCCTCAAGCTTGGGGTAGACGGAGTTGAACTCCTGGAGAGTGGTTTTTTGCGCCATGACAAAGATTGGGGATTCGAGATCAGGAGGGCGTTATCGGTTTAGAGAGGAGTGAAGATTGAGGGTGCGAAAATGATAAGAGAGCTGAGGGCCGGGGACAAAGAAAAGGAGGGTTGCTAGGGCGCGCAAGCAGCCGCGGTGTAACTTAATCCAGCGACCACCCACTAACTTAATCGCTAATCGTTCGTTGCCAGGCACCAAGCAACGGGTTGGTTCCAGGGCGGAAGCGGTTGAGGTTCCCCTCCATCGTGCTGTATGATCTCCACCGTAGCGCGCAGTTACTTCACCAAATTGCCAGATTGGGTGACATTGAGGAGGGGCAGTGGGTGGTGAAGGCTGGCAGAATTGCCAAGGGTCGGGTGTGCTCACACCGCTGGGAGCCGACAAGTTGTATGCTCGCTGATCGATTGGCGATTCGTATTCGGATTTGCAAGGGACTTCCAAACAACTGGCAGAGAAAGCTGTCATGATTTTAGCCTGAAAGAAGGACATGTTAGCGATGTACTCTAGATTGCTGATGCAAGTTGAAATTTCCTGCTAGTACGAAGTACTGGTAGTAAGTAATACTTACTCCTATCTATCTGTGATACCCTGAAAAGGAAGTGACATGGACGGCAGGAGCTGTCGCTGGGTTTTGTACAGTGTTTATGACAGTGCACAATACAAAAGAGCACGGACGCGTAGGGACGCCCGACTCGAACCATCGATGCCATCATGAGCAGTGACGATGTCAACAATGTACGAGTAGCGAACAGAAGCTCGACGATTGCATCGGCGCGGCACCATCAAAGCAGAACCGCGAGCGGAATCGATCAACCATTGTCGAATCCAACTGATCATAGCGCTCCTTTGCGCAAACCACAGCTCCCACAAGCTGTGCGCGAGAGCTTGGTACCCTCGTACCTGGTATTTCCACAGCTGCAATGGCTTTGAGCCCCCATGAGATCTCGCAGCTGCGCGTCGCATTGCAAGATGCGGTAGTCAAGTGCTCGGAGCGGTGCTTGTATCAATCCTCTAAATGGTACGTACGCCGTTCCTGAACTTGGCTGCTTTTCAACCTCATCATATTGACAGTGTCAAGGGCAGCCGAGCTTCTCAACGCGCTTCCCGAAACCGACAACGAGGAACAGCACGACCCGACAGGCTCCAAGTTTACGTCTCCGATATACACGTCCAATGCCGAACCCGACGAGGCTGCCTTGGAAGCCAAGGAATTGAGCAAGTACCTACTGGCTAAATCTCTGTTTGACTGCAGAGAATACGATCGTTGCGCCGCCGTCTTCTTGCCCGACTCTCTTCTCTCCAGTGTCCTCACTTCTCGCGCCGACACCGCGACGAATGTATCCTCAAAAGCCAAGGGCAAAGCAAAGGCTTCCGAGACATCACGTGCCTCCGCCGCTGTTCCATTACCCAAGCTAAGTCAGAAGAGCCTCTTCCTTGCCCTTTACGCCAAATTTATCTCGGGCGAGAAGCGGAAGAATGAATCTTTGGAGATGGTCATGGGTCCGATGGATCAAGGAACCGTGTCGAACAAGGAGCTGCTTGTGGTGGGACGCTACCTTTCCACTTGGTTCGAGGAGCGAACAGCTGAAGATGAGGAAGTCTTGGGTAGCCAAGGTTGGCTAGAGTATCTGTAAGTGCCCGACTACTATGCTGGGCGTGACTACGACTTACACTTATCTGAAGATACGGAATGGTTCTTGCCAAAGAAAAGAACGACGAAAAGGCGCTAGAGTTCTTTATTCGAAGCGTGCACAAGTACACCATGAACTGGGGGTGCTGGTTGGAGATGACCTCCCTCATTTCCCGTGTTGAAGACGTAAGCTTGCCCTCCCGCTCACGGAAACATCGGCTTACACCTTCAAGTTGAACCGAATATCAAGGCACTGCCCTCAAAACATTGTATCTTACATGTTTCATCTTCATACGTCCTTGGAATTATACCAACAAAGCCCCGGGCTGGCCAACTCCCTCGAGCAACTCCTCTCAATATTTCCGACCTCGTCATTTCTCCTCACTTGCAATGCACTACTGGCTTATCACAGCAAGGACTTTCTCTCGGCCGAACAGAATTTCAGCCGATTGCTGTCATTCCACCCTCACCGCCTTGACTCACTCGATCATTACTCAAACATCCTCTATGTCTTGAATATGAGGCCTAAGCTGGCGTTCCTCGCGCATCTGTGTTCCAGCGTGGATAAATTTCGACCAGAATCGTGCGTAGTAGTGGGCAACTACTACTCACTTCTCTCCATGCACGAAAAGGCGGTGCAGTACTTCCGGAGAGCACTCACATTGGACCGATCGTGCCTATCCGCGTGGACGCTGATGGGACACGAGTATGTTGAGCTCAAGAATACTCACGCAGCTATTGAATCGTACCGCCGGGCTGTTGATGTAAATCGTCGCGATTACCGAGCTTGGTACGGCTTAGGGCAAACCTACGAGATGCTGGAGATGCATACCTACTCGCTATGGTACTACAAAAAGGCCGCGGGTTTGCGACCTTGGGACGGGAAGATGTGGATGGCTGTCGGCTCCTGTCTACAAAAGATGGGCCGCGAGCGAGACGGTATCAAAGCCCTAAAGCGAGCACTTCTGGCAGATGCCTACTACGACGTCGGAAGTAGTTTTGGAAGCGGCGGAGACGTTCTAGGGGGCAGGAGTGCCACGGGCCACATGGATCCCGAGATTCTGCTACAGATTGCCGCCATGTATGACCAGCTAGGCGAAGAAGACGAAGCAAAGTCTTTCATGGAGCTTTGTGTAGCCCAGGAAGAAGGCGAGGCCGCCGAAGAAAATGACCTGGGAGAGTCGATTGCGATACACAACGACTCCCCACCAGGATCCGACAACGGCGCTGATGGAGAGGAAAACCCCGGCAATGAGGGTACTGGCGTAACTGCGGCGACAAGCAAGGCGCGCATGTGGCTCGCCAAGTTTGCCATGCGAGCGCGTGACTACCCCACTGCAAATCGACTTGCTGCAGAGCTGTGCCAGGATGGCGCCGAAGTCGAAGAAGCCAAGGCTTTGGCACGAGAGGTGCGGTCGAGGATGGAAGCTGCCGGCATGCTCGAACCTCAGAACTAGGAAGCCAGAGCGAGACGCGCATAGCTGCTACCAACCAACAGAATGAACATTACGATTACCATGATCTAATAAGATGGTTGTGACTTCAGCAGAGCACGGCTTGAAGCTCGCCAACCTGCGGACCAATCGGACAGAACTCGTAAAGTTATACGATGTTCGCCAGTAGCTTTCCGATGCAGCTTAATGCATCGTTAGAGGTTAAACGTGCATGGCTAGAGCTTATCTTAATATTACGTACATACACACAGAAAGTAGTAGATAGGATCCAAGTTGTTAAGAGTCAAGTCTTGAGATGCGTGACCGCGATCCTACTCTCTGTATATCACTACAGGTTCCAGCAACTGCTAACTAAAAGTATGCAAATATACACTGTTTCCATGTAGTTTTCCGATTAAATCCTCGCGATGAGTATGTGTACACCCCCATCGCTCTCGGTAATGCCTGGTATTATTAAGGAGTGTTTGAACTCATGTGTTCCATAGTGTATGAAAAGCCGCCACACCACGAAAGCTACTTTCGTAATTCCCTGTGCGCCTTCTATGGAAATCCTTTTGGGTACTGCGTATTCTAGGCCGCATGTATGATGTGCGCAATGAAACGATGAGTGCTGCTCTGGGCTCGTATACTCCGGAAGCGTGCAGCCGCGCCACATAGCCATGGTGAGCCGCTTAGAGAACCATGGCGGCGATGGCAACAGCCATAGCACCCATGCCAGCAGCTGTCTTGCTGCCCAGAGCGATGCTGGGCTGGGAGCTAGGGGCAGATTCCGTGGGCTGACCAGCAGGAGGCGCGGGCTGCGCGGGGCGGGTGTAGCCGACGGGGGGAGCAGTAGCTGGGGGAGGGGGCTGGACAGCGGGAGGGTTGGCAATGACGGAGACGGAACCGCCGGGCAGGGTCGTCGTCTGAGGACTACCGACAGCAGGAGAGTTGGTAACAACGGAGACGGCGCCGCCGGGCAAGGTCGTCGTCTGAACTGACGGAGGGCCGACAGGGGGCTGAGCCGGACCGGTGTAGGTGACGGTACAAGGACAGTCTGGATATGATGTTAGACGACTCTGGACATGGACTTGTGAGGCTTCCGAAGGTGGGTAGCTTACTAGTGATGGTTAGGGTGCCAGCGGTAGCGATGGTGTAAGTCTCATTCTTGTGACGGAAGACGGTGGGCTCCTGGAAACAGGGTTAGTGAAAGTGAAATAACAGCAACTCAGATCACTGAACTTACAGGACAGTAGAAAGCGTAGGTATCGGTGTAGGTGGTGGTGTAAGTCGAGATATCAACGACAGTCGTCGTGTCGACAGCCGTCGTGTCGACAGCGGCAGTAGTGTCCGGAGGAGGTTGGACAGTGTCCGTGGAGACGTAAGTCGAAACGCTCGTGTAGACAATCTCCGAAGATGAGCTGGGAGTCTGGGCCATAACGGCAGAGATGAGCACCGCAGCAGGCGCGACAAGCTGAGAGATTCTGGCCATCTTGGAGATGAACGAGTGTTTGCTTGTATATTGGTAGCGAAGGATAACCTAGGTAGCGAACAATGAAAGCTAAGCGCAAGCGACAGTTGTGAGGATGAGATGAGATTAGGATGCAAAATCAGATGTTTAGATGGGAGAAGCCTGTGGCATTTGTAGTTCTTGAGATGAGCGAGCTTAGCTTAGATGACAGGATAGCCACAGGCTCCTAAGGAGTGAGGATCTTCCCAACATCTGGAGTTAGCCGGGAGGAGGATGCTGTACAGAACCGTCACTTAGGCGTCCGGTACCGAACATGGAACCTTCACCTGCTTAGCCGAGTTGAAACGACGACGGTAGTGCATTCGGTCGATGTATGTGTGCCGAAGGCCGGAAAGCATCTTTTGGACCGATGCAAGGCTCAGGCCGGACTCAGCTCAATACGAACGCCGTGGGTTTCGACCACGCCGAATCCGGTGGCCTTGAGCGTTCAAGCTAGACAGGTAGATGCCCACTCGATCACCAACACGGTAAGGTAGATAGCCATCTCCGTATTCGACGTAGGATTAAAGTTCGGAGCGCGGTAAGATAGATAGATCAGTAGGCGAGGGGAAACTGGACCAACAGGTAGTAGCTACTCTAGGCCTCGCATTGGCGTAAAGTGGGTTGAGAGTATTGCTTTCAACTGATAGCAACAAGCCACATCTGAGATCTGCAGATGCCATGTGCGGGTGTAGGCGCGATTGGAAATGTCGGAAATGCGAAAGCCTCATGTCTCAAGCCTAAGATGGGCGTGGCAGGTTTTCGCTGTGAAGAGATATTTCGCAACCAGAGTTGGCTCGCCGTAAAGATCTGGTAGCAGACTCGAGGAGACTCAAGCGCGATTGATGAGTTGGCAACATCCTGGTCCTCCATGCTTCCGGCTTCATGCAATAGTGCCTCCAGACAAAGTTGAGACAATCACCCCATTTCCAGTAATCTTGGCATCGCCGATTCCCCCGCAAGACTGGCATTCCCGCTTAGAGGCTTTTCTTGGGAGAGATGGTGCTCAGATGCTGACATATGTCGAGCACTGGAATGTAAACCCGGGCTGATCTTCCAGTGAACACAATTCTGGTGGTTTGCTGTGAAGACCGAAACCGGCCGATGACATGTAAGTGAGACTTCGTGGGCTTAGGCTGCTTGAGTCTAAAGCTCAACATGGAGATCGACCGAAGATTGGAATTAACGTAGTAGAGGGCTTCGATCGCGTCTGGGAAGCTGTAGGTTAGGTACCCTCCTCGTCTTGATTGATGCCTGTGGTTGTTTCTTGTCACATGGGCGAATAGTGTCGTGGCGAATCTGAGGAAGGTGCGATTCCCCCCTCTTCGCAACCAGCCGACTCACCTTAGCATCGTTTGCAAGAACACACTCAAGCAACATGTTCAAACAACACATAGCGCGGCTCTATCTACGCTCTCGATATCTGAACGAAGTAAACTCTCGTGCAACGGCTTGGCGCATGTGCGAAGTGCTGGTTAAACCTTCGGCGAGACGTGGACAATCCCCGAAACTCAATGCTGCAACTTATACATTTCGCTTGTTGCTGCTGTCTGACGGCAGCGTGAGAGGCCAAGCTTAAAGTCTGTCGCTTCTTCTTCTGAGGCGAACTTTTGATTTCCCTCCATAGAAGAGCGGGGGTTGAACCCGATGATGAACCTGCGTTCTTCAACAGGGAAAGCCTTGCCTTGGTAGCGAGTCGATAGTCTAGTGGGTCCAACAGTCTGACAACGGGATCAAGTCAAGCTTAAACCGTGAGCGTTGTGGGTTTAGAATGTACAGTAAGTTGAGGCGCCGCCGCTCCGCAGCATTTTTCTCTTCGCCATGTGTATGACGATATGATTCTAATGATTACTAGACCAGAATACAATTCGACCGGAAGAGGCGAGCACTGCAAGTCACGAGCTTGCTAAATCCTCCCAGTAGCTAGCGGAACTGACCCGGCTAAAGCTCGAAAAGAGGACGTGACTTGGTGTCTCATGTTATACGAACACTGTACTGTTTCAAGTGCTGAAGACGAATTTGGAGCTCAGCTCAGCACGCTCAGCACTCTGTTCATAGTACAGACCGTACACGGACCAGGAGAGAAAAGGTGCATCGGCAACGTAGCAAGGTGGACACGAGCGAACTGAAGAACATGTTTTTTTTATACCGAATCCATCTACGATGGCTTGGCTTGGCTTGGCTGGTAAGCAGGGAGGATCTCGAGGTTTTTTCGCCCCCTTCCGCCAAGTTATGCATTCCAGTGGAACAATCCCTGTCCTCTGCTTTGGGACGCCGTTGATCTTCATGGTTCACGATGAACCGTTCAAAGATTAAGTGCTCCGATACCACGATCTCCGAACAGGCGCAAGACTTGCCTTGCCGAATTCGATATCGCGGCCCAGGTTTCATTCAAAAGATTGTCTGTCTTGTGTAAACGCTAGTCAGTGGACTTTTACGCGTCTGGAGAGGAAAGTGGAAGAATAGGGAAAAGAAAAGAGAAAGCCAGCCACCACAATAGCAGCGATATGAAACTTGAACGGAGGACCTTCCTAATAGGTAACTGTAAACGCTACGTGTGGAAGTCCTTGACTGTAGTACACAACTTTACCCAAGAAGGGGACGGTCTTGCACGACTCGGCCTCTTTTATCGTGATGGCGCGAAATGGTGAGCTAGAAAGATCCACCGCGCTTCCTCGACTCCGCAATAAAGGTTTAGTTTTCGACCAGCGGCACTTCCGTGAGAGCTTCCGTTAGATCCGTTAAGATCGGGTCGATGGGGATTCCCTTTCCCTTTGGGCCTCAGGAATCTCTAACGTTGCATGCTCGTACTGACAGGCAAAACGAACAAGGGGCTCTGAACTGATTTCGGGCGTTGACTGGCTGGCTTTGTTTGAGGACGGACCGGATTCCACCTGTCGTCAAATGACGATGCAACAACAATTACAGAAGATACGACGACGACGACGACGACGACGACGACAGCAACGACTACGATGGTTGGTGTCACGTTGCGAGCTTGGTTGAGGGCCAGGCTACGAGGGCGACCTGACACCCTGGCAAGGGGAAACCCCTTAGCTTGGAGCGATCTTCAGGCACAGAGTCCACGCAGAGGCACAGGCTTTCGTCCTGGTAGCAATTCTTAGCAACAACTGCCGTGGCAGCAGCAGACTCCGCCAGCTCTTGGCTCCTTCGCCTCGCGGCCACGTACGCACATCCACACATATCCTTGCTTTCTTCCGAGTTACCGGTCGGTCCCCTTGCCCAAGTGCTTTCCTTCAGCCTTCAAGCCACTTCTACCGGCGACGAGACAAAGGCTTTGTCAGAGAAGACGCCGTGCCGTCGCACACCGGTCGGCGGTAACCATCAATCATATCGCATCCCATCACACCATCGGCAGATGTAAGGCGTCGATGAGCTCCTTGCCTTCTGAGCTCCTTGCTTTCTGGTCTCCTTTGATCTCTCTAGTTAGGCCTGACCACATGAAGATATTCTAGCGTCCCTCGGTCGTGTCAGGTACCAGGCGCTGGTGGCAAAATGTGCCAATAAGAGGCGGAACCTCGACAATGGCGCCAAACGAGGTATGCGGCTAGAAGAGAAATTCGAGCGAGCCAGATTTTTCAACTTTGCCCCTGCAGACGACCCCCCACTCGGCTTTGTCTCCCCTCGCGCTAGCCCTTCTAGCCAGGACACGTCCACGATGTCCCTCCCATCGATCCAGGCTTGAGTCGTTTCACCTGGTTCATGAACCCGTACAGTATGTATTTTCAGAACGTTGACGTTGATCCTGCTGTCGATTGTAGTGCCCGAGGCCACTTCTTGGGACCGGTAGTGTTTTTCTCGTACGTACTACGTACATACTGTCCGGTCACGCACCTCACCTTCGAGGGCACCATTCGGTTCCTTCCCATGTGTACAGTATACCAGAGGCTCGGGTCCGTGATTTTGTGACAGCTTGCATTGGCCGGAGAGCGCCCAGAGCATGTCGACCCATTTCATCTGCCTTGGAAGTCGGATGAAGAAATAGAGAGATGACGGAGAGCAGACCTAGCCTGGCAGACAAAGATGACACAAAGATGGGAGATACAAGACTCATGTCGGTCAACAAAGAAGCGAGACAACAAGAAAAGAAGCTAGAGAATACCCGGGAGACGCTCCGGTTCGGCACCTGAACAGCTACCGCGCGGCACTGCACAAGAGAAACACCTACCTTCCCTGGCTGGTAAAGCCTCTGAGCGAGTTTGAGGCACACCTACTGTCCGACGACCTCTCAGCCGGTTGCTGCAGCGCAACCTGAAGCGGCACAGGCACAGGCACGGCACACAACGTGGGAAACGGCATCGAGCCTTGTTCTTAGCTGGAGTGGGGTGAAGTGAAGTGGAGTGGAGTGGATTAAGCCAGTCCTATGGAAACAATATGCGGATGAACCGTGTCGAAAGAGCCTGCGAGGTATCGGTACCCATTAGCAATTGGTGGCGCCGTATGACCCGGCCACCCTCCGACTCGGGCGGCCACCGGCGTGGCATGGCTTTTCTAGACTGTTTGGCATTGTTGGACTTTCAACCATTGGACAGGGTCTTGCTGGGCCCTGACTAGGGTTGACCGGGTCCGAGATTCGTATTTCGGGCTCTTTTGCGACGGGGCAGTAGGGGAAGGATATTGTCCAACAGACGCTTATAAAGAGGACCATCCCTTACCCTCTCCCCCTTCTCCTGATGTTCGTTTCTGCATCCCCACAACTCAATCTTTTTGTTTCATCCTCACAGTCTTCGGACGATCGTTCCTTGACCAACACAACTCCCAAGCTTCTCATTCCTTTAGAAGCCGGACCACCACTCTCCCTACAAATCAAACCAACTCGAGCTAGCTCTCGATCAGCATCTCTGCAAACAAATCTCGAACGTCTCTTGACCCAATCCTTGTCAAGCTTCTGAATATCACTTGTCTAGACGACAACGATCAACAATTTACACACAAACAAGCAAAAAGTTCAATACTCCACCAGCTCCACCAGCTCCAACAAAATGCAGTTCTCCAACCTTCTCATGGCCCTCGTCGCCTCTGCCTCTTGCGTTGCCGCCAACTCCGTCACCTTCAAGACCCTAGATGACAAGACCCGCACCATCTACTTTACCGCAAGCAACGGTAAGGGCGACATTGAGCCCATCACTGTCAGCAAGGCCGAGGACGTCACTGTCGATTTCCCCCAAGGCTACATCGGCAACTACTACGCTATCCAGGAGGGCAAGGAGAACAAGCCTGGTATGCTCGGCGAGGTTGCCTTCGATGGCTGGCTGGGCAAGACCTACTTCGACGTCTCCGGCATCGTCGACCCCAGCGACCACGACAACGTCAAGCAGATGTGGCCCGCTGACGCCGAGGAGCCCGTGTCTGGCTGCGAGGTCTTCCCATGTGACAACGCCTACTGGCTTCCCGATGATGTCCAGACCAAGGTTACCGAGTCCAAGCACATCATCACCACCCTAGGCGCTTCCTCCTAAAGCCTTCGGTTGCTGACTCCCAAGGTGTTCCCCTCTTCGCCCTACCTCTCTCTTCCGCACCTCTTCACATCTTCCCACGCCTTCTTCCCCCTTCTACGCCGGCGTTGAACGCCGATTCACGATGACACGAACCCCATTATACTTTTTTTTTTTTTCGCTCTTCACAATGCACGTACCCGAGAAGATACCCCCTTGCCGACGATTGGATTTTCCAAGTAGTTGGTGAGAATTCATCAGGGATACATGCTTTGGGTGAAGCTGGCGGCGCTTTTACGGAAAAGGGGAGCAAAAATAGGGGGGTTATCCTACATTTACAGGACCCAATTCTAAGGTGGTGGCTGATGCTTCTTTCACCTCATACCTTGCACTTCTCCAACATTGACTTGATGTCTCACGGAGCGGTCAAGAGGCCCCGGGGGCTGGCGCTCGCCTCTATATTCTCGAACAACTTCTCACACATTCATTTACATTACATCAGTTACCTCTGGGTATTTTGAAATCTTCTCAGTACATATTTAGATAGGCCCAATAAGCCTTCATAGACATCACGATTCTAGATTTTGGGGTTTCCATCAAAGATAGATAAAAGCATTAGACTTGTTACTCGGCAACATGTGTTGTTATCCAGTGATCACCTTTCCGTACCTCTTCCCTTCGCGACTAGTCTCTTGATACGTACTGTGTGTGATGCTACCCGCTATTGCTGCTGATGAAGTGGTATAAAGTGCACAGTACTGTACATACAACTCACGGGTTGCTCCTCAACCACGCCCGTGCTACCGAGTTTCCATGTCAGGGGATCCCGATGGTCCTCTCCACCCCACTCACTCACTCACTTATTCACTCATCCGTCTGCCTTGTACCCGACGGATACTCGCATGAGTCACTCTCGAGTCTAACAGAGCGGGGAGTTTTCGGTGGCGGAAAAAAGAAAAGAAAACGCGGGTCGGAGTATGCCAACCTTTTGTTATACCTTCCCCTACCGTAACACAGGAGACTTGATTCACGCGGATGAGAATGGGTCGTCGCACAACTAAAAAGATCACCGCGTTCTGATAGAGATCGTCTGGGAACGGAGCATCTAAGTCAGCCGGGTTACCAAAGCGCCGGTGCCCGAGACAAGGGTGTCTCAGCGCAATTCCCGGGGAGCGGCCGGATCGTCACGTTGATACTGTCTGTAGCTTAGGCGTGCTGTATATAGATAGCTTGGCCTCCGGGACGAAGCCGAGATTACACCCCAGTAAGATGCGGCACGTTGAGTTAGTTATCTCTTCCTCTCTTGATAGGAGCGGATTGTACCGATATACCAACGGCGTCTCGATTATCCACTGTATGTAACGTGGTAGCGCCGTTGATCGCGACGAGGGCCATCGTGAACTAGATCGGCTCCAGGCGCGGTATTTCGACGCCGTCTTGCCCATACCGTCGCGCAACTTGTCGATTGACATTGAGTACTTGTACACTACGAATGGCGTATGCTCTAGCGTCGTACGGTACATCGACATCGAGATCGAGATAAACTCATCTTTCTGTACAGTATGGTAAACTCTTTTGATACAATAGATTACAATGCCACGCCTTTGCGACGACGCATGCAGAAAGAAACACGACCCTCCCCCCCCCCGTTAGGTAATTCGATGATGCAAGGGGGCATATGTAATGCTGCCACTTACGGCATGATACCCTCCTTTCCACGTTGTTATTGTGTCGGCCAGTATGAGAGAAAACGGCGTGGCGCATGACGGGTGAAAAGCTTGCGTCCCTGAATGTCCAGTAGTCCGATCTCGATGGGGGGGGGGAACAGGAACGGTTCCGCGTGCGCGCGGCTTGGGCGAGCCGACAGACTAAGTCGTAAGCCAAGTGATTAAAGAAGATGGCTGGAACTTTAATCAAGCTGGTTTCCGGTAGTTATACGGTACTCCGCTAGCGTAATCCCCAACGTCGGGAGAGGGTTGAGAGTTTCCTCATGTAACTCGAAGCACTTACACGACCAAGGTACAAGCTCCTGGCGGGGGAAATCGGCAACCATGTCGTTCAAGAACTCGCGAGTCGCTTGTTGGGTGTGACTCCGAAGCCGGTGCCATTCAGACCAAGAAACCAAGTACCAGGTTAAGCCCATGACCAGGCAAGCATCCCCATCCACATCTTAGGCTGCCAAACCTCTCTCCGACCCTAATGCTTCTCATCGGCTTTTGAGGGTTATTCTGAAGCTGGCACGGTGTCGCTCTTGGAGACCTTTTCATCGGACGGCCCTTCCTTTGGCGTATCCTCCACAGAAATCTCTTTGCTGGGTTCTTCCTCGGATTCTTTAGCGTCCTCGGACTTGCTCTCCGGTTCCTCACCCTTTGGACTGTCATCGACACGACTCGGTGTCTGCTCTACCGGCGGGTCTTTCTTCCTAACCTGTTTAGACTTGATAATCTTCTGCAGGAACTCGCCAGTGTCCTCGAACCCATCGATTTTACCAAGTTTGGTTACGAGAAATTCGATGTCGTTTAGCATACTATTGGCTAGGTCAGCAACTTGACGAGTAAGGCCTTGCGCTAGCAGATGTACTCACCTCTGGACACCGGCTTCTGTGATGGGGTTGGCCTCTCTAAGGCTACCCCCAAGTTGGTCCCTGTAGCTCGAGAAAACAGGGAGCATGATCATCTGAATGGACATCTCAGGAAGATGCTTTGACAACACGCGATGCAGCGTGGTTGTTTCTTTGACCAGGGTTTCCATGTATGCATGGACGCTCTTAGTGCCGTCAGCGTCCCATTCAATAGTCTTCATCGTTCGGGAATGAATAGCTGCGCGGCCACTCATGATCTCGACCAGCTTTTGATGAATGCTGTCCTGGTGCTCTTGGAGAAGACGCCGGACCTTGTCAAACTCGCCCATAAGACTAGACATGGATGCTCCAGAGCCGGCGTGTCGCCTGACGAATTCTCGGACGTGAGGAATTAGCGTAGCAATGAATGAAAGTGCTTGGGACGCCAGGGCCAGATGTTTGGTAGTGATGTTCTTGAGACCAGCCGATCGCGTTGCGCCTGCACCCAGAATCAACTGCGTACATCGTGAATTGTAGAGCTGCAAGTAAGTAATCAAGGAACCTGCAATGTCCGTCGTCATCGAGGGTATTCCAGTAATTAGGTGCGAGAACTTAGCAATGCCCTCAAGACAGAGAATTGCCGACTTTGGGAGTATGAAGGACTCAGAATCGATTGTTGCGGTCCTTGTCTTTTCTTTCCCCGTGCCATTGGTGTCGAGGGTTGTAGATTCTGCATCTGGTTTCTCCAACTCAGAATAAGGAACCCATATCTGGCTACTTGCGGTCCAGCCAGCGGCATCTTGCGTACTGCTCTCAATAATCATGTTCAGCAGTGCAGTGCTCTTCTCGTCAAAGTCTCTTGCACCCCATTGGTCAGATTCCATCCCTTGCGCAAGCTTTTGCATCTCGACATCGCGATTCTTCTGTACGAAGTCTTTGATATGACCATTGACTACATTCTTCAAAGGCGTGCCGCTTCTGCCAGAGATAGACTCACACTCGTTGGCGAAATAGAGATTGAGCATGAAATATCGAAGGAAGAGATCGAGCGGTAGCTGAGCAGTCTGCTCAGATCGGACCTTGAGCACCTTGACAATCTTCTCGATTGCCACATCCACGGACTGACCAAGTAGGTTAGAAATGTCGAGATTCTTGTGAAGCTCCTCTTGTAATTGGTAGGCCGATGAATCAAAGGGAGCACCAGGGTTTCGGTCTGGCCTAGGACTCGTTACAGGAGATCTGAGTGTGGGTGATTTCAGTCCGTCTCCAGATGGAGACTCTACCAACGAGCCCGTAATCTCCAATAATACTTTTACCTGTGTATTCAGTCTCCGCAACGTTTCTGTCACACCAATATATATCTTCACCAGCAAGTCCTCAGCATCCTCTGGATCCAGAGCGCGTAGGTTTCGTGACAAAACAGACGACTTCTCCTGGACTGTTCTTTTACGCCCACCGCTGGCGGTTGAAACGGACATTAGCGACTCGTTATCATCGTCGTTTGAGCTTGGCAGTGGTCGCCTTATCAAGTTACGAATTTCGCGTAGTATAGACTCGCGATACGCGATAGTTGCTGAAGCAATATGTTTTGCGCGTTGAAGACCAATTATGTTTGGCAGTAACTCGGACTTGAGCTCTTCAGTTCCCGTCAGATACGCAGGAAAAACAGACGGAGACCTCGCGTGAGAACCCTTTGCCCGAGAGGCAGCGTTGCTCCATCGCAGTAGAATCTCTTGCGATGAGACCGAGTCAACATGCTTTTGCAGGTCAGTCATCAGGGCGTTCTTAAAGTTGTTTTCGTAGGCCATGCCAATTCGGAATCTTAGCGTTGCAAGATCGTCGTTAACACTGCGAAGGGCAGATGCAGATCTTAGATCTCGCAATTGGAATTGAGGTTCATCATCATCAGCGGCATCTCGTTCGCCAGTAATGAGCTCTTCCAGGGAATCAATACTGGCAAGCGCCTTTTCGATTTCGCCTTCGTCCACCAAGGCCTCGCAGCTTGCCACGCCGTCGACGATTTGTCTCAACTGTAACACAGCATCGTTCAACTTCTTGAGGTTTTCTTGTCGCCGTCGCTTGTCAACAATCTGCAGGCCCTTGGCAGCAATCTCCTCGTCGAGAGCTTCGAGTTCTTTCCTCAGTAGTTTAATCTGATGAACAGAGTCGGAGGCCTCCGAATGTAACCCTTTGAGTGATCCTAAAGCTGTAAAGAAAGTGGTCGATGCCGTCGAGATGGAGTTAATAAGGTGGATTTCGATCGTGTCCATGTACCACGATAGCTTCTCTTGTAAAATCGCATTCGTTGCAAGAGTTTTCCGAGGGGCGGCAGCATTGTCGTTAGTGGTACGCTTGTCCTCCTTTTCCGTACCCACTGGACGAATCACCTCGGATCTTTCACTGACAACGTCAAAAGTTCGCGGGTTTTCGAGGTGGAAGTCGTCGTCGAAATAAACGGTAGGTATCGTCGATAACGGCGGTGGGCCTTGCGTGCTGGCTTTGCGGGTGAAGCCGGAACTAGGCCTTCGTAATGTAGTCGAGCTGTCATTCGAGTTCAGAGACAAAAGCGAGGCCGTTGATCCCTTACGAGCCGCGCGCGGCCGTGCTCCAGGCCTTAGCAAACCATCACCATACTCGCTTTGCTCCTCCTGTCTGCTATGTTGCTGATTGGTGGCTTCTTCGTCGTTCTCCTTTAGCCGGCGAAGCTGGTCGTAGAGTGGGCCAATCTGCGCCAGATATGGCTTAAACTCCTCAACATCCACTTGAGTGATATTCGTCAAGGCCACTGGGGGGATATCTCGCGCAGTCGGAGGTTTGTGTGTGCTTGAGACCGGTGCGGAGGTATGTGGTTGCAGACCTGTGCGTACGATGGGAGGTTGGAGGAGCGTCGAGATAGCTACATCAGAATCAGCCTCGGTCATATGTAAGCATCAGTCATCGAGTCTTCATATTACGGACCATTTTGGCCAGATTCATGAAGTGAAGCAGCCCAATTACTTGGAACGCTATCTAGGACACCGCCTATTGAGTGAATGGAACTTGCTGTCGACTCTCGTCGTGATCGTGGACGAGGTTGCGAGATGCCGTGCCTCCCGCTGCTTATGGGGATTCCAGGGTTAGCATTCCGAGGCGGGAATTCCATCTTGTAGTACTCACTTGTGAAAAGGAAGCTCTCCCCGGCCGGATAGAGACAATGCGGACAGGTTATCTTCCGATTTGGCAGCATTATGGGAGAACATGGTTGTAACGTCGTCCTGACTAGGTACAGAGGGGGAGAGATTGGGCTGGATTAGGGGACCAGCAACGAAGTGGATGGGATGTCGACGCGTATTAGGGTATCATGACAGGAAATATGGCAGGAAATATCCGAGCAGCGCACGCAGTCATAAGGGACATGGAAACGCTAATAAAGCAATAGACACTCAAGCATCGTTGTTCGAAGCGACCAGTCAACTTGAGTAGGTCCAATGCGTTCCAAGCTGGACCATTGGAGACACCTTGTAACTACGAAGCGAAGCGAAGCTCCTGTGGCTCCCTCCCCACAGTTCCGATGATTCTCCGACGCTACCAAGTTAATTAGTGTTGTTTCGGGAAACAATCTCGACAAAAGAACGCTAGCCCATCCCTGGAAGCCACTTAACGCGTCCTTGGTTTCCCCCAACCGCGTCGCGTCGCTCGCGAAATCGTCCTTCGCTCGGTTGCCCCTCCAAAGTGCACTGTCAACATCTCCAAACAGCCCACAACTTCTTCAGCGTTGGCACGTTGTCGGTTACAAAGAAGGATTCAGACGACACGCCGATATGGACCACCAATCAGTCTACTCCACGCACGTCTTCGAGCCCAGCTTCGGCGAGAACAGCGATACACGAGTGCAGGTTCAGACCCAGTTAGAGACTTTCATCCTCGATTTCAGACTCGACAACAACTTCGTCTACAGGTGCGCAAACCCAGGGATGCATGCTCTCTAATATGCGCTGATCGACAATTTTAGAGACCAACTACGGGAGAACGCGCTGCTCAAGAGATACTGCTGCGATGTCAATATCAACGATTTAATCAGCTTCAATGAGGAGCTGGCTCATCGGCTAGTGACCGAGCCGAGCGAGATCATCCCCCTGGTAAGGACCTTGTAGCCAAGGAAAGGACTGTCGGCTAAAATTTTGAACAGTTTGAGAACGCCTTGAAAAAATGTACACATCGAATAGTATTTCCGCACGACCAGAAAGCCGTGATTCCTGATCACCAGCTGCTCCTTCACTCAGATGCCGACGATGTTTCAATCCGAAATCTCGATTCCATGACCATTTCACGACTGGTGAGAGTCCCGGGTATCGTCATCGGAGCTTCGGTGATGTCTTCGAAGGCGACTGAGATCAACATCCAATGTCGAAACTGTCAACACGGGCAAACGATTCCGGTTATGGGAGGCTTTACAGGTGTCACGTTGCCCAGATATTGCGGCCGTGTAAGGGGCCCCAAAGAAGAGGGCCCTAAATGCCCCATGGATCCCTATTTTGTCCTGCACGAGAAGTCTCGCTTCGTCGATCAGCAGATTATCAAACTTCAAGAGGCCCCCGATCAAGTGCCTGTGGGAGAGCTGCCCCGTCATGTCCTCATATCCGCGGATAGGTATCTAACGAACCGGGTTGTACCCGGATCAAGGTGTACTGTTACCGGAATCTTCTCAATCTACCAGAATAAAGCTTCAAAGAATTCGTCAACAACCGGCGCAGTTGCCATCCGTACGCCGTATCTGCGCGCCGCCGGAATTCATACCGACATCGACCACACGGCGAAAGGCAACGCCACCTTTACCGATGAAGAAGAGCAGGAGTTTCTAGAACTAAGTCGAAGGCCTGATCTATACAGCGTAATGGCTGATTGCATCGCCCCATCGATTTACGGAAACCGAGATATCAAGAAGGCCATTCTCTGTCTGCTGTTGGGAGGTTCGAAGAAGATCTTACCTGACGGAATGAAGTTAAGAGGTGATATCAACGTTCTACTGCTAGGCGATCCTGGTACAGCCAAGTCCCAGCTTCTGAAGTTCGTGGAGAAGGCGGCCCCTATTTCAATCTACACGTCTGGCAAGGGTTCTTCTGCCGCCGGTCTTACCGCGTCGGTTCAGCGAGATCAGTCCTCTCGCGAGTTCTACCTCGAAGGCGGTGCCATGGTGCTCGCTGATGGCGGTGTTGTCTGTATTGATGAATTTGATAAGATGCGCGATGAAGACCGTGTGGCTATTCATGAAGCGATGGAACAGCAAACCATCTCTATCGCAAAGGCTGGTATCGTCACTATTCTCAATGCCCGAACGTCTGTGCTGGCTGCAGCCAACCCTATCTTTGGTCGCTACGACGACATGAAGACTCCTGGGGAGAATATTGATTTTCAGACAACCATCTTATCTCGTTTTGACATGATCTTCATCGTCAAGGACGAGCACAGTCGAGAAAAGGATGAGCGTATGGCCAAGCACGTCATTGGCGTTCACATGGATGGCCGGGGTGCAGAAGTGGTTTCGGAATCGGAAATATCCGTCGAGAAGATGCGAAGATACTTGACCTACTGTAGGACGTAAGTTGCTTGCCCCTTTGCTATGTATATGTCCGCGGCAGCTAACCGTTCCTTAGTCGGTGCGCCCCTCGTCTGAGCCCCGAAGCCGCTGAAAAGCTCTCGTCCCACTTCGTCTCCATTCGACGGCAGGTACACGCTGCTGAAATGGAAGCCAACACGCGTTCTTCTATCCCCATCACGGTCCGACAACTCGAAGCCATTGTGCGAATTACCGAGTCACTCGCAAAGCTCACCCTCTCCCCGATCGCAACTGAAGCACACGTGGACGAGGCCATCCGGCTGTTCCTGTGCTCTACCATGGATGCCGTCAACCAGGGCAGCGGCCAGGGCAGCCGTGAGCTGAACGAAGAGGTCAACCGTATCGAGACGGAGCTCAAACGCCGGTTACCCATCGGCTGGAGCACGAGCCTGTCAACGCTGCGGAGGGAGATGGTGGAGGGTAAGGGATACAGCGAGCAGGCGCTAAACCGGGCGTTGATGGTCTTACAACGGAGAGATACCATCATGTTCAGAAATCAGGGTGCGCAGGTATATCGCAATGGAGCGTAACGTGGATATGTTGATTTTTGGAGTAATGGATAATGAGGTTCCCCATATTTTTGGTCGATTACTGCACATAGTTCGGCTGCCTTTGGAGAAAAGGTATGAATGATGAACGACGTTAAGTAGACATTCTCACGCAATCAAGTATCGAATAGCATAAAATCGTGGGCAATTATCTGTGATGTCTGTATCATTTGCCACGATGGGCGCTGTACCCTTCTTGTCGACTGTAGATGTCAAGTTGACTGACTAGCTGTGGTAACTTGCACTGCAACATTATATCGATCAAGTACGCCAGAAACACCTTGCATACCCCTAACACACAAGAAACACACAAGAAAGAATCAAATCTCATTTTTTTCTTCGGCCTTCTTCCATTCCTCTTCATTCCTGCGGTAGGACTGCGACAACGCCGTATATGCCGCCCACACTTCCGTAGTAAGTAGAAAGTGAACAAACTCAACCCCGAGGAAATTGACAATTGTGGTGAAGTTCCAACTGCGCAGGAGGTTGACTTCCCAAATATGAGCACAAGGAAGGCCCAACCTTTTCATGTAAGTCTGTGCTACCAGGCGCAGAGCCATGGCTTCATAGGGAGCCATGAGAACTCTGAGCACTGCGTCCGTCCAGATGTGTGACGATACCAGAGGTGGAACTTGAGTTAACATGCTGTCATAGTATATCGGTGGCGCGCTGGCGGCAGTTCTTGAATCGGGAGCGACACTGGGTCGAAGCTCTGCGGACCACAAGCCCTGGGGTACCTCGGTTGATTCTGCTGTATCGACGTCGAAGCTGATGAGCGTCGCGCTGATGCCTTCGTTTTCTTCCTCTTCGCTAGCGTACTCATCTCCTCGAGCGGAAAATGTACTGGGGCGTCGCACAGCCTCGACCGGTACATCGTTACTCGGCAGGTCATCAACCTCACGCAAGGGCGACACGTCGTCAATAGCTCGCTGTCCGTTGTGAGCCTCAGATCGGCTCCTGTCACCACCTTCGCCGCCGAAGACGTCAGGGTCATCTTCATGTACCCACGTCGTGGGCCGGTGTGATGGGATGGACTTCCTCGTGTGAAATCCAGTGTTGGGCAAGCGACGGAAGATGGCGAGCCAGATGGCCGGCTTCCAGGCTAACCTCGTCTTTTGTTGCAAGACCCAGATGAGAAAGGGGGATGCAGATATGAATACACCGCCAAGCCACTTCAAGATCGAGTGGAAGCCGAGTCCCTCGAGAGGTGGTGGGGCAGGGATGGGTGAAGTGGCCGAGAATGGGATGAAGAATGACGGGCCTGGCAAGATCTGAGTACTCTGGATAAGTCCTAGCCTCTGGAGCGCCACATATAACTCGAGGTGTACTCGGATATACGACCAGACGTCGACGATGCTATATGAACAGTGAGCAAAGAGATACCAACACTGGTAGAGAGGGGTAGTACGCGTACATCTTCTTAATCCTTTCCATGCCAGTTTGCCCCCGCCACAAGCGAGCAATGCGACGGTCTGCCCAACTAGAAAGCCAACTTGCTGGGGCGCCACAAAGAACGTCGTCGGTGTAAGAGAAGTTGCTTCTTCCTGATCGATACAAATCCCAAAACGGAATCTCGGAGTAGCGTTTGTAGATCTTTACATGGTCAGCTGTGCGTCCTGGGAAAGAGTAAACCGGGGCCCTTGATCAGCGGACTAACAAGAATTCTCTGTCTGAATGCATGGACACCGAAAAGCCCAACGGTCTCGACGCATTCGTGAGCCCATGAGGCGAGCTTTATACCGATGCAGTCTTCGTACATCTCATGCCGACGCTCGGATTCGGCTTCTGGGCTCAGACCTTGGTTCTCCTGCTCGGCTACTCCGATCACCAGCATGACCTCATTGTGAGCTCTGATTATGTCTCGGTTCATTCTCTTCGTCTCAGGGTTGAAAGGTCTGCCCTTGCTGTCATATTGTTGAGTTCCCTCAGTGGACTCTTGGGAGCCATCACCATCTTTTGCTTCTGACTCCACCACTACATCATCATACGGCGAGCGGCCCTGTCATATAGCATTAGCAAGAAAACCTCCCTCCATATTATTAGAAAGAGCGAATGTATCTCACAAGCGCCTGCGCTGTCAGAGGACCTTGCATCCCCATGTTGGCGATGTAAAGTTGGCATCGACTTTGCAGTGAGGTACGCCTCACATGTTGACTTGAACGTGGTAGATGCGTGGCTGGTTCGCCAACAGATGTGGCGCAAGCGCCAGTCGGACCCCACTTTGCTAGCGCTTTACTGACTTATTGGAAAAGATCAGAGCGATAAGATAACAAAAAAATTATTGCTTGCAGCGATGAACGACTCGAGTCCTGTAGTCGCTGGGCGCATCGGATCTTCAATTCACGACAAATCTGCATCGCAACGACAAAGATGGCGAGCAAGCAACCGCTGAAGACGACGTTTGACGTCGATCACGTTATTCGTCCCATATTTACCGGTGGTTCGGTTGCGATCGACAATGGCGCGCGCATACTTGCTACCGTCCTGGGTGAGGATGCAGTTCTTACTGATCCCACCAACGGCAAGCACCTCGCGCAAATCGAAGGAGTAAGACCACGAGCTCTTCTTTAACCTGAACATTTCTAACCTCTAGTCAGGATGGAGAGGCGATCTCTACGTTAACCCGTGAGTAGATGCGATGACAAACTTGCCCTCGATGTTCGCTAACCGCCGCTCAGTAACGCCTAATGGAGCTCATCTCATCATCTGCTCTCGCTCCTTGTCCATGAGGATATACGTCCTCTCGCGGTCACCCGAAGACGGAACCATTCAAGCGACACTGACCAGGACTCTGAAGCCCCATGGAACCCCCGTGGTGGTTCTGGCTGTTGACCGCACCAGCACACTGCTCGCCACTGGAGGTACGGATGGTGCGATCAAGTGTTGGGATATTGCCGGTGGTTATGTGACACACTCGTTCCGCGGCCCTTCGGTTCTCGTCTCGGCTCTTCACTTCTTCGAGGTCGCCGCTCGATCCAAGGATGCGACGAAATCAGGAAAGAGTAAGAAGGGCAAGGTTCAGGAAGACTCGGATGAGGAGGATGAGGAGGCTACCGCGACGAACTTCCGACTTGCTTCCGGTTCGCAGGATGGAAAGGTGCGCGTCTGGGATCTGCACAAGCGCCACTGCATCGCCAACCTCGATTCGCATGTTTCCGACGTCAGGGGTCTCGATTACTCTCCCGAGCAGCATGCCCTCGTCTCAGCAGGCAGAGACAAGACGATAATCTGGTGGGATACAAAGTCATGGAAGATCCGCAAGGTGGTGCCTTGTCTGGAGCTTGTAGAGGCAGCCGGCTTCGCTGATAACGGAGAGCTCACGTTCTCTGCCGGAGCGAACGGTTGCCTCCGCATATGGGATACCGATACTGGCGGAGAGCTCACCCAGCAGCAGCCGACCAGGAGTGAGGAGGAGGGTATCGTTACTGGCATTTATCGTCCCGGGCTTCCTTTCATTCTCTGTGTTCAGGTCGATCACACACTGGCACTGTACAAGGTACCCAAGAAAACCGATGCTTCATCACTATCAACGTCTGAGCCTTTCCGACGGATATCCGGCACCCACGATGAGATCATCGACATGGCCTATCTGCTACCTGACCACTCCATGCTTGCTCTCGCTACCAACTCAGAGGATGTTAGGCTAGTGTCAGCGGATGAGACGTCAGAGGAGGATGCGGAGAATACCTGGGATTCAGATGCCACGCCATACTTCGGTCAAGATGTTGCGCTACTCAAGGGCCACGACGACATTGTCATCTCTCTCGATGTCGATTGGTCAGGTCACTGGATCGCGACAGGCGCGAAAGATAACACCGCAAGACTTTGGCGTGTCGACCCAGCAAACAGATCATACACCTGCTGGGCTACCTTCTCAGGCCATGCCGAGTCTCTGGGCGCTGTGGCGCTACCCAAGATTGTTCCCCCGGAGTCTTCAGCTGCTCGAACCGACCCCCCGAACCATCCTCCGGCCTTCCTCTTGACGGGATCTCAAGACCAGACGGTGAAGAAGTGGGAGATACCACGATCGGCTCAGCCACAAGGCCAGAAGGCTGGTACAAGAGCAGTCTTCACGCGAAAGGCTCACGACAAGGACATCAACGCCATCGATGTGCACCACACCAGCCAGCTCTTTGCCTCAGCATCCCAGGATAAGACGGTCAAGATCTGGTCTGTTGAGGAGGGAGAGGTCCAGGGAATTCTGCGAGGCCACAAGCGAGGAGTATGGTCTGTGCAGTTCTCTCCCGCTCATTTGCCAGGCATCCAAGGCGAGGACGGCCCTGTCGCTGGTAAGGGCGTCATTCTCACCGGAAGTGGTGACAAGACGGTCAAGCTCTGGAGCCTTGCCGACTACACTTGCGTGCGGACCTTTGAGGGTCACTCCAACAGCGTGTTGAAGGTTGCCTGGCTCAACCCCCCCACAAACCAGGAGCAATCGAAGAAGCGTGTTCAGTTCACCACGGCGGGTGGCGATGGCCTCGTCAAGGTCTGGGATGCTAACTCGGGAGAGACAGAGTGCACGCTGGATAACCACGAGGATCGTGTCTGGGCCGTCACCGTCCACCCCAAGACCAACACCATCGTATCGGGTAGTGGAGACTCCACGGTGTCTTTCTGGAAGGACACCTCGGCTGAGACGCAGGCTGCTGCGTCGCAGGCGGCTCTGGAGATGATTGAGCAGGAACAGGAGCTTCAGAACCACATCCAAGCTGGATCTTACCGCGAGGCCATTACCTTGGCCCTTCAGCTCAACCACCCCGGACGTCTGCTAAGCCTATTCACATCCGTCATCACCTCCAACAACCCCGACAAGGGAAGCTTGAGCGGCCTAAAAGCTGTCGACGAAGTTCTTGGGAACCTATCAGACGAACAAATCTTCCTCCTCCTACTGAGGCTGCGAGACTGGAACACGAACGCTCGTACGGCAAGAGTAGCGCAGCGAATCTTGTGGACGCTCATCCGAAGCTACCCTGCTTCCAAGTTCTCCGGCCTGTCTGTCAAGGGAGCCAAGGGGCAGACGAGTCTCAAGGAGGTTCTACACGCACTTCGTGTGTACACGGAGAGGCATTACAGGCGGACAGAGGAGCTGGTCGACGAGAGCTACCTAGTGGAATATACCCTGCAGGAGATGGATAACCTTGCGCCTGCGCTTGAAGAGGCGGATGCACTGATGAATGATGATGATGATGATGTCGAGAGTCAGGTTGATGTCGACATGGCTGGCTAGATCAATAGGAAGCTGGGTGCTTTGGAAACGGCACCTCTCATCTCAGTTCTTGGAGGTTTGTTATGGCCAAGGTGGCATTTGCATGGCTAGGATAGTTTATATGTCAAACTAGTCTAGATGGTTTATAAAAGCATGAAAGGATTTATCACGAGCATCTTTATGATTTTCCACCCTCACATGATCATGATCGTACCAGATGTATTCACGGTTTGTACTGTATCGACCCCAAGTTTATTTTCCACAGCTCGCTTCAGCGTGTTACAGGGGAGATTTACCACCAACCTCACTAAACCATCTACCATTCTGCTAGCCTACAGCGGGATCCACCAGCATGTCCCGTCATGCACCTTCCATTGACATCCATCCATTTTTCTGCCCAGAACAACGCTCGCGAACCACGACATCGATTACTTCTCCCACCATCGTCGCCGCGCTTCAAGCTTCGGAACGAATCGCGAGGCATCTGCGGCATCTACAAACGCTACGACGATGGCCAAGCGCCACGCCTCAGAGGCTCTCGATGAGCTGGCCGACGTCGCATCGCCAGCATCAAAAAAGTCCAGATACGGCGATCTAGACTCCCCCAGAGCCGACGGCCTCACAGAGACGCCAGCAGAGGACCAAGCGAGAAGGGATCAACCCAATGGCGATGCGAGGAACGAAGCTAGCGACGACGATTTCGACGATGCCGACGTCGCTCCCATAGCACCCATACGGCAGGCCGCGCCCACGGATGGCTACGATGACCTCTACCTCGACACCATCGACCGGAACGTGCTCGACTTCGATTTCGAGAAGCTGTGCTCGGTCTCGCTCTCCAACATCAACGTCTACGCGTGTCTCGTATGCGGGAAATACTTCCAGGGCCGCGGGCCCAAGTCGCACGCCTACTTCCATGCTCTCGACGAGGATCACCACGTCTTCATCAACCTCGAGATGCAGCGTGTCTACGTCTTACCCGAGGGCTACGAGGTCAAGAGCCGTGCGCTCGATGACATCAAGTATGTCGCCGACCCACGATATACCAAGCGCGAGGTCATTGACATGGACCGCGTGAAGCGCACGAGTTGGACGCTGGATGGCAAGGCATACACGCCTGGCTTCGTGGGTATGAACAACATCAAGGACAACGACTACCTCAACGTCGTGGTGCAGGCGCTGTCTCATGTACCGCCGTTGCGCAACTACTTTCTCCTCGAGAACTTCCAAGACAAGTCGGAGCTCGTACGGCGATGGAGTATCCTCGTACGCAAGATCTGGAACCCGCGCGCCTTCAAGGCGCATGTCTCGCCCCACGAGCTTCTCCAGGAGATCTCCCTGCGCTCCAACAAGCGCTTCACCCTCACGGCACAATCGGATCCCGTCGACTTCCTCTCGTGGTTCCTCAACAACCTGCACCTCGGACTCGGCGGCTCGAAGACAAAGCCAGGTAGCTCCATGGTGCAGCGCACGTTTCAGGGTCGTCTCAAGGTAGAGTCGCAGGCCATCACCGCCCGCGCCGACGCCAGCGATAGACTGCGCTTCGAGGAAGCCGCCGAGGTCAAAGTCGACATCAACCGCTTCCTCCTCCTCACACTCGACCTCCCCTCGGCACCCCTATTCCAGGATGAGCTCGAAAAGAACATCATTCCGCAAGTACCCCTCACGACCATCCTCACAAAATACGACGGACAGCGCGCGCAAGAGCACCATGCTCAGCGCAAGCGGTACCGTCTCCTGCACCCTCTCCCGCCGTACCTCGTCTTCCACGTCAAGCGCTTCTCCCAGAACAAGTTCGTCTCGGAGCGCAACCCCACCATCGTCACGTTCGACGCGCGCAATCTCGACATGTCACCCTACGTGGAACCCAATCCGGCAGAGTGGCCCCCTAGCGAACCCATCTGGTACGACCTGGTCGCCAACGTGGTGCATGAGGCGGTGCGCGTGCGAGAGGATGTCGTAGATAGCGCGGAGGAGCGCAAGACCTGGAAGGTTCAGGTGCGCGATCGGGCTACAGGCGAGTGGGTTGTTTGTCAGGATCTATTCGTGGACAAGGTGCAGAGTGAGCTGCTGTACCTGGGAGAGGCGTATCTGCAGATTTGGGAGCGAAGAAGGGAGCCCAAGGGCAAGGGGGCCAACTCATCATGATGCTACAGCAGAACCAACATGGCGTTTGGCGGAAAACAAGATTGGATGATTACTCGAAAGGAGTATCAAAGCAATACCATGTACTACAGCATTGCATGACCGCACCGTTTCTTACGATAAAAGGCTCGCAAAGAGCTCGCTTCATGATTGTTCTCATCTTCGTCATACAAGTTGCGCTGTCTGGCCCCGCCTGGCCTGAAACATCTAAGAGCCGTAGGAAGCTATAATATATGATCCAGCGATGAAACCTCAACGCTAGCCCTCGCTATTCATTCCCTCGTTATGCCCTTCCATCCCAACTGCTTTCACGAAAACCGCGCGGTAAGCTAACCATCCAATCAAAGTCGCCAATACCGCCAACAACCTGCAATGATCGATAAAACCAAGGAGCAGGGAAATACAGAGTATGATATAGAAGAAGAAAAAAAGGGGGGCGGGGACGATTATAGAATAGAGGACACTGGCGACTAGACAACAAGCGGGCTGGCTTTGTATAGTACACAGTTACATGGTAGAGGGGATGAGCGAATCGCTGCAAGGCCCTGGCCAGATAGGGCTCACGATTGGGATTGCTCAGGCGGCTGCTTCGAGGCGCCGCCGGTGTTGTGTCGTTTCTCGTGATGGTGCTGGCTAGCTTTTTCACGACGCTGCTCTTCGATGGCCGTCCGTTGTTGGATGCTTGAATCGTGACTCTTGAACTCGACACGAGTGTTGGGTGGGAAGTTGAGGACGTGCTTCATGGTCTCACTGGAAGCAGGCGTTAGCTACTATATACTTAACCAGAAGCAAGATTCTTCGTCGAGACTTACCGGATCTTGATCACGCGCCCACCATCCGTACGCGTCCAGATGCTGAGAATGTCCTCTCCGTTGCGCATGCTGAGCACAGCGCCACACACGTCCTCGCCAGCGTCGCCAAACTGGTCGCCGATGAGCGACAGCAGTAAGTCCTCCCAGTAACGATCCGCGACTCCCTTCTTCATGCGAACCACCCACTTGCCGCCCTTCCTGTTGACATCGTCTTCCCATATTGGGCGGATGTCCTTCTTGAAAAGGTGGTAGTCGGATACAACGGGCAGAGCCGACGGGCGCTTCAGGTGAGAGTATATTTCCCAAAACTCCTCCGCAGTGCGCACCGTGGCGATGCCGTGTAGGGTGTGCTCGTATTCGATGAAGCCATGAGCCTTGGAGATGGGCGGTCGGTACCAGAAGGACCACGCCTCTTTCAGCGGGTGCGCTTGAGGTCCGGCCGACGGCGCCGACATCTTAGACTCGGTGATGGGGGCCATGCTGGAACCCTTACCGGCCGCCTTGGCAGCGTCCTTTGGCTGACCTGGCTTGGAGGTAACGGCGGTAGCCATGGCCGAGTCGAAGGGGTTACCCGACGACTTGGGTGTTTTGGCGGAACCGAAGGATGCGAAAGCGCCAGAGCCTAGGCCGAAGGCGCTCGACGCACCGGTGGTAGGCGACACGAGAGCTGCCGGTGTCGTGGCGCTGAAGGGATTGGATTTGCCGTGGGACGAGTCGGGGCCTCCTTGACGCTTAGCGAAGGATGCATTGCTGCGGCCAAGGGAATCACCGTTGGGACCTTGGCCGGGCGTCGAAAGCGAGAGCTTGCCGGAGCTAAAGGAAAGAAGAGAGCGTTGGCAAATGGGCGCATGCGAGGTTACAGTGAGAAGGGTGGGCGATGCTTACTTTGTGCGGCGGGCCCAAAGATTATCCATCAAGACTTTCGCACGAGGGCGCCTGCAAAGGAACGGAGCGGGGGACTCGTCACCGGGGCGGAAGGAGGAGGGACGTGGTGGGTGCGAGGAAGATCGTGGCGAGAAACTGTCGATATGGTGTATCACTGATTCAAGGCGAGATTAATTGGTTCCCGAGGATATGAGACAAGAGCGACGGCTGCAACAGCGGGAGCGTCTAATCGTGGATCGTCTCAATGGGAGGGGAGGGATGAGGGGGGCGATGTGGTGAAGGAGCAGCCGGAAGTGCTTGGGGCGAGTGCACTGAGAGGGAGGGGGGAGAGACTATCAGTTCGTGAGAGAAGGAGTTCGTTTTGTGATTCGGGGTATCTGATGCGAATAGCGTGGCTTGCGAGAAGTCGTCGAGGATGCGGGTTTAAGCGTTGCTGTTATTGCTGTCGATATGAGAGGCGTCGATGGCTGGTAGCTGTAGAGTTGGAGGAGACAAGAAGATTCTGCCCACGTAGTAAAAAAAAATCCATGGCCAAGTCGTTAAAAGTGAGGTTAGGGTCAGGTACTTGCAGAGTGGGCTAACGTGGTGGGGTACTTGCTGCAAAGTACTCTGGGGCCCGGGGGGGGAGCCTGCCACTGGGGCCCTCCAAACCGTTGCTCTCTGTAACATGCCAGCAGGGGTTTGGTTTTAGTGAACAGCTGCCTGGCGGGCAGGCTTCTCGAAAAAGTCTACCGTGATGAAGGACTGACCTGATACTCTACATAGTATATAAGCCTCCACTGACAATGTAGGCGATCCTGTCTACTACCTGCTTCGTCTGACCGAACCTCTGCTGATGTAGCACAGAGAGATATGCGCCTTGACATTATGCAGTTCCTCGCTGCTGCTGCTGCTTCCCTAGTACGTGAGCGAACCAGCCTCCCAAGCTGAGCCGCATCGTTTCGGTAGCGAAGTGTGACGTCGTGCGGTCTCATGGCGCATGGGTACGGTCAGTTCGGTTCGGTTCAGTTCACGCTCTCGCGGCTGACGTCGAAGCCGGCAATTTTACGAGCAACCGACGGAGGGATGGGACGCTGTTGTCACGGGAGCTATCTAGGATAGACGAGAGTAAAGTAGGGTATTGCGCATCCGCTGCTTCGACACCACCAAAGCTCGACTTTCCTATCAGCTTGTACATCCAGTCGCGTCAGCGAATACGTTCTCCGCAATTTTCAGCCATGGGTGACTGAGGCCAGCTTTACAGGAAAGCACACCGTCACTGATCGGGGGAGCCCAATTCAAATCATACTTGGTTTCGTTTCGTTTCGTTCTGCGATAATTACCAACTACCTAAGAACAGCCCTCGTCAGGTCGACCCTTGGAGGCGAGCATGGGAAAACACGCGCTAGCTAAGCACGTTCAGTGCTCTGCAAAGAAATCCACGCCTAGAAGCAGCTTGTCCAGGTCCGGCTCCCTCCCCACAAGCCACCCAACACCGTCCACAAAGTCGCGATAAAACTTATCGGAACCTTTCAGCTCAGGCCACATATTCCAATGCGAGTGAGGTAAGCCTGGGTAGACATCTAATCTGACTTCAACTCCAGCCTCGCGAAGCGCTTGTGCATAGATAAAGCTGTCGTCGCGCACAGGATCCAATCCATTACAAGTAATAAGAGCAGGAGCAAGGCCCTTCTGCCCTCGGGGATGGTTTAAAGGTGAGAACCACTCGCCGTTGTCCGCTTCAGGCTGATATGATCTAATCATTAGACTCGCATGATTGGTATCGAATCCAGGAGCAGTTTCACCCTCAGGTTGATGCCAGGATAGATACTGATCCTTATACTTGGCAGGAACCTTCTTTGGATCGACCACAAGTGCTGCTCCGAGCCACTGGCCAGTGACAGGAGGAGAAAACCCCTCATCTAGTGAAGCATGCGCAACGACAGCAGCAATATTACCTCCGGCAGAGGTACCTCCCACGATAAACCCTTGAGAAGGGTCAGCTCCCCATGACTTTGCACTCTTAGCTGCATGCTTGAATGCATCGTATCCATCCTTTGCAGAGTAAGGATAGCGAAACTCCGGTGAGAGGCGATAGTCTGGACTGAATACTACAAACCCGAGGGTTTTGACCAAGTTGAGTGAGACGTTATGCTCAGATATCCAGCTTCCGATAGTCCATCCTCCACCGTGGTATAGAACAGCGAGAGGGCTACCCTTTTCTGGTGGGTTTGTCGGTTGGTAAAGCCTTCCTTCAATCTCGGTTCCGTCTTCAGTCTTGTATGAAGTCATGCTCTCCTTGACGCCAGCTGGAGGGGGGGGCATGTGCGCACTCCACTCCAAGAGAGCTGGCTGTACACGTTCCTTGAATTCATGGGGATCGGTGTACTTCGTTGCATCCGGCAAATGGTCACGTCGCTCTGGGTACTTCTTGAGGAGCTGTAGTTTGATTTACGTATCAGCAAGGTTGCCTCTGAAAATGTATTCATCATGCTTACTGCTTCCAACTCCGGGTCCATATTCGCAAGTGCGAGGCGTTCTTCCTTGGTGTAAGACATTTTCTGTTCGTAGGCGTACGATGAAAGCTGTAGCTGGTTGATGTTTAAGATGAGATGCAAAAGTCAACGATACTGTGAGATTGCAAAACGTTTGAAAAAGCAGTGCGATTAGTCCTTTATATAGTACTCGTCGGAATCACAAGAGAGCAGCGGGCCTCTTGCGTATTATCGTACTTAGCCGAGGCTAGCAAAGCAAGGCCGTTACTTACCAATCCAGCTAAAAGAGACGATCTATCAGAGAAGATGGTATATCCTTGAAACTGAGACGGACTCGGGAAGTCCGAGAAGGCCGAGCGGTGATAAATGCTACAGTAATGAAGGGCCGTGAGAAGGGATTTGGATTTAGACGAATAGACTAGACAAGCTAGGCTTATCTATCCCGGAAGGCGTGTTGCGGGGTAGGCAGCGGGAAACCTGTGATATTGGTGGTGCGGATTGACAAGAACACGAAGCTACTGTTGCCGCCGTGACATGCCGACGAGAGTTTTCGGATACATGAAGATTACGCGTGCGTGTGGCGCAGGAAAGGTGACGCCGGGAGGTCCGGCCGTGGTTGCTGAAGATGGTGCTAATTGACGAGAGTTGTCGTAACACGCAGATCAAGATGATCTTAAGCAAACCCTTCGAGCTTTATTTAGCAGCGCATATCGAGGTTGCTCGCCCTGCATATCACCCACCAGAGAGCGAAGGTGCAAGATTACGAGGTTGCAACATACTGCGAAACAAGACGTGCTTCATAAGATGTGCCTTGCCGCAGCTAAGGGGATGGACGTTGGGCAACAAGCTTCACCTATGTCGAGACAGAGTCAAATTCTAGGGTCCTGCGTATATCGTCAACATTGTGGGGTTTGGTAGTCGGGATTGCGATCTGGGGACGGCAGCTTACCCCCATGAAGGTAAGGCTACAGAGGTGGAGCCATGCCAGGGTGTGAACAGCAAACGCATACAGCATGTCTTCACGAGGCTTGCGGTGTGCTGTCACCGTCGTTGAGCCCAAATCAGACAATGCCGATTGGCTTGGCTTTCCAGCTGCCCTTCCATTCGGACCAGCCAAAGTCCTCCTCAGCCTCCTGATCCTGTTCATCCGCAGCCGACTGCCGCGTTGCTTCGGCGCCGTCGTTGTCTTCCACCATGGGAGTGTCCGCGGCATCCTCTTCCCGACTCGACACCAGAGTTTGCAGCTCTTGCGTGAGCGCCTTGCACTTGATGTAAAACGTGGTACCCCCCGAGTTCCTCGCTTGTAAATCGGCAATGGCCTCGAGCACTTGCTCGATGGGCCACTGCAACAAATCTCTCGTCATATTCTGCTTTCGATATACGCGCTGCTCCCGCAGACACTGCAGGACTGCCTCTGTGCAAGGGCCGGGCCCATCGTCGCCCAGCTGCCTCCAGTAGTAGTCCCAGATCCATGACAGCGCCTTCTTTGCCGCGGACCGCAACTTGGCTAGCGACGGCAACTGCTCGTGCGTAGACTGATGCCTTAATTCGACGAAAGTTGCAGGCAATCCGATGTTCTTGGCTATCGAGTACATGCTCTGCTTCCGCTGCTTGTCCTGATGACCGTCTAGCAAGCCAGTAACAAAACTGCACCCCATTGTCAGTCTGCCATCAATCCATCACGCTCGATGAACCCCCGGAACACGTCCACTTCAGGTAAAAATAAACTTACCGGCTGAAGGCAGCAGAATATGCCGCTCTGGTGGCATACGCCGACGAGGCCGCATTTTCCGACGCTGCAGCATCCAGATCACTGAGCATCGCAGCAGTGAGGAGAGCCGTTGATTCTACCATGTGTGGACAGCTACCGCGCTGCATCCACATCGACACTCGTGCGACCGCTTGATGCTGCAGACGTCGGCTCTCGTCGTCCGACTCTCTTTGCGGTAAAGCTTCCGGGACACACTGTTCGTTCGTTCGGACCGGGTCATAATCGGCGTTCGTGACAGCAGGAGACTCGACCTTCAGCGCGGGATACAGTTGACGTCTCACGAGTAGCAGCTCTGTGCGATCGCGCCACGGCGTAAAGACGTACTGCACCATGATTGGTATTTAACTCCTGGCGACCTTGTTCCTTACCCGGACATGCCTTTCTCTGGTGTGAGATTCGTATCATGAACGCATGACTGTGTGCGCGCCAGGTGGTTGTATTCCAGAGAGCTTGATCTGCTGCTGCCTGACAGCCGTTCAAGGATTGAAAATTATGTCGGTCCACTTTTTCAGCACCTCGGATCTGGAAACCAGCAATGAAGAATAACGTAAGACTGTGTTGTTGTGATATGCGTTGGATTGATTGACAGTTACTTGGCTGGGAAGTGCTGGAACTTATCATCTAGTTGGTAATTTTTAGGAAGTAATACGTGTTGCCCGCCATTGAAAGTGCGGAATGGTGAATGCAAGCAGGCTGTGAGCTGAACATCCGGTCCAGCGCACAGTGCGTCCAGCTTCACCAGCCAGCAGAGATTCAGAACTCGAACAAGTCCAAATCAGATCTGTTCTCCAATGTCTAGAATCCTTAGAATCTCAGCTTCATCTGCACATATCGCTCCCTTTTCGGTATCTTGGAAGACGGTTTCTTGCGCTTTAGAGGGCAAGTCATGAAGCTTCAAGTTTGGGTTTCTGGCGCGCTCCGATCATGACTGATCACACTCTTGGATGGCATTCTATGTAGCTAAGGGTGCCAGGTATATGAGTACCACATCCCGAACGTATGCATCTGCAATACAGAATCGGTTGGTTTGCAGTCCAGCATGAAGTTCGCCATCAGACAACCAGACCAAGGGCGGGATTGAACTCAGCCACATAACTAATCACCGAAAACTGCGGCTGTGATCCATGCGCCACTTCAGCGACGCAACGTCGGTTATCAGCAGAGACTGTACGTCTGTACAGATGTATCTTTTAGTACAGTACTAGTACTGGACTAGTGTTTTACTCAGAACGGAGTACGTACTCTGTGCTGCAGGCTTCAGAATTTAAGACAGAAGGCGACGGCAGGCAGCCCAAGGCGGGACAGGGGGTTTGCGTCGATAGGCAGAAGAACCCGAGACATTGGGGCCAATCATGTGCGATGTGAGACTTCATCCTTTGATGGGCTGACGCACTGACCCGCAGTTACCACATGTCTGACAGGGATCTCGAAACGGCTCTCCTGTTGCCATTTTTGTCACGACAGAGGAGCCGCAAAGGCGACCAACAAAGATGCGCGGCGAGATGACACCTACGACCCACCAGGAAGCGCAGTCAGTGACGAACAGTCACAGGCCTTGTGGAGATCGGATAATCTCTTTGCTGGCTTTCCCCAAATATTCATGCTGCTATTGCCGTCTATCTGATGGCTATCATAAAGTTTGCTGGGTATCATGGTGGTGTCATCTGATTTGAAAATTCAGGCCAAAAACAAACTCCATATGATGCACATCAAGAAAACCCCCCCGTGAAGGGTGTTTCCCGTTCCTCCCAAGACCCCCTCGCGACGAGTGTTTTATTTCGCATCCAGGAAATGCTGAAGCCATGCTCGGATGCTTCCAAACACCCATTCTAGCGGGGGTTTGCCCCAAGCTCAAGTACTCATTTAGTCGGAGTCCTCTGCATCTTCATCCTCTCCATCCTCTCCGTCCTCTCCGTCCTCTTCATCGTCCGACTTGGGAGGCTCCCAAGTCTCTTCCAATTTCAGGCCTTTGCCCTGTGGCTCACGTCCGCGAAAGGTAGATCCGAGGAGTGAAGATACAGTGGATCGATAATTATCGAGTTGCGGGTCATCGTCGCCTTTGTCAGGCATGTCATAAAGTCCCATGCCAACCAGGATTTCGCCTTCGTCCTCATTAGGGTCGTTCAATCCTTGGTATGTGATCGAATCTTCCGCCATGTTTGACGGTGACATTTGCGTATGAGGAAACGTTTCGGGAGTTGGGGGAGTTGTAGCATTATAGCCGTGCATGATGAACGAATTCCAATCCCAGCTGTTGTGGCAGCCGTCGACTACCTCGTCAGGTGCAGAACAGGCGTCAAGTGCGTAGTCAGGAGCGCCCATGGATTGGTAGGGCGCGGTCGAATACACAGCATGCCCCTCATCCTCTGCTCGTGGGTACTGGAATTGGTTGTCACTGAGATGGGGGAGCGTCGAGGGAGAAAAGGCCGAGGATGGTGAAGTGTTACAAGAGTGAGCTGCCAACATCGGAGACAGGTGAGGGTATCCGGAATACAGATCTTGCTGGTCATCGAATACACTGGCCTTGGAAAGATCGTTGAACGATTGCTGGTACAGTGGGAAATTCTCGGAGAAAGTACTCGGGTGCCAGCTCACAGGGCGAGAGGATCGGGTAGACGATGGTCGTTGACTTCCGGTGTGGTGCATAGAGGCCGGCTCGAGTGCCTGCTGCTGTCGCTGGATAGCATGCTGATCGCTGACAAAAGTCTTCCGTCTTGACATCATGCTGGATGACCTCGGACTGTTGTTGACACTGCTGGGCTTCGATACCCGCATAGCAGTTCCAGGACGCTGACCATTTGACCCTCTTGAGAATTTCCTTGATGTATGAGGAAGGGCCGTTTGCCTTGATGAGTTGTCGTATAAGGCGTCTTGGTCATACGAGTAAGGAAGAGAGCCAGCAGGCTGGCCACCAAAAACCGTGTGCATCATCTCCTCGAGGCCAGTAGAACAGGGCAGTGTTGTGGTGGTGTTGGTGAGAGAAGTGAGTTGTTGTAAGTTTACAGACACAACGTCGAATGGATGACTTGTTGAATATCAGAAAGGCCGAGACGGGCTCGGCTTGGTTAATAAGTAGGCATCGTCGAGAGCGAAGGGAGTCAGTCAGCTGCACGAAGTAGGTACCGTCCCGGACTAGGGGTTTCCAAAGGGAGCAACCCAGGCATGGGGCACGATGATGGGTCAAAAGGGTAAATCGAGCCTAGTGGTCCGGGATCAACTCACTAGCCACGGACTTGGTGTGGGCTAGGGACAGAGTCAAAACAATCAACGACATGGCAGGCGCTGGAGCTCTCCTCTAGCGCCTAATGCTGTCGATTAACGGACCGTAGGAGCGTCGAATCAGCGTCGGATGGTCCTGGGGGAGCGCGCACGTACCAGACCGGAGGATGCCAGGCTTAACCTCCGCACCTGGTTTGGTCAGAGCGGCAGCCCAGCCCAGCCCCAGTACGACAGCATGTACAGTACAGATTGCGGCCAAGAGGCGGACGGGTGGGCTGCGTCATGCTGGCCGGGTGTGGGTGTTTCAACGGGTGAGTCCCCTTCTGGAGGCATGAAGGAGGCTTGCTTCTCAGTGCGAAAAGGGGTGCGTGCTGCCGACAAGGGAACCTGAGAGCTAAGGATGGTTACAACGCGCTGGTCGGGGCTGCAGGCACTGCACGGTACTCGTACTCCATCCGCGCAATCTGGGAAGCTTGACAAGAAAGCATTGGGTTTGATATCCGAGCGGACAACAAGTGGAGCATCAAGAACCCAGTCCCAAGCCAAGCGTGCCCGGTAGCGGCAGTAGCAAAGCCTGCCAATGCCCGCCTGGGTACCACTCTAGACTTGGGGTGCTGGTCGTGGAGACCCTGGACGCGGCAGGTCGCTTGGATTGTGGGAGTCCACCCGTACCGCTAGCGCTGCGACTCTGGAAAAGCTGCGGGTCATAGAAGGGAGAGAGAAGCATCAAGCAGAGCGCTGCACCCCCGGCGTCGCAGTAACTCTCAGCAGGCAGGCTTCCTCGTCGTTAGCTCCAGAGGGTGCGCCGTGTGGTGTGAGCCAACAATGCTTCAGCACGGCCGTCTGAAGCCCGAGATCCTCCCAGCCTAGGCAGCGGGGAGTAACCCACGTTCCAGAGATGGCACACTGCCCTGTCGCCAAATGTGCCACTCGTAGGAGAGTTGGGGTTCTCTCTCACACGGGATGCGCATCATAGTGGGAAAACGATTGGCGTTCCGCGGGCCTGATGCGACCACCCCTGCTGTACTTCACGACGAACCCCCAGCTACAGCGAAATTTTGAGCCAGGGTGGGGGGAGAGCCGCGCGAATGTTGGCGCAAGGGTGTCGATGCATGAGAAACTAGAGCTTTCGCGAAAAAGTGAGGTCAAACGCTACTATGAAGGTTGATGATCTTGGCCGGCTAAGGGGGGCTGGCTGGGAGAACTGCCAGATATGAGGAGGCAACTCGCAGCTCGTCTACCTGCATAGAAGAGTCATTTCGGCGTTTTGATCGGCAGAGTGTGTCGCAAAAACCTGCGTCGACAGTGTGGTGACAACACCTTTCGAATAGCACCGTTCTGAAAGGCAGGATGTGGAGAGCAGCGACCGTAACGGGGTAATATAGGACACCAGTTACTTCCTGTAGATCTTGCATTTTTGTCTTCGTAGGCGACAGTTTGATTGTGTGCCGTAATGGGATGGATCAAGGACAGGACCGAACGCCAGGGCATGGTTTTGAGCCCGGTTGATCCTAAGAAACCAATACCCGTATATCGTTAAGAGGAAGTCAGGCGAAGGGATCGTTGGTTCCGTCGAAGCTAAGGCGCAGCTTCCCAGCTTGCGAAGTTAAAATCATTCGAGTTATCGTACAGTAGCTGTCCTTCCGCGCACCACCGCATCAACGTGCCAGAATGGCGCTACCTATATTAGTACGGTGATGGCCAGGATTCCATAGGGGCTACTCTGGACTAATAAAGGCCCAGAGTGGAAACACCAGCGCCTGTAGGCCAGCCTTTCTAGTGTTCCCAGAGTGGCTGACAGTGGGCACCGGGGGCCCTGCCGCGTAGGCTTAAGTGACCAGGCCAGAATTATTGGCGGCGCTTGAGGATTCGCTGCAGGCCGAGTCTCCGGCCTACGCGAAGTGCAGTGTTTTGGTGAAGACACGACAACGAGGTGCATCAACAGGAGAGAGAAGCGAATTGTTGACGGCATGTCATATTCAACCTGGCTGAATGTGAGCAGTCACACAATGGGGGTAGTACTATGAGCGTTCAGTAGGAATAAGGAAAGTCACGAGGCAGGCATCGGAGGCCGAGCCTTCAGCTTGAACGCTGCAGCGGACGGAAATTCCGGGAGAGGGGCCCACTTATCCGGCGGGCAGCTGCCTTCCAGAAGTATCCCGCGGTATGTGCCTGCCACCTGCCAAGGATGCGTGAGAAAACTGAGCGCGGAACTTGAACCGAGCAGGAAGCAGGTACTTACGGCGGCTGGGCTGGGTCTCAGGGGGAGGAGTACAACGGAGCTAGCGTGGCTCCGCTCATCATCGAAGTATCGATCTCGCTTACTCTCCGTTCCTCCGCGGCTCCCATCTACTACGTAGTATCATCTCTTCCCACCGTCCACCAGCCAGACACAACTTCGTCTCCATCTCCACTGACTAACGTACGGTATGTACGGTACAGATGTACCGAGTACAGTCATGCCTATTCCGTAAGCGACAGGCGGCGCAATCACCCTCTGAAGCTTACCCCGCCGATAATTGTTCACAGACAAAGCGCAGTGAACTACGCCGCAGCAACCGCTCGACGCCTGATTGATAACTCGTACTACATAGCGTCCTTGCTGGAATACATGAGACACCGAGCGCTCATGGCGCTCACCAGTACACACCAATCGACATTGATCCATGACCCCAGCAGTCACAGCTATTCTCTCAAGAGCAAAACTGGGACAAGTACAGTCTGTACGGGGTGCTGTGGTACACCCCGTATGTGGTCTACTTGGTCTACTTGGTCTACTCACCTCTTTATTTCTACCATCTCATGGAGTCATGGTGGAGAGTAAGGGGGAAAGAAGGGGGGAAACGGCATACATCGGGTCCCGCCATTAGACCTCACTGATTCCAATAAGTTCCTCTGGCTGCCGACAAGTAGGCCTCTATTATTACCTATGGCCACCCCTTGGCCGGCTCAGCCGGAAGCACCAGGCTACTATGATGCTGTACAAACAATTGTATGCGATGAAAGTCTTGTGATCCTATGGGCCTCGAGGTACATCCCGAAGTGCAAATGACAGGCAAGCAAGAGATTAGTGGTACGCGGTACATTGGACAGCGATAGCCACCGCTCTCTGACTTCCTTTTCAGACGAACAGGCTCAAGACGAGCAACCAATACTCTGCCAATCAACACACTTACTTTCGTTAATGTACCAAATCTTATGCGGTACGTCCAAGCCGGCCATTGAGCCATTTCGGTACGCTGGTCTGTATCGAGAATGTTTACTGTGTGAATCACCTTTAAGTTCTCCCCACAGCACGCTCCGCAATAAGTCATCAACCAAACGCTAGGCTGTGGCTGTGGTCAGCAGCAAATTTAGCCCATGGGCGGGGCTAGCCAGGCAAAACATTCCTATTGACGACTTTGACAGTCAGTGCATGGTATCGGCATCATCTGAAGCCGCCGCTAAGATCGCCTGCTTGTTTGGTTACTCGGTAGCCAGCCAACAACTTACGAGCGACCTTGAGGAAAAGTGAGCGAGTTTTGATCGATTGCTAGTCTGTAGCTGGGCTGGAAAGGAATAAGGATTGCTTACAAGGACTGTGTCGCGACGCCCGCAACTAGCAGCGCCGCCGAGACTGCTGATACGAAACAACATGTTAGAGCAGGCCCATGCTGTTTGCTAATAGGACAGCATGGACATGCCTTGACTCGATCAATCAGGGTCAAGCAACATCACTCTCAACCTGTATCATATCGACAGGGTCGCAAACTCGCCGCTCAGCTGGCATCCCTCGTCTGAGGCCATACTCCATCCTCAATGCGTAGCATCCGAATCTGGAACCTATTGGCGGTCACTCACAGTCACAAGCTAACTTAAGATTGGTCGAGCTGGAAGGAAGACAAGAAATTACTCATTCCCGCGCTGACGGGGTTTAGTCCAAACTGCTATCCCACATTGTGCCACATTGTGGACCATGTCGACTATCCCTAAAAAGAAAGGCCAACAGGGCATGTTGAAAACGAACAACGGGTGCAAGGGACAGTGCGGTGGGATTCTCTGCTAGCGTGGCAACAACCAAATTGGCTACTCGCTCACCATGTCTTGCTCAATCGCAATGCTTCTTGTTGGACAGCCTTTAACTCTCAACACCAAGTTCCAAATTGCTAGGGGGAACCTGTCTGGTGTCGAAACCAACACTTACCAATGCGCTCGAAACCTGTGGAGTGGTTCAGCCCAGTTCTGTCTCGGCCCTGCGTTATTAAATTGGCGATTCGACGCACCATGTCGAAACCCTGTCGGCCCGGTCAAGTCTCATGCAGCAGTAAGAAGTCTCAGATGTCATGTCAAAAGCATATCGTTGTATAGTGATCTGCAAGTCATCTGAACGAGCAAGTCGTTTGTACAGTATGGGGGAATTGAACGGTGTGGCTCGGAAGTTCTTAAGACCTTGAAGTGTGCTGACACTTGCTGCCCGAGCTTACCAAAGTGGTAATCACATTCTTCCGATACTCTCAAGTGATCAAGAGAATAGGGTTAAGAGGAGGCGTTCACGGTTTCGCGTGATAACGCTACTTACAGTGCGTACCTCTGCGTCTCGACACGATAATCAACTACGCAGGCCGATCGAATAATCCCTTGTAATCCTTGCAGTTTGTGTCTTGCTAGGGATTCGCATTAACGAGGGAAATCGACATAATATTGATGAGATCGACCCATCAACCGGTGATGCGGATTGATGAACTATGGTAACTACTACTCTGCACCAAACGCTACTTTACTCCGCTCGATAGCGATTTTGAAACCGAAATCCGTCGGCCGCACAAGGCTCCCTGGTGGTGCGCTAAGCTTGGGCAACGTCTCAATGTTGCCGTGAAAGGGACGCCAGCAGTTGAACCCTGCGAAAGCAAGCTCGAGCGCTGAAGTCAAAATGTGGCCCGCCAAGCGCCTAACAAAACCGCTACCACGGGTCAGCCAGGACAACTGTACAGCACGGTACTACGTACGCCACTCAAGGACGAGATGCGAGCCAGCTTGGCTGGTCGTGATGGCCAGCCGCCAGCCAGGCCAGGGTAGGGTGGATGCAAGACGCCGACCGCCTCTACATACTGTACGTACAAGCCTAAGCTGTCGCCCCATCCGAAGAAGAACCAAGGATTACACTTGCTGCAATGCTCTTACTGTACAGTACTATGATGCGTAGAACCAGACTTGCTGTTTTCTGCTTGGTCGTTCCAGGCCCCGGCATCGCCGTCATAACCGGCCCCCTTATTAGTGCCTGTCCACTACCACAGCAGGGCGATGCCGTTGGCAAGAGGCCGCTAAAGATGTACAGTCATGATCTTACAGTCATGATCTGTCGAGAGAGGCACGAAGTCGATCTTTGTGCCCCCCAGCAAATGTTGAAGTTTGGGTGGAGCGTCGCAGTATCGTCGGGGGTGTAAGGCTGCGAATTCGCGACTTGATGTTGCGGCATGGCACCCTCACACTGGCGGCAAGAAGCATCGAGCAACAACTCCATGCAGCTATCTACGTACTTTGACTAACTTACTGAATGTGCTTATGTAGCGTCAGGGAGAGCTTTGGCTCGGCCCTTGTCTGCCCTCAAGTCATACTTTCCGTTTTAGGACGCCCGAAGCCGTTCCAAGGGAACGTGGTTAGTTGTCTCCACTCTCGGATACTCTTGAGTCTTGTTGATGTGTTTCTGCAGCCTTTTCTGCCTCCTCTGCCGGAACAAGTGGGGCCGTAATCTTTTGCCGCCGCCGTCCATCAGAGTCGAGCACTCTGTGTTGGGTGCGCGCTACGCCTGCTATGTACTGCACGGTACACACCCGGTGCAGAAGCTGGGGAGTCCGAATTTCTAGCCTTCGTTTTCTTCTTCCCACCCCCTCGAGTGGATCATGTTCCACTCCAGCTCCAAAGCTCTCGTGCCTCTCTGCATAACCCATCAGTAGCATGTAGTTAACTTCTTTCTAGATTCATCCATAGTCCAACACATTCTTGCAAGCTATGGAAGCCCAACGCATGTTGTTTTCCATCACTACCGAAACCATACAGAGTGCGGAACAGATAGGCTCCGGAGCTGATCCACTCGCAACAGGGCGCTTCGCAGATGTTCTATCGTCACAGCATTTACTCCTCGCGCGGAACAAATCGACAGAGCGCAGCTGTTTGTCACATTTGGCTGAGTGATACAAAGACCAGGGATTTTCGTCGTGTCTCACCACTCACTTCCTCAACCAGTCCACCGACTTGCTTCCAGACAACAAGGCTTGAACCCTCCCTGGCTTCCGGCAAGCCTCTCTCCATTTTAAAAAAAATATCGTCGCATCTGCACAGTAAGACCCCTAGCAAGGCCCTGTGGCCTAAGGCGGGCCTAGAGTTCAGCCACATCTGAAGTTGCTGCAATGCTCGGGCAAAGTTTTGGGGGAGCATTTCCCATGATCGGCAGGCGCCTCGATTTCGCTGGCGCGGCATCTTTCTCGGTCATGTTGCACCTCTCATCTCATTGGTTTTCTTACTCAGTTGGATCTAAACTGACCCCACCTCCTTTACAGTATTCCCTCGCACCTCGATCCGAGGACTACCGGTTGGGGCTTACTACGTAGTACCAAGTAACTTAGTAGTTGGCAATGACAGATGAGGCAGCAGCATCTGGACGACGAAGCTGAGCGTGCAAGCATACCGTCCGCCTATTACCGGGTGTGCCGTCGTACTTCCGTATCCAACACCTGACCATCTCGCTAGTGACCATCTCGCTGACAGATGAAAAGGTTCATACCAAGACGTCCCTGGCGTGCTGTTGACATTGTGGCTCTCGTGGTTAGTGGCATGCAGGAGTGCTTGTACTAGGCAGACTCGCAGCATTCATCAATCTGGAACTGACTCAACTTCTTGCACTTGAGTCCTCCCAAAGAACACTGCTGATACGTACCGACACCCACAAGTTGGATCAAGCACCCCACCCTCTTGCTGTCATGCCCGTCGCTGGCTCTCCGATAGAGCAGCGCATTGTACAGTATCCGAGTGACGAATGCCCTTTTTTCTTCTTCTTCTTATTCTTCTTCTTCTTCTTCTTATCATCACTGTTTTCATATCTATGGATTATGGCTACGTGTATTTTCCTTTGTTCATGCAGTTTTGATCTAAAACTTGGCGCCCCTCGGCTCTCGCATGCCTACCGGTGGGTGCCTCAGGGATGAATATCGACCGTCATGTGGATCACAGCCCTGGACTTGAGATGTTGAGAGAGCCAAACAACAACTACAACAACAACATCAGATCCTAGTTGAACCGCAATGAATTAGCCCAAGAAGGGTGGCGAAGCCTGGGTTCTTCCTGGTATCGGCTCTCGATTGTTTTCGGAACTCAACTCCTCAGCCCATCCCCCATCCGCAGGGTATGTTGATCAACATCGGACTATGCCTTTCTCGACCTGATACGCTACTGTACGAGACTTGTCTATACGCGGGAGATCGCGACGAAAAAAAGTCCCCTTCAATGCTAGGCTGGGTTCCTACCTGTTACGTCTTGGTGACGGAAGAGATCTCCTGGAAGCAAGCATAGGGTTTGAATATCCAAGCGTGGAGCTGCAACACCAAGCAGATGCACCGAGACATTGCGATCCCGCCCATGCTCTGGTCTTGACACACAGTACTGTACAGTACGGCAGGTGACGATGTTCTCTCCACTGCGGAGGCATACGCGGCTTGCCCATCTTTTGTTGCCCTTTGTTGCCCAGCCGGGGTGGAAAGGGACGGGACAGCCTCACGAAACGCGAGCCTGCGCCTCCTCCCATAATAGCGCTCCGTCAAGATGTACGGAGTACGGAGTACTGTAATCTGTACTGTCGCTTGCATATGGAGTGCATGCATTGGTCCATGCCGCATATGTGGGAAGATCATGTATTGTTGCAGCCCATAATCCGCCCCTCGTCAAAAGTAGGAATTCGCTCTTTTTTCTGTTTTCCCCTGTCGTATCGCGTATCACCAACGAGACGGTACCCGCTGTTGGTACTACTGTACGTTTACCATACTCAACGAAGCGTCCGTGGCTGGCTCACTCTGAAGCGTTTTGTTTGAGTCGTCAAATTCTTTTCGGCATCCAAGAAGCTCATCTCGATATTTCGTTACACCGCCTGTTCCCTCTCCACACGCCCCTTGCTTCCTCACACTTCGTCGCTTACCAGGTGGTCTACTCTAGGTAATTGGGTGTTCACCTCACCTTTACAGATGCATGTACTCCGCTGTCTGTAAGCTTCAAAGCACAGCTCCTATTCTGATATGGTCTCACTTCTTCTTCTTGAATCCATTCAGCTGCAACTATGACTTGTCTTTCTCCAATTCCCCTCCTTTACCCCTGCTCTCCCTATCAACTCCCGTTGTAGCGACATGGTCTATACTTCCCGCCGTGAGTGTTGTTCGTCAAGATGCCAACCCGGCGAAGCCTTCGCGTTGCACCTTGCGGGTGGCAAGCCGTACGGCGAAGTTCACCTTCTGCCGAGAACTCCATTCGTTGGCACGACACAAGAGACCGTAGAGCATTCCTGCGATGAATGTATCGCCAGGCCCTACCGCACTATCACAAGCAAGGGTGCTGTTAGTCTACCATTGTCTTGCGTATGCGTGACCAGGGCCTGAATCAGATGAAAGACTCTGGTCTGAGCAGGAACGGTGCATCTTGATCGTTTCTTATGGAGCGGCCACATATTCAACTACGGGGAATTCCTCCCCGGATTTCGTTTGAGGCAGGACAATGAAAGACATCATCCTCACGCCGACAGAACCCGGCGGCCCCTTGTGCACCCCATGTACAAAGTGTCAGGGAACTTGTATGCAAAGTCAGTTTGTCACAGACACAACCAAGCATGCGCTACTGGCGCGTTCGATGTCGACTTACGCCTTCTGTGCTCGTCCTTCCGTACTAAGGCAATCTTGTGGTGTTTTGTACCCTTGATGCTGCGCTCGTGTCAGGTCTCGACTGCTTACCTTGAAGACCTACAAGGGGGAAAGACTAGCATACCTCTGCCCAGCTCTTTGAGTAGACGACGACGTCTACCTCTGCAGCTAGCTCTGTCAATCCGTCTCGGCCCGGCTTTTCTACCTCAACACTGATCCGTACAGTGGGTAAGACCTCGCGAAGGAGACGAATGCACTGGAGTGTAGTGTCGGGGACCCGACCCTGTCCAGACGAGTATTTGTCAGTACCAATGCTGTTCATCAGCATGCCGCGCGACCGCGGCTGCTTCTGGAACTCACTTCAAAGTGCCACCACGTCTCTTGCTCTTGGCTGAGACTTCTGGCGATAGGCGCAAACTCCTCCAGCGTCATCTCACGAAGATCGCTGTAGTTGACGACGGTGCGGCTTCCGCTTGCCTCGCTGCGGATGACATAGCTACTCGCGGCTTCGCTGCTCTCCTCGCGGTGGATGCAGTGCTGCAGGCTGACTTTCGAATCGGGGCCAAAGGACGAGACGATGCGCCGTGTGGCGGACGACGATGCGCTGGGGAGGCATGAGACTAGATGCGTCTGGACGCTATCTTGCTCCTTGAGCAGCTGTTGTATCACCTCGAGCGAGTTTGGGCAGTTGCCTCCCCGGCGAATGCTGAGATTGCTCGCACGTAGCTTGGAGTCTTCCTCGGGAAAGCTGGGAGCACTGAGTAAGAACGGTTAGGAGCTGCAGGGTAGATAGAATGTGTGTGATTTCTAGTTAGGTCCTTATAACGTTATCATGTCCAACGTCTCGAATCAGGGAGATTTTTAATCCAGTCAGTGACATTGAGTGATACTTGATCAATGATTCGCTTTCCATAATGGTATCGCACCTGAGAAACCCAAACCAAACGGCATCGGATATAAGCTGGTGAGAAAGGAGCAGTTAGTATACATGATGCTGCTTGTGATCACCACCCACCAATTCCTACCAGTCCAGCGCGGGGTGAACGTACCAGCCACGGCGCTATTGAGCCCCGCCATATTATCCCAACCAACGTCATCCGCCCGGATATGGTCATCAACTGCTACCAACACCAACACAACCACCACCACCAATGTCAGAGCCGAACGAAGCCATGGGCGACGGCAGCAACAATCGTGTATCATTCTTAGACGGTGCAGAGAGCAGTGACAGTGAAGAAGGCACAGAGGTTGAGGTACAGTAACTTCTTGTTTTAGAGTCTTACCAGCGGTTGGCGCGCCAGCATGTGATGGAAGTATAAGTGCTGACAGTCTTTGGTAGGTCTCATTCGATCCCGCAAGTCCATATCGTCGCAAGAGCTCCATGGTCGAGGTCGAGCGCAAGGCGCCATTGGCACAGCGCCCTACGCGCCGTACAGAATGTCTCGTTCACCAGTTTCTCGACAGCCAGCGCCGCGCCAATGATGCAGCCAGCTCGCCTAGCTCAGCCGATTCCGAATGCTCTCTCGCCCAAACTACTCTGACTAGCCCGAACGACAACGTCGATGCCGTTGACATTGGCCAAGACAAAGGGCTTGATTCTGCTGTCGAGCCAAAGGTAGGCAGCAAGTGCCGCGCCGTGGTTGACCCGGACAGCCTGGACAACCCAGCAGGTGGACAGACGGACCAACGAGACTGGACGAAGCAGATGACCAAAAGCATGTCGGAACTGAACCTGGGAAACTATGAAGATACACACAGCCGGCTGCTCACGAAGCAGCAGCTCAGTGACATGGCGTGGGGGGTGCGAGAGCTTAGCAGACGCCTAAGCAGTATGCGCATCAAGTTCCGTGTCAAGTCCATCTTCATCCTTACCAAGATCTATGACCAAGATCTCATACCTAAGACGCGCGTTTTGGTAAAATGGTTGCTAGACCCTCGGCGCGACGTCCGGTACACCATATACATCCAGGACAAGCTGCAGCACAACAAGAAGTTCGACATCCAAGGCATCATTAACGACACTGCCAAGGACTATGCGGCAATTGGTGATACTGACGAGGAAGCAGCTCGCCTGAGCGTGCATCGCCAAATACGATACTGGGATGAGGAAATGTGCCGACAACGGCCACATCTTGTCGATTTCGTCATCTCACTCGGTGGTGACGGCACAGTGCTTTATGCGAGTTGGTTGTTCCAGCGTATCGTGCCGCCAGTCCTGAGCTTTGCCCTTGGTAGCCTTGGCTTTCTGACCAAGTTTGACTTTGACGATCACCAGGAGGTGCTCACATCAGCTTTCAACAAGGGCGTTACAGTTAGTTTGCGATTGCGGTTTGAAGGTACGATAATGCGAAGTCAGCGGCAGAAGCACGCCGAAATCAAGCAAGGATCCGATGACGACCAGGACGGTGTGCATAAAAAACGAGACCTGATAGAGGAACTTGTTGGCGAGGAACGTGACGATGACCACACACATCGGCCAGATGGAACTTTCGAGGTCCTGAATGAAGTGGTGGTAGATCGTGGACCCAACGCGAGTTAGTTCTTCTTCTCCCCAAACCCTGCACTCGCCGAACATATTTCACTGACATGGTACAGCACTGTCTTTCCTGGAGGTATTCGGGGACGACGAATACTTCACTTCAGTGCTAGCCGACGGCATCTGCGTTTCGACTCCGACGGGTTCGACGGCGTATAACTTGGCAGCAGGGGGCTCGCTATGCCACCCCGAGAATCCAGTAATGCTAGTTACAGCAATATGCGCACACACGCTCTCTTTCCGACCAATCGTACTACCAGACACCATCGTGCTGCGACTGGGTGTTCCGTATGATGCGCGGACGTCATCGTGGGCGAGCTTTGATGGACGCGAGCGATTAGAGCTGAAGCCGGGCGACTATGTCACCATCAGCGCAAGCCGGTTCCCATTCGCATCGGTGCAGGCTGAAGGACGGCGGAGCGAAGACTGGGTGAATTCCATCAGCGGCAAGCTTGGCTGGAATACTCGACAGAAACAAAAAGCGTTTAAAGCATGGGAGAAGTGATCTGCTGGGCGCTCTGGAAGTTATGACGGGTTACGAAATACATGAGCTTGTAGGAAAATCAGGGATATCTGGAGCATAAGAAAGGCGGCGTAGATGGAAGGCCATCACGGAAGGAATTTCTTGTACCAAAAGACGCGAGCCAACGAATATATGGTGCATAACAACAACCACGCAAGTGTTGGCTCCTTGTATTCAAAATGTGGAAATACTTGCCAGGACATATCGCTCGCAGCGATATGGACAACAGCTTCAGACAAGGGTAGAGGCGCACAGGCCACATGGGAAGCGCCGATGGGACGGGTACCTACATCCATACTCCGTACTTCAGATACTGTACAGTACTCCATCTCCGTACTAAATCCACCAACCTGAGCCCAAGTCGTCGACTCCCTCCCTTGCAGACATTATCCATCTCAACGCTTATGCTATGCTTGCAACGCTTTAAGTTTGCGCAGCTCGTCAACCGAACAAGCAACTGCATCGAGAGACAAGCCAGTTCTCTAAAGTGCTAATAGTGAAAAAAAACACCAATAATCATGGCCAGCCAAGCCAGCGCCTCCATCGCCGACGCGGCGGCGTCCATCATCCCCCCTTCTCCTCCCGGCTCGGTCATCGACTCCCTCCCAGCCGACCTCTTCGACCAAACGACGATCCTCTCGCTTCTGTTCATAGCTGCGCTCGTACTCGTCGCCTACGCCGTTTCCCGTCGATTCATAGCCTCCTCTAGCTCGGGCACCCTGCGCTTCCTCTTTCTCTGGCACGTCGCCGACGCGCTTGCGCACTTCGTCATCGAGGGCAGCTTCCTATACCATTGCTTCTTCTCGTACCAGCCGATTGCCGACGCGCCAGAGGGCTACTTTCCCACGCCGTCGAACTACTTGGGATACTCGGACCGTGTATATGGCCCGCAGTCGGGAGGGAGCAATCCGTTTGCGCAGCTGTGGATGGTATACGCAAATGCTGATAAGCGATGGGCTGGCGTTGACTTGGTTCGTGTCCAGAGATTGATCGAGAATGTAATGATGGTGTGAATGCTAACAGGCCGGAATAGGGCGTCATAAGTATCGAGCTGTTGACGGTTTTCATTGACGGCCCGTTAGCTGTCTATATATGTTACTGTCTTGCCAAGCGTGACCCCAAGGCCAGCATCTGGATGACCATCCTTGCTACTTGCGAGCTTTATGGAGGTACGTTTTCCATCTTCAGGCGCAATACCCTCGACAACTCGCAAACCTAACCAGATTGTGCGTAGGTTTTATGACCTTTTGCCCCGAATGGCTCATCGGTAGCGTCAACTTGGATACGAGCAACTGGATGTATATGTGGCTTTACCTTTTCTTTTTCAACACCACATGGGTTTGGATTCCTCTCTGGATCATCTGGTATTCAGTCAACGATATTTCAAATGCTTTGAGAGAGCGACAAGTAAAGAAGAACTTGTAACGGTTTTAGATCCATATACCATGCTCATGCTGACCAGGGGATTTGATATCAAGACCTGTCGCAAGCATGTCTCTTATGAGATGTGAGACACATATTTTCTACAGCTGAAAGAAGTGAACAGTTAAGCTTATTTTGAGATTTTGATTTCACTGATGTAGTACAACCATGCTTGTTAACAACCGTCAAATTAGGTATTTCACTTTAGATGATCATGAGGCAATATTCAGGTGGTTGTTGAGTTGTTATTGTTTAACTATGTAGGGTATCTGAATGTCAATCGACAGTCAACCATGGCTTCAAGGAATCATCCTCAAGGATGCCCTGCCATTTCTCATCCACCAACCATTATCGTCGTGATTCTTTCGTATCATGTCGTAACGGGACGTCGAAAGCAGATGCTTAGATGGACTGCTTGTGAGCCTCACCCTTGGCGTCGTGCTTGGACTCCTGGGCCTTGTCACCAAGAGCGTCCTTGGCAGCGGAGGCGCTGTAAACTGTTAGTGATTCGTCTTCATGAGAAGTTGAGACCAGCTGAGCTTACCGAGTGCCAATGCCAGCGTTGCTGTCCTTAGCAACCTCTTTGTTGGCCTCCTTGGAGGTACCGGAGACGGCCTTCTGGGCCTGCTCGGAGACGTAGTTGGCGCCTTGCTTGATGGAATCCATTGTGATGTTTGGTGATTGTTTGTGTGAAGGGTTGTGTTGTTGTTGATGTTGAGTGTTTGAAGTTGAAGTTGAAGTGTGAGAGTGAGTGATGAAGATAGAAAAGCAAATTTGAGGAGGGAAGCTGTTGGGTTTATATAGAGGAAATGGAGCCTTGTGACTTACGAACGAAGGCCAGGCACGAAGGCGCTTTCGTCTGCTTTACTACGCAGTACACCTTGTGGCCGTCACTGACGTGCCTCAACTTCTTGCCTATTCTACAGTGCTACCTATTGCTGGCCGGCCCATCGTTTGATGTGCACTCCAGCCGCCGCCACTCAGGGTCCCCGTCATGTGCAGCATGTGAAGGCAAAGGATGGCGTCATAGACTCTGGATCGAGACTTGCTAGGAACATCGAGAGAATGACCAACAAGTTCAGAAGCTCGTTACGGGAGGCAACTAGCACAAGTTCCTTCCTTGTACTTTTCACAGCTTTCCCAGGCAGTGGAGGCAGAGGTAAGCTCGTCCAAAAGAGCAAGAGCTGCCACGTACCACTAGCTTTGAGCTGTGTACAACGCTACTACCCATGCTTGCGCCAGCTGGTTAGGAAAAATGTTGACGTCAGATTGAACATAACCATTAGAGCGACGTCATACGTCAGGGAGCTGTTTGGCTGCTCAACGCACAAAATGGGGCACTTGCAGTGTTCCTGCGATAACCGCGTTTGTAGGTAGGTTGATAATTGGGTCTCTCCAGCGACTTTGAACCAGGAAGATGACTTGAATGACGCATTTTCATCAGTTCCCCATCCTCTCCCGAGAACTATCATAATCTCGTCTTTCTCGTCCAGCTTATTCCCTGAGCCGCAGCGGTAAGTCTCCACTAGTTACAGAAGATTTTCGTCGATGGCCAGGTAAAGCTGCAGAACCATGCAAGTCACCCCGCGTTCCAGTGGCTGATGTGGCTTGACAAGCCAGAATTTGGAGGCGGGGTGAGCGGGATGAGTTTATGACGTTTCGGGATGCTCCTCCCTCCGTTCCCAAGTGCTTAGAGGGAGATCTCCCGTGAAAACCCCACAGGTACCGCGCGTCTTCAAAGACGAGTGATACGTTGTTCTTGCCGCTTACAATACAGTACGTCGCTGCTTTCAGTTTTGGCATGCCTGCTAGCTATCGATTGGCTTCTCGGCGTGGGACCAGGCGGTGTCAGCAAGTGCGAGCGCTTACGGATATTCACGCTTGACGTTGGTCTTCCATTCCGCAGGTCAATCAGAGAACATACAGTACAATACTCTATCCTGCTTATCCTTTGTCTTACTTTTGTACTAGTCAGGTGTTCGTTGTCAAGTCCAAGGCAGGTTCAATGTCAAGTACTGGTAAGTAGCGGGATACGTTACGTCTGTATCAGCAGCAACCAGCCTGGACCTACCAATACTCTGCACGTACAAAGTACTGTACGATATGGTAAAGGAAGCTACCGTTGTACAGCAATTTGTTGCCCCTCCAAAGGGGAAGCTAGCTCGTGCCAACAATGCCAGCGTTTGCCGATTGGCAATTACCTAAAGGTCTAAAGCATGTCATCGAGATCGACCTGGCACAATGTCAGCCTACTATTTGTTAAGACGGAGTCAAAGCTCCGTCTCTGATGCACAATCGCTCCGATCTGCGCTTAGGACGTGTCGAGACCGTTTGGGCCTTTGGGGAGAGATTGGCACGATTCTTCGATCATATCCATTTGCATGCGCCCTATGACCTTGCCTCGGTTGGTCGCTCTCATGACGTAGCTCACCCCTCTCCTACCAGCTTGCCGCGAGCTTATACTTTCGTAAGAATCTCCTCCGAAGCTCATCCTTCTACAGCACAGTACCTGGCGTTTGGGTGTGGAATCTCAACGTCTTAGAGAAAATGCAGCGACGAGTTGGACAATGACGCCTTGGCTTGAATCGAGCTTCTCCCGCGATCACGATGGTACATCTGCCCGGTTTATTGTCGTGATCTTAAGCCAAGGTATTCAACTACGATAAGCGGATCGCTTCGCACTTGAGTAAATGGTCACGAGACCAAATAGCTTAACTCTTCAGGATACGGACAAATAGACTGGAAGCATATTCTTCAGGGTCAGAGCCACTACGACCGGACACAGTTTCTAGCTTCTTTTCAAGCTTCTCTTGGCAGGTATGAACGTGAACTTAGGGGCTGTTGGCTGATTGAGGGTCTACCATTTAAGCCAATGTTCCTGGACACTCAGCTGCCACCAGTATACAATAGCGAATCATTTCGAGCCTAACTAGCTCCCATCCTATCTACTTGCACTCAGTCTGGCTGGTGTGTTCGAAGCTGTTCATGATGAGACGAATCGGCTTTTGTTGCTTTGTCCTGCTTCTTAAGAATGACTGGTTTCAGCTTCACGTGAACACTACTGGCTTCTTTAGAGCGCCAGCTATACAGTAAATTCCAATGTTAACAAGTGGTTGGTACCCAGGTGCTACGTTATTACCAGCAACACCCAAGAAAGTAATTAGTAAGGGATCTTTGTTAAGTGTTGGTAATAGTAGAACAGCTCCTCAGAGCATATTCCTAACATTGCACGATGCCAACATGTGTATCGTTCGCTGTGCATAGCCTATGGAAGGGCTGCAAAGCCGAGTCTTTGCTTTCCCACGTCGTGAAATGTGAAGGTCCAGCTGGGTTGGCTGTCGAACGACATCTACTTCGTCTTCTTGCTCGTGGATTGCCTCTCAGTCCTCCTCTCTTCCCATTTCTCCCATCCAGCCTGACACATGTCCTCCTCCACAATGAGATCTCTCACCCTGAAAGCCCTCGCTAAAGGCGTGTCTAATACCCATGCCAACAGTCCCGTATGGCGCGCCACGCTGGTAGCAGCAAACCACCCAACCGCAGTCAGAGCGCCAACGACGCATCCCACAACCACCTGACGAGATGTATGGTATTTCAAATAGACTCGACTCCAAGCTGTAGCCGCAGCAAGCCCGAATCCAGCCAGGCTCAAAGCGACCCTCTCCGTCACCGACCAAGGCCTGTGTACGCTAGAGGCAGCTCTTCCCACCATAACCTTGTTCGGCTTGTGCCTCATGAGCAGGAACATTGCGAGCGACACGCTCCAGAACGCGACGAACTGCGCGTGCGAGCTGGGCATGCCATAGCCATTGCCGTGCATACGCGCAGGTCGTTCTTCCTTTATGAGACGCTTCAGCGCGAAGCTAAGAATCTCGCAGGCAAGCTGACCGGCGAAGAGTAGAGCGACCTCAACTTCGCGGGTGAAGAGAATGAGGGTTGCGTAGACGACGCAGAGGCCCTGAGGGAGGAGGGCGAGGTAGGCGCATGCCAGCGATAGTTTGTCGTGAGGGTTCTGACGCCGGAATCGTTAGACGTGGTCTTCAGAGCGAATAGCAGGAAAGATTGAGACGAGTGCGAGCTTACATAGTAGACGTGGGTGACGGAAAGCGAGGCCAGGGGCGTGGTGTCCATGGCGATGGTCCTTTCGTGATAGCCTCAGGAAGCTTTAGTGCGCATAGTCCTAGAATGCCAAAGGGGCGACGCTTTGTTCGCAAGTTGTAGCAAGCGACAATGAGCTTGCACGGTATCCCATGCTCAGAGCTGGACCCGTCGTTGGTGTTCGTGAGAGTAATGTATGATGTGCTTTCAAAAGAGTAGTTAGAATTGATCGCTGACTGTAGAGTGGAGGTACGTATTTCTCCTGGATGAAACCACTGTGGCTGACCCACCCGATAAGGCAGCCCCAGGTGGCGTATGTATTTGTCACCAACAGACGAAGTAGAGTCATCCCAGTTTGAAGCAACACCAAAACTCACCAACTCTAGCATCGAATTGCACCTCCGAAGTGATGTTTGTGGCCATTTCTTACGTGAAAACTCTTACATTATAGCTTCATTTGATGGTTGCTTGGGTTAGAAATCGCTCGCTTATCGCCTTCTGACTTGAACAATGGTTACCTGTTGACATAAAGCCATCGGACTTTCCTTTGCCACAGCCGGCACTCAAGTTTTGGTTCAAGAATACCTTGAAGCATTTGCACCTTAGCCTTCAACTCATACTCATAAACCGTCCGCTTTCTTCCTTATTCGCAGGATCATGAGGGAGTCTTACCACAAGATCAATCATGGACGACGAGAGCGATGATCTTCGCCACGTCGAGCTCGAAACTCTTGAAGCTATCTATCCCGAGATTCGACGCTCAGACAATAGCGATGACCCCTTCACTTTCGAGATAGAACTCCCTGTGAAACCGGCTAGTCCTATCACCGTCACCTTTCCCGCTGCTTCTTCTAGACCATTACCTGGAATCGACGTCGCCGTCCCAGGTCAGGCCAACCCAGATCAGCCCGAAGACGACTCGCTGGAGATTTCACACCTACCGGCGCTTTGTCTACGAATTCATTTACCCGTTGGGTATCCCGAAAACAAGCCGCTGGAAGTGAACATCTCAACCTCCCCTCAGTGGCTTAATCATGAGACATTGAAGAAGCTCGAGGATGATGGGCCTCGTTTATGGGACGAGATTGGTCGGGACATGGTCGCCTTCGCATACATAGATCATATCCAGCGTGCTGCCGATGACGTGTTCGGGGCCATCAAATCAGACGGAACTCTCGAAGTTGACCCAGGTCACAAACTTGCAGTACTCGATCACGATATTAAAGCCAAGAAAGCAGCCTTTGAGAAGGAAACATTTGATTGTGGCGTGTGTCTCGGTGAGTAATTCTTCCAATTCTACGTTGCGAGTTCCGCTGGTTTTAGGAAGTAACACTGACGGTTTCCAAAGATCCCAAAAAGGGCCGACAGTGTCACAAGATGCTCAACTGTGGCCACATCTTCTGCCTACAATGTTTAAAGGATTTCTACAACAACGCCATCACTGAGGGCAACTTATCGACTGTGCGTTGTTTGGCACCTAACTGCGCCAAGGAACGTACTTCGGCGCATTCAAGTTCCAAGAGCAAGAAGTCAAAGATGACCATCAGCCCCAGTGAGCTCCTTCAGATTGGTCTTTCCGAGGACACAGTAAAACGTTACGTTACTCTCAAATACAAAACGGAACTTGAATCTGACAAGAACACGATCTACTGCCCTCGTCAATGGTGCAATGGGGCGGCACGATCCAAACGCCATAAAAAGCCCACCGGCCTCGATTTCAAAGAGACATCGGATAGTATGTATGGAACTGACGACGAAGGGGATGAACCTGAGGAAAGTGAGGAAAAAAACAAGAAGAAGAAAAAACACACAACACGCAAGAAGTTCAACCCGGCCGACTACCTGTGTATCTGCGAGGACTGCGGATTCGCCTTCTGTGGCCAATGTTATCAGTCCTGGCATGGCGAGTTCGTCCGCTGTGCTCCTCGACGCGACAAGGGCGAGCTAAGTGAAGAGGAGAAAGCGTCTCTCGAGTATCTTCAGCTCCATACTAGCCCGTGCCCGACTTGCAATGCGCCAGCACAAAAGACGCATGGCTGCAACCACATGATTTGCGCCCGCTGCGATACTCACTTTTGCTACTTGTGCTCGTCTTGGCTCGATCCTGTAAACCCATATCGCCACTACAATCAACTACCCGGTGGAAAGGTCACATCTTGCTATATGCGGCTATGGGAACTTGAAGGTGGTGATGGAGATGATGTTGGTCTGGGTTTCATTGGGGGGGGAGGGCCGGCTGCGAACCAGCCTGGCCCCGTTCAAGACGACATAGGGCTTATACAGGAGGATACAGATGACAGCGAAAGCGAGGCTGAGGAAGAAAATGCCATTATAGGCGAGGCGAATAATAGACAGGTGGACAGACAGGGCGACGTCGTCATAGCTCGCGAGGCACCCCTCGTCATCCGCATTGACAACCGAGCCCGTGGAGGCCATGGCGGACATCCGGCAGCACCGGCAGCACCGGTAGCACCTGATGTGCCATTGGCAGCCGGCCGCGACCACCACGACCACCGCGACCACTTTAGAGGTGGCCAAGGTGGTGAGGCTAGAGGCGGCGACCGGGGAGCGGGGCTACGGGGAAGAGGGGGAAGAGGAGGGAGACGAGGGAGAGGACCAGGCAGAGGTGGACGGGCAGGCGGCTTCGTCAACCGTCAAGAGCCAGTTCAACGGCAGCAGATTCGACCAGATCAGCAACAGCAGCAAGAGGAACAGCGACAGCAACGGCCGCCACTTCCGCCACACCAGAACCAGGGAGCGCAAGACCAAGCAGCCCTTGATCCGGCGCAGGAAGCATGGGTGCGTCGATTCGTGCAGATGGCGCTCATTGATGCCGAAGACCAAGTGGAAGGTGACTCGGACGACGACGAGTTCATGGGCCTTTTGCTTGCCGACTGGGACTAACTACGAACCTGGGCGTCTGCTAACGGCAATGCCGCTTGGGGATATGTATCAGCGTCACCTAAGCTGGTCCGAGTCATTATTGTCGGGGAACCCTGCGATGCCAAGGGACGAGCGCTTCAGTTCCTGTTGTCCATGGCTTAGTTTCAGTATCAGGCCGCCCACGCATGACTAAATCGGGAGCACCTACATACTACGTAGCATACATCTGTACAATCTTACGAGACACATCGAAATCACGGCCCGCTCACTCGTTAATTGTGATAAGGAAGGTATTAGACATGGGTCTACAAGCTTGTGCTTGAGGGTATTGTTCTAGCGGCAACTTTGTTTCCTCCCCAAACCCCTTGCTATCTTCGACGGAGAGGAGGGGCAAGAACACTGTCCTGCTGCCGGCGAAGCCAGTTCTGGCGATGAGCTGCACATGCACTCCTTCCAGCCACGGTATCCGCATCTCGAACGTTCCCCAGTCTCGCACGATTCGTCAACTACCAATCACGCGAGCGCTCAGCTCCGCCCGCAGACAGTAACAGTCTTATAGCTCTCATCTATCGTGCTTGTTACCATGTACACAGTACTGTACAATGAACGTGGCTGCTGCGGCCATGTGAAGGAACCAAGAGCATCGAGCCGCATACACCGGTGTAGGCGGACAAGTCGTTGAACTGTCTGGTTTGGTCAGTATGCGTGTGTTTGGTCCTTTTTTTATTGGAAACATACGTACTTGTGCCCTGATTAAAGACATAATAATAGACTGTCAGCTTGAGATGGCGACAATGTTTCACAATGGGCCGACATCGAGTTAGCAAGGCATTCATCTCCTTCGCAGAGGCCCTCTACCCTCCTTGACCATTGCCAAGGACGAGGGGTCCGGTGACAACCCGTTGATCAAGTCACATTAATGAACAGTAGAGCGCTATGCTCGCAATACTTGAGCTTCAAGTATCTGAATCGCGAAGATTACTTGTGAGTGATCATCGACCAAAGACTAACCGATCAAAGGATCGATTGACGGCTTACGAGGACAACAACAAACTCAATAAACGAATCCAACCAGGCATGTGATGTCCGAGTGAGCTACAGAGAGGATGAACTATACTGCAGTAGTAAGACAGAGTTGATAATATACGAGGCACGAGGCATCGTAATTAGTGATGAGAATCAAGCTTTCCGACCGGTTTCAAGGATCATCGCAGTTTCGCGCCTCGATAGAGCTACCGTAAGAAAAAGAAAGAAGAGGGCGTATAATCCTAGAGCTTCAACTTGCTCCTCCATTTGCAGAACATGACAGATCCTAACCTTCTCCATCGTCCTCAGCAGCTTATCCAGCTCGCAGGTAATAAACGCATATGCTGCGAGCATGGGCTTCCTGCGTGGGGCTCATGTCTGCTGTGAAAGATAAGTACTGATACGGAGTGTAATGAAAGGCTCTGTTGAATCGTTGTTGTTTAACACTTCTTGCAGGCATCAGTTCTCGGATTCTCAAACAACATTAGCTTCTCCGCAAGCAAATCTGTACTGTAGCGTTAAGTTTCCACATCAAGAACGTGCTGGGGCGGTGTACTGTATGGAAGCGAGAGTAATAAGATGAGAGTTGCTGACGACGCAATCAAACAAGGGGGATGACACCAAAGAAGCACAACATTGGCAAACCAGTGACAATACAGGGCTGAAGCATCTGTGCTGCGTGGTAGAGCAGGTAGATTGCACGCAGGTAAGTGGGCTGGTAAGTGGGAGAGATTCATCCGTTATTCGGACCAATATCGATGCGACAGGGGGATTCTGGTTTTCGTCTGAACTAATGGTCCACAATCATTGGTTGAGTTGATGGTGCGTTGACATCAGAGTAGGGACCATCCCTCCTCTTTCGACGATGCCGACGTTGGGGAAATGACGCTTGTCGTACTAGTCGTGTTAGCGATATTTCGTGTGTCTCGATGGGATCAATCAAGTGGCGTGATGTTTCTGTTGGCTACCAACATAAACTGCCGAGCCGCCGGTAATGAGCTTTGTGGTTAAGATGATCCAGGGTTCTTAGTCTCAGCACTAGTATCACCGCGCTGGTTCGACCCAGTCAGTAGAGGGGCTGCCGATCCAAGAACCAGGGGAATTGCAGTCGTTTCGTTTATTGCTTCTTCGTATTATCCCGTTTCTCGCTCTGCATGGTTGGCCGGGACTAGTCTAGTTGAGTGCATTGGCGCCAGAGCGAAGAAGAAGGAGTGAACTTTTGTTTTGGTTTTTGAATCTCGACAATGGGGATAACAAGAGAGCAGAGGACCTCCTGTCGGTCGACTCCCAAGAAACACAACGTTTATCGCAATCTGCAATGGTTGCTTCTGATGAAAGGCACTGCTAGACCGCAAGTGGCATGGGTCTGCGTTCCGAGACAGTAAGGACGACATAAACTTTCATACGGAACACCTTGGCCAAGAGCGATGCTCTCCCATCCCAGCTCATGTAAAGCAGAATTGCAGGACACGAATCTTATGCTTTTAACTTTCCAGGACATGTCGAAAAAGTATCTCGCGTTGACATACTACTAATGTATGTGAATTTGAGCACCGGCTTTAAGGTCCTCGGCCGCCGTTTGTGTCGTGGTTTGGAGAAAAGTATGAACCAAGCCGACTTTAGTGCTTCATGATCAAGGGTGCCGCATGGAGATCGTAGTCCGGAAAAGGTCCACATGTCCGAGAGCGGGCTTGCAGCGGGCCCTGGTCGAGCCTGTCGGAAGGCTACTCGCCCCGAGCCCCGGGAGGCCGTGGATACTCATGATGGAGAAGACAGGGGGCGGGAGACATCGGCAGCCACGGTTTGTGACATAAATCCGTAACCCAGTGCTGCTTCTCAGAACACTGTGACGAGTCATCTGCAGGCAATCTGCGTACCTGGCTTTATCACAATGTTGATAATCTTGCAGCTAGCGTTCTGTTCCGTATACCAGAGCGAAGTATGAACTGTCAAGCTGGTCAGTGATTTCGTTTCGAAACGAGGGCAAATCATACCTGCTATATACAGACGCACATCCCGTACATCTGTGTAGTCGATGCATATGATCATCCAGACACAACTGGTGCAAGGAATCATGTGCTTCTATGCGTGCCGGTACGCTGCGTATCAGTAACTTAGGTCAAAGATCAAATCTCTTGATGGGTTCTCGTGAACAGCGTGCAAAGGAATCTGCCTACCTGAGCCCGTCATCTATTACAGTCGCATTTAAGAGCATGGATGTCGATAGTTGATCTCAACAACAACCATGCGACATATTGCGTCTACGATAGCTGCCGCCGCTTTGTCACTGCCGACCCGCATCCGCAGCCCCTTCTCATACGGATTAGTCTCGGTCACAGTTCGTTAAGAGAGGATCAAATGCCATGTACGGACTGGATATTGAAAGAGGGGCTGCTTTCGGAGAAAGGTCGTAGCACGTGTCAAAAGCCTGATGACTTGACCGTGCACGCTCTCTCGACGTTGATATAACCGGTGCTTGTATTCGTGCCTAGTCGATCGTACACCAGACCGAAGACGTACATGGTACTGTAGAACGCGCCCTCAACGTACCGGAGAAAAAAAAAGGTAAGGATGCTGCCTCTTGCTAAACGCTTTGAGCTGTTGTTAGACTGGATCTCAAAAACAGATAAGTAGCAGCGCCCGGGCTGCAAGGTTACATTGAATGATGCCAGGGGGACCACAGTGATGAGGGAACTATTACCGTCGCCGGTGGCGCCTGGAGAACTGTATCAGGACGTACCGGTGAGCATCGGCGACCCTTTCCTAGATATGAGGCAAGCCAACTGAGATCCGTCTGGCATTGGGGTCTAATAAACATGATTCGTTGCATGCCATGAGACCTGCCAATTCGAGCATTTGTAGAGCCCGGGGATCTGAGCCCGAATGCCTGTAGTGAAGAGTAATAGCTCATACTGCATTCGACAGCCAACACGCAACGACTTCTCCGCTGCAAATGGGAAGTATGGCGAAGTTCAATAAACTGCCTCTCAGACGACCACTTCTGGAAAGATCCTGATACGTGTAAGTCTTGAGTCTCGGGGTGGGAGGAAGTTGAACGGCTGGCATCATGGGATGCGACGCTGTACTGGGCCGGCCCGGATCGTGGATCATCTGTACTCTAGACGAGGTACGAGAAGTCAGAACGGACGCGAGCCCTTAAGCGTACTAGAGCATGTAGAAATCAAGGCTCTGCGTCTGTCAGGGTCTTTCGGATTGGCACTTCCTTGGATCTTGAGGGTTGTTTGTCGGTCTGTGTCATTATCCGGGCCTTGTCCTAGGTAGATCGCTCAAGATTCGTTAGCGATAGTGAGGACGATGTCTTAGGCATGCTGACAAAACGAACAGGCGATATCTCATCGCTCGTGATTAATCTCGTCGAAGTTTCCTCATGATGCAGGTATGCAAGCCCTCGAAACTCAACACGACAGGCCAAGTTCTCAAGGCTCCTGACCAGGCCAACCAGATGACCTGTTCTCCCCGGCATGCTGCACAAACATAAGACGGAAGCTAGGATTGAAGCGCTACCGTAGAGACTAAAGCAGAAGCACTGTGTGGGCCAGCCGTTGAAAGTGCCGCTCGAGTGCGCCATTAAGAGACAGCCGTTGAAGTGGGGAAAGAACGGCCCTGGCCGCACTCCAATGCCCCTGTTGCCCCATAGAGGCGGACGCGATTGGCTTTTCCTCTGCCCTCTTTCTTGTGCGCCCCACTGCAGACGATGCTAATCCCTGGCCAGTTCAACGCGCGCCTTTGAAGCTATCTCGAACCCTGTACATGGCTCTCTACCTATGCATTTTTACCTCCAAGCGTTATGGTCTGGAGGCCAGGAAGCGAGAAGCTGGTCGCTCATCTCAAGATCTAGGGGTAAGCCTTTCAGCGCGACGAGGCGGACGATGTGCGAGATCGATTTGTCTCCAGTGGCACCGCCTGGCTCGTCCCTTCATCGACGGTACGCGGAACGTATCTGTGAAGACCAGACGCGACCATGGACGGAAGAAGCGTTACAGCGACCTCGACACGGCGGAACCACGGAGTACAAGGCGTACATAAGCACATCTATCCATAACATCTACCTCTGACAGCCTGCCTTGGGAGGCGGCACACCCTGCTTCATACAGTCTCTCACTGGGTTTAACGCGACACGGTACGCGACACTTGCGCCCACGTATCATCCTTGTCAGCACCACTCACTCGAGACCTGGGGGGGGGTTCGCGTTGTTCCTTGCCAAGCATAACCTTGAGCTGTGAGTGGGATGAGCCGTCCCGTAGTTCGTACATACCAGTACACTGCTGCCTTGTGGCAACCACAGTCTCTATTTAAGATCTTTCTATCGTTTATGTGAGCTATCAACAGAGCTGTTGATGGCTGGCGATACGTGGATGTCGAAAGGGCGTTGTTGATCCTCCACTCGACTGCCTGGGTTCGCCATGTTTTACGTGCAGCCACGGGGGCAAGACGACAACTACAGTAGAGCCACGGATACGTTTATCAGCCTGCTCAGCCGAAGCTGCTTCCATGCCTGCCTCACGTCTGGAGGGTTTTGGAAGAGTTTCGCAATCTGGTCCTTGTCAACCTTCGGCTCTGCGTTCGTCTGATCTTGCGCTGAACCAAACTGTATCCATTATACGTACTCCCTGTCTGTGTTATTACTCTCGCAAGGATGTCACCAGAAAGCAGACTTGCGCACACACACACACACACACGCGCACCTGAGCCAGCTCCACCCTTGTTGTCTGCAAACCTCTTCAGCCGACATTTCCTTTTGTTTCGCAACTACCCCTGTCCCTGTGGTATACCCCACAAGACCTGCTGTCGAACGGCTTTCCTCTGAAATTAGCGGGCAACATCCTAACCTCGGAGGATTCTCTCTCAATTGCAACCCTAGCTTGATATCATGGTTGAGGATTAGCCATTCACCGTCTGCTATAGAATGGTCCCGGTGCTCAAAGTTGACCCCCGAGTCTCCACTCGACCGATTGCAGGTACGTGCCTCTATGTCTCATCCCTTGTCACCTAGCCACTACTGTCCTGTACGCTGGCCAAGCGGAACGCATCTGATATTCACACAAAGGCTAGCGTCGCTAATTATTTGACAGTTTTATGTATCTGGCGCTTGCTGGACTCGCCTGTGGAGGCTTCAACCTTAGTGTGGATGTTTGGAAAGAAGGGTGTCGATTTGCAAGTTGCTCCGCCACCTGGCAAGTTTGGGCATCTTGCTCGAGCAAAGCCTCTTAACCGGATGCTTGGTGATGCTGCTTCCTGCTCTGTTTAAACCGGCGTTCTACCGGCTTTTGGAGTCTTCTCCTTGTCCAAGCTTCAGAGCGCACCCGCTTCTTTGTTGGAGTACGTAGCCCGATTCTGCTTGCTCAGTGGCAAAGCAGACGGCAATTACCAGGAAAGAGATGAAACCGCATCGCTCATCTTGGTTTCCATTCGTGTTGGCTAGTACCTTGGCTTCCCTTAATGAAACATCAGCATCTGGTAAGGTATCCTTATCAAGTTATGCTGTTTCTCAACAAGTTCTCGGAAGGTTACCCACCAAGGCCCTATTGCGAACTGTCGGTTTAATCTATCGGATCCGCTCTCGTCCCCTATCCGTTTACTTTCAATATCCGTCGCATACAATGGGCCAGACAGTTTGATTGGAGACTTGTTGGAGCAGATGTAGCTCCATGGTTGTGTACTGCTCACTGGCTAGTCTCGATGCTCGACCCAGTTCCCAATCCTGAACCCAAAGTGAGCTCGCTCAACTGCTCGACCCCCCCCAGACTGCTCCCCCCGTCTCAAGGCTCCACCGGGGGACAGTGCCGGGGATTTCATCAGACACTCCCTCCCACCATCTGCCGTATTATGGTCACCATCCATTCATCAACAAGTACAATACCACCTGCAACCTGGACTGTTCGTGCTTTGGGATCCTCTATTTTCCATCCTACAACATCCTTCCCGTGGCTTTCCTGGTCTCAGCCCGTCTGTACCTCTTGATTTCCAATCTTTCAGCAAATAGCCAGTCGATGTTAATGCTCGTTTGAAGCACTAATAACCAAGGCTCCAAATTCCCCGATCTGCTTGAAGGGGAGAGGCACGCGCAGCGGCATGCTCCCATGACGACAACGGCGGCATACCCGGCCACCATGGCGGACTTGAGAGGACCCCCAGCGCATTCGAGCATGTGGACGAACTATGGCAATTCAGTTCACTTGCCGGCTCGACTGCCTGACACGATGCACACTGCTCCTCCGTCAATGCCCGGTCGATCAAATAGCAACCATGCAGACGTGGACCAACCTTATGCATACAGTCGATACCCCCAAGATGATCACGAAGCTTACGAAAGGTCTACACAGCCGGATCTTACTTCTCATCATAGTTACCCAAGCTTGAAGAGACCGTTTTCGGAAACGGAGGCACCTGGCTACCAAGAAATTGTCCAGGATCTTCACGATGATGATTCAAAGATGTCCGCCAATCAAGACCAGAAACTCTTATCGTTCAAGAGATCACAAGACAAGCAAACGATCGTTGACCAACAGGGACGGATGCAGCAGCTTGAACTATCAGCACAGCTGCATGGGATGTTCTTCCTGTCCGAAGTGCCATCAAGCGCTGCAGACGGGAGTCTTCGCCAGCCAGAGCTCACCTGCTATCGGCGAAATCTCTTCCAGATCAGTGGCTCACTGATCACCCCACGTGGCCAACTGTCTGTTGTTACAGAGTCAGGTGAAACTGTCGCAGTCAGCAGCATGGAGGTCAATATCTCAGCCATCGAATCCGTAGACGGCAATGCAGTGCGTCTTATCGTCATTCCATGGAAGACACCTCCACCGAACTCGCCCGAGACGAGTCAGACTCCAGACCAAGAGCCTCCCCCGCTGCCCTTGATACCCTTTCAGGACGATGGGACCGAGGCAGATGGGGAGTATGCCGTGTACCCCATAGGCTGGCGACGACTTCAATTCAGAATGTGAGTATTGCTATCTGTTACTCAAAACAACTGAAGCTGACAGACCACATAGCGCGACGGCAAACAATGGACGAAGGAAAGAACTTCAACAGCATTTCGTTTTGCATTTAAAAGTCATCGGCACGCTTGCCAACGGAACCAGAACCACTTTGACTGAATCCACGACGGCGCCCATTGTGGTGCGCGGTCGCAGCCCACGGAACTTTCAAGCTCGAAAAGAGATCCCTTTGCTGGGATCCAGCGCTGGCTCACGTGGACAAGCTCTCGTAGAAACGGGAGTTGGAGTCGTCGCAGGGGCATTGAACCTGAAGCAGCAAGAAGCCAAGGCAAGGGGAACAGACGCGCAACTACCTCGTGCCGCTTTCACTTTCAGCGCCCAGAAGTTACCAAGCAACCAGCTCGGTTCAATACGATCAAAGTGAGTTATCATTCTCTGTAATAGCCTGGAAGAACACAGTGTATAGCCTTGACTTCACCTGAGAGACAGCTGGCGCACTGGTTCTCTCCCGGAGTAATTTGATGCAACAGAGACTGATTCTCAACTCTAGTACTTACCCAAGTTGGGATTCTCCAACGCAAATGGGCATGCCACAAGTTTCTTCATCGGCCGCCACCAGCTACCCGGCAGCAACAATGGGTACCGATCCGTTCTCGAAAGTCTCTCTCGCTGGAGCATCCAACTTTACTGCCGAACCACAAGAGTTACCCCTTCCGGCGTCCATGGAGCCATCCGTGCAAATGTCCATGGCCGCCAGTGATCATACCCAGCCTCCCATGCGACCTCAGTATACCTACGTACAACCATCTACCGCACCCCCGCCGTTGTCAATTCATTCTGGCCCGCTCGGTGTACAGGACCATGCCCTGAGCATACCACGATACGTGGACAGCCAGCGCCCTGCGAAGAGCCCACGACACGCGAGTCATCCATCAATACGCAGCACAGGTTCAATACCAAACGCCGACTCCCCAGAATACCGATATGGCCCCTATGCGCCCATCAGCACCAGCTCTAATGATGTCGCGCAGCCGAGCTACGCCTCGGACTCATCAGGACCACCACCAGCAACTACGAGGGATTACTACCCTTCTCCCAACACTTGGACGACGCCCTCGGGCGAGCATGGCGCAAGCATGGCGTACAACAACGAAGCGCGCCCTTACGCGTTCGCCCAAGATCATTATAGGCATTCACCTGGCAGTACTACCACCGCGTTGAAGCAAGAACCCGGTCAAGCGCCGGCCTCTGCGGGTTATAATGGAGGCCCTCGAGGTTCATTCGATGCCATTAACCACTACTCATGGAATGCAAACCAATGAACACCCTGTCTACATTCAGGCCATGGTTTCTGGAGGCAACATTCAAAGCGTTCGGCACGGATGTAGTGCCTTTCTATTGCGACAATACAACACACCTCGACGAATAGCTGATAATTCTTTGGGTGCTGCAAGTTTACAGATGACTTGTGGACTTTCTTACGGTTGGTGCTGGAAGACATGGTTTCCGGCTTTGCTTGGTTGGAAAGATTATCAGAGGACTTGATGGCAGAATTGAAATTTTCCGGATTCCAACATATTTGGACTCTAAGCGACGTTGGCTATTACACAGAGATACCGCTGCATGCATTTAATTTTGGGACGTTTTGGTACGGAGCTGGTGACCGACATGGTTTTAATTCCAATGCAGGCGCAAGGAAAGCATCGATATGGCGACGGAAATGGAACATACACTTGGCGTCGGCTGGGGTCGTTTACCATTGTGACATTGCAGCAGCATTGGTGCGCATGAAGGCATTCATGTACAGTTTGATGAGTTCCTTTGATAAGAGGAAAGACTTGAGCACGGAGGACTGTTGGTATAAGGTTGATTGTGGACTGATGAGCAGAGAAAGTCTACCCAGTACCGACCGATATGTAGTTCGACAGGTGGTGTATTTTAGGGATCTTCTGTAGTGACTTGTAAGTCAAATAGGGAACGAGATTTAGCACTGGCATTGTCTGTTTCGATCGACGCTGAGTAGACGGAGGTGGTTTCTATCCTCACGCAAGTCCCATCCTAATCAAGCAGGACCCATGTAGTGTGACGCGACGTTGACTGGTAACTTGAAGTTAAACAGGTTGCTTTATTTTTACTTTTAGCGTCGGGGTTGGTAGAAGACTGACGATAAGATAAGATTGGATATCCAAAGCCTTACGATAAAAATCTTGGCTATCATGGTACATGGTACATCACATCTCAGTCGCAAACAGCCGAGTACGATCAACAGCAGAGTGCTCTCTACAAATAACAGACTGCCAAAACCTACTCCTCGTATCAAAACGAATAAGCAAAGTCTGACTAGCCTCTCACCGCAACGCGACCGCTCCAGCCGACGGTACCGCAGGCTCTCAACTCCCATTTCCTTCTCATCCGACCGCGTAGCATGTTCGAAATACCGGAAGCAAAAAGGTTTGCTCTCATCGTATTCATCCTCAAGCGCATGTGTCGCTGATGCCGCCACGATAGGGTTCGCCGGGAAGACCTGAACGATGAATCGGCAGGCTCTGAAAGTGAAGATGACGAACATACTGCCAGCCTGCGGGCGAAGCTCAACGCGCAGATGGCGCGATCTCTAGGATTGGATGGGTCATCATTTGGGCAGGAAGCGCAAGAGTTGAGTGCAGAAGAGTCGCAGAGGACCGAGGTCGATAGGACCATGGAAGCTGCTCCTGCCGACGAAGACGCCAAAGACGAAGAATTCGAGTTTCGACTGTTCAGCACCGCACAGCCAGCACAGAAAGTCGTGCTAGAAGAACCAGCTGAACTGCAGGGGGACGGCGCGCTCGCGGTGGCTCGTCCTCTATCCTACTATGTGATCAGAAACCTGCCCCCGAAGAAGAAGGAAGAGTACGCCTGTGCGGCCGTGAGCGGAGACGACGTGCTGGCGAGGTCTAGGAATCGCGCCTGGGGCCTCGAGCTGCCGTGGAAGGTAACGAAAACTGCAGTCACGAAGAAGAGGAAACCGGGAGATTGTCAAGGAGCGAGCGAAGCTGTGTCAGAAGAAGCGGACAGTAAGAAGAGGAGGCCAGGGAAGAAGCAACGCATCTCGCTGAGGAAGAAAGCCAAGGCAGAGGAAGAGGAGAAGGTTGCAGAGGCACGAAAGCTGCAGGAGAAGGAAGAGCATGTGAAGGACAAGAAGAAGAGACTGAATAGATTGAAGAAGCTGAGGAAGAGGGCGAAGAACAAGGAGCAGAAGATGGCGACCAAGGGGGAGGGTGGCCAGGAGGTTAGTGGGGAATCTGACGACGATTCAGATGGCTCCGAGTAGAGCAGTCAGCTACTCTAGTATTAAGCAGCAGAGAATCCTTGAAATTACAACTTGATACGCTCCGTGTCCCATCATCATCTGAAATCTGTCTGTCTGGAAGAGACGCGGTATTTCCCCTTCTCTGTTCCTGCATGCCTGGCATCTCATGCCCAACTGCCGGAGCTACAGCGTACGTGGTTGCAGCGGGACAACGCCCCAAGTTAGGCGTCCTGGCCACCAATGAGCATCACCAGCCGACCACGCGAGCTCTTCGACTTTCATCCTGAACCTTCCGCACGTTTCGCAACCCTACAACTCGGAATCCTCCAACTGGACAAGCGAGTGCTGGCCAAGACCATGGCTAAAGGCATGGACTGAATCGCTGAAACAACGACCTTCAGAGCTCAACGCGTCTACAGCACCCCGCCGCCGAACCCCGGAACCCCCCCGACAATAACCTAGATGCAAGGCGAAAACATGACCTGGCCTTCGAGCGAGCCAGGACCAGAGCCAGAGCCGGTGCTCAACCCCGCAGAGACACCTGTTGAAGATGTAACCGATACGGGCGAGGTCGCAAGCAGCTCGACCGAGGCCGATATGCCTGAGATGCTCCCTGACCTCCCACCAGTCCCTCCGCCGCCCTCGCGCCCGTCTTTCCAGCGCAACGCCGTACAGCAGCCTCCGCCCCCGGCCCCGATGGCTCCTCCACCTCCTCCGTCTGCCAGTGGCCTAGCTCCAGCTCCAACCGACTCGCTGTCCCTGATGCAGCTGCGGCACATTGTCGCCGAGATCAACAAGCCTGACACGGTGGCCTACGACTTCGAGTACACCGACATGGGCCCTCATGCCGAGGAGATCGACGAGTGGTTCGTGTACCAGTTCTGGCAGTGGGTACGGCTCAATTCGGCGCAGCGCGCGTTTGAGTGGCACTGGCAGCACGAGTCTCAGGCGCAGAACGACTGGGACGACGCGGACAACGATACGCGGACACGCTTCATACAGGCGGCTATCGGGGGAGTACAGTCCAACGATGCAGCGCTGCGGGCGGCTTCGATTGGGAAGCTGGTATACCTAGTCTTGGGACGATGGGGAGATACGGCTATGCCGAATGCGACGAGCGGAGATGCCAGGTCTGTCGCAAGCATATCGCAGCTGCAGGCCATCAAGGCTGGCGTGGAGTGCCTGACATCTTTGGAGGGGCTACCTGTGATATGGGAAGCTCTTCGGCACTGCTTCGAGCTGCACTGGTAAGCGTCGTGCCCATGGAAGTTTCCATCGGAGCGTTCTTGATACTAACTCTGTATAGGTCTGGCGATCTTCAAGCCCAGCACGGTAACCCGCAAGAAGCCCAGGATGAACTGATGAATCTAATGACCATCATGTACGTCGCTATCCAAGAAGCCCTCAACGACCCGGAGGACATGTCTTCGACTTACGACAAACTTTGTACGTGCCCCTTGCCTATCTACTGCACCAGGGTCACTGCTAACGAGCCACTCACTAGTGGAACTGAATCCTTCCCTGGTTGACTTGATGCTTACAGCGACCTCGAAGCTTCGCTGGGACGAACAAAACCTCATGCCACACACACAGGTATGTCTTGCTCGCTCTCCCAAAAGTAGAGTATACTCTGACGCGTCAAGATATTCTTGTTGTTTTGGAAATCTATCCTTCTAGTTTTCGGAGGATCAGAAGAGCTGGAGACGGTCAAGGAGGCCACCAGCGAAAGAGCCAATGGCGGTCTGGACAAAGAGACGATCACTGCCTCCCCGCTAGACTATCATGTTTTCCGCCAGGAAATAACTTCCAAATACCCGGCCTATGTGCCCCCTCAACCCGTGATACCCCTGGAGGTCGACAACACTTCCCTTCTACCACCCCTTCACAGCCAGGTGTCGAGAACCAACGGCGCCAACGGCATCGTTCCCGCGCCACCGCAGTATCAGAGTGGCGGCACTTCCATCTTGGATCAGGCCGTTCATATCGCGACGCCAGCACCTTCACCGCCACCCTCGCCAGGAGTTGGGGGAAAAGGAGGAAAGAAGCAGAATTATCAAACAAATCAAAATTTCCCATTCATGTACCCACCACTGGATGCAACCAGCAACAGTGCTGGCGGCAAAGGCATTGCTGGGCTTCACGAGCTGGTTGGCAAGAAGTGGGAAGGAAGCGACATCCCCGCGTCCATCCTTGAAGCTGGCGAGCTCTTCTCTACTCGGGTGAGGATGACTCGTGCCACGCGGCAGCTCTGGGAAGAAAGAGAGCGGTTCCTCAAGTTTGAACGCGGGTGGGATACCGAAGGTGAGGACGAGGACGACGATGATGACATCGAGGAGCTTGATCTCGACGAGTTAACGCTGGAAGAGCGAGAAGTTCTCAAGGAGCTCAAGGCTGAAGACAAAGCTGAGGAGAAGAAACAGAAGAAGACGTCTAACCCCAAAGAGCCCGATGTTGACCTCGGGCCACGACCGGAAAGACTGAGCGAGAGGGACAGAGACCGGTTAATCGCTGTTGAACGGTTTTATGTAAGCCATTCTGGTGAGGCGCTTATGCGCAGTTTGCTAACAGGGTCTAGCGAGATGCTTTGCCTCATCTGCAGTCACTAGTCATCGTGTTACTGCGACCGATACTCGTGAATGTGACGGCAGTCGTCGCTCAACAACCCCAGCCGATGGCGCCAGGAATGGCAGGTCGGGGCGCAAACGCTGGCGTTAACGGCGGTCCAATGGCTAACAAGCCTCAAGACCTGCCAGGCCAAAACGGCGTAAAGGAGGTTCCTGAGCTCTCGCAAGAGGAGATTGAAGCCGCTAGGACTCGAGAGATCACGTCCAAGGCGATGACTGGCATCCTCGTACTCCTTCTCAAGTGGTTCCGGCTTTCTCGTGAGTCTACCCATGACTCCTGAAATTTTGATATCGCTAATCGTCATGGTAGATGTGCTCAAGTTCGAGTATTTGACGCAACTTCTTTTGGACTCTAACTACGTCCCTCTCGTTCTCAAACTCTTTGCTCACCAGGACATTCAGCAGGTGGTGGATAGCAAGACGGACCGTGTCGAACACAGGTTGGTCTATTTACGCATGATCTCATGACTCGAGACTGACGATTATTAGCTTCTTCCATTTCTGTAACTTGCGTTCAAAGTATAAGGATACAGACTATGCTGAGCTGGAACAAGATGAGGATGAGGAAGAGCAAATAGAAGAGAGCGAAGACGAAGCTGCACCACCACCCATCAAGAGAAGGCCATCGCCCGACGGATCACTAGAAGAGCAAGAGGAAGAAATGGATGGCGATGACCAGAGCGATGACCAGGCCTCGACCAGGCCAGAAATCGATGAGCTCGGCTATCCCATCAACGCGCTGCCAGCAGAGCCCATAACCGATTTCTCGCGGCGCAACTTCTTCACGCTCATCAACTACCTGCGCATCATGCAAAAGATCTGCAAGAACAAGGCGCATCGAAACCTATTACTGGTGCAGTATAAATCATCGACGATTCTGCGCAAGTCTCTACGCGTGCCACAGCACGACCTCCGACTGTACACGCTCAAGCTCTTCAAGAACCAAGTTCCCTACTGCGGCCGCAAATGGCGACAGAGCAACATGCGCGTCATCACGGCCGTGTACCTGCACTGTCGACCTGAGCTGCGCGACGAGTGGCTCGCGGGTAGCGACATCGACGCCGAGGTGGACGCGGCGCTACCGCTCGAGCAGGCGCTGCGCAGCCTGACGCACTGGCTGAACGTGCGGCGGTATCCGGACAAGATAGCGCCCGAGATTCGGGCGGCGATGCGGGATGAGCAGGATTTCTTCTCGAGAGAGTTGGAGAAGCTGGATATGAACTGGGCGGACGTGGGTGCTGACGACGGGATGAGTGAGATGGAGCATGTTGAAGGCTGGGGATAGAGACTCCTGAGAAGCCTGGAAGCATCCGAGCAATTCCCTCGAGTCCAAATCTGACACCCAATCAAACTTGCATAAAACATTGTGCAGTTTACTTGGGCGTTGGGCATGCGCGGCATATTCCACAGTCGTGGGTGAGACACATTCCTATTGCCTTACACAAGTTATCCGAGACAGTCTCGTGTCACTGTCACTCTGCTTTAACCGACAATGCGGTTCATCTTGCATTCTCATCGAATTAAGTAGCGTCTATATTTAGACTATCTATCATAAGATCATCAGATTATGAATGTACGTATTAAAGGTTTTCAAGAATGGTATCTTTGTTCGTTAACGACAGGTTGCTCCTATCTTCTGAGCAATAGTACTCCGGGTATCTCATCATGTAAATTCTTGCCCCATTTTCTTCGCGTCATGTTCCAGAGTGCTTGCCGAGTCTTCTAGGCGCGGTTGTACACGCCATCATCGTAGCGGTAGTTCTGGTTGATGGTCGTCGTACCAGTCTGCTGCTCAGGCTCGGGGTAGTGGACCTCACCAGCATAGCCCGTCTGTCCATGCACGGGCTGTCGACCAAAGCCGGCCTGAGGGGTCGGGGCAGTCTTGTTGAAGCCGTAGCCCGTCTCGTACTTGTTGTAGGGGACATCGCCGTCGGGGTTGACGGCGGTGCGCTCCGTGGCGTGGCTCTCCCTGTTGGCGGCGGCGAGCTGGTCGGGGTGGGTGTGCTCGGGCAGAGTTGAGGTGGCGTCAGGGGTGTTGCTGCGGCGGTGGAAGATGCGGTTGAAGAAACCGGCGCGAGGCTGCTTCTGGGCGCTGTAGCCCGAGGTGTAGTTGTTCTTGGGGCCGGGACCGAAGCGCTTATCCTTGCGGTGGTGGCGGGCGAGGGCGACCTCCATGAGGATGGAGAAGCAGAAGAAGATGCTGGGTACAGGAGGTTGGCAATCGTGCGATGGAGCGGGTCCTAGTGAAGCGAGAAAGACGACTTACATGGCTACGATGGACACGGCTAGGACAGCAGACTGAAGCTTGCAAGCGGTGCGGAAGCTGGGCAAGGCAGTGAAGCCATCGTTCCCATCTACCGTGCTGCGGGCTTGACCGGAACCGAAAGGCGTGTCGACATAGCCGTCGCAGCTGCTCGCACCGCCCTTGTTGGCAACGGCGACGTAGATGAAGGCGCCGATGAAGGCGACGTCGAGAAGGATGGCGAGGAGAGAGGTCAGCGTGCGGCCGGCGAGACAGCACAGCAGCAGGAGGGCGACGAGGGTGTAGAGGACGGCGGCGCCGGCGATGCCCTCGACGGCCTTGACCTTTGCGCGTATCCTCAGGTCGTGGTTTGCGAGGGCGGCGAGGAAGTAGGAGTAGATGCCGAGGACGAGGGCGGCGCAGAGGAATTGGACGCCTCGGATGAACCACTGGAGGAACTTGAGGGCCATGCCCGATTTCGCGCCCATGATTGCGAGGGGGTTGCCGCCTACGCTGTTTGTAGATTGGCTGTGAGATGGGTGTAAGCCGCGAGTCGAGGTGGTGTATCAAGACGGCCTACGACGATGTCTGAAGAGAAAGGGTTATGCGGAGTGTTGTTAAGGAGATCTCTCTCTCTCTCTCTCTCTCTCTCTCTCTCTCTCTCTCCACAGAATTTGTGAAAGCAACCTCTTAGGTTGTACTGCTCAAGCAATTAGAATACGGGTGATGTTCAAAACAAGGTGGTATCAAGTGGACGTGTGGATGGGGAATAGAGTGGGAAGGGAAGCAGCAGGGTCCTCGTTTAAGTGCTGATGCGTACCCTCCATCCGACTCGGGGCATTGGTATACATTACGTCGACAGGAAGTTGGGGAGTTCTCTTCAACGCCGTGCGCCTTGGAATGATGAGCCGCCTCATCAGGACGAGCAGCTAGTCGTGGAGCTAAAGATCCGTGTGGGCGTCCGGTCAGGTTTTTCTCTGCGAGGTTGACGATGCTTCAAGCCGCCAGTGGCGACGACGGGCTTGGGCGATGACGAGGACCGACCCATGTGGCTGGTGCGGCAGCCCACATGCAAACCTCGACCAACAAAACCCAGCAACAACGAAGATGGGCTACTGTACATAGATGAGAGGCAGCTCACAGGGCAGGTTTACAGGGCGATTCTCCGCAGTCCTGGGCGGTTGGAGTCGGCAGCTCCGCAGGGGGGTTGCGTGGCTCTCTAGACCCCGGGATTAGGGGGTAGCCGATCAGCGGATCGCAGCCACAGGGGCTTCTGGGCACCTCACCTCACTGACTGTCTCCCCCCAGCAGCAGGTGTGGGGGGGGCGTGCGGCGTGGGACGAGGCCGAGAAGCGCTGAACGTTGACGTCAAGCCAAGACGATTTCGTCTCCTCGCCGTCGTCGGCCAAGGCCCGGGACCTCGAAAGCATCTTGGCTTTACGCCGTACTATTTTTCTATCACACAATCGCACGAGTACTGTGGTCCATTACAAGTTGAAAGTAGGGTGTGCGGTCGGGATGGTTGTCAGGCAGCTTGGTTTGAACTCTAGATACAGTTCATCTACAGGGTCTACAGTACAGCACCGTAGCAACTGAGTTCACACTATCAGATAACACGGCCGCCTCCTCTTCGCACCAGGTGGTTTCCGGAACGACGGCACCTCGATGCCTCGATCTCCGCCGAGAGACCAGCCAGGATGGGTGCCGAGAGATTAGGTTGATCGGGGGAATGATGCGAAAAGTATGTGCCACAGACTACAGACCAGGTCGACGTTAGAACGCCTTGTATCGATGCAACATCCTCGATGAGGCGCGACCGATCTAGAAGCATCGTTTACTGCCGGAAAACATGAAAGCCTGTAGGTGATGTTTATCGTAGGATTGGATACCAATGTTTGTTTCTGGCATGGCACAGTATCATCGAGTGGCTGCCATGTTCCGATCAGAGGCTACCTCGTCCACTAACGCCCGCGATGGCCCCCGCCACGCTTCAACCACAACTGACCAACCTACTCTAACTCACTGAGAGCCTCAGTCTCGGCCTCATACTCATAGGCAACATCGCCCAACCCGAGATGGCAGATCCCACCAACGACGAGGACCGCGAGGTAAGCCTCCACCCCATCTTCCACGGCGCCCCCCCCCTCGTCCACCGACGCATCGACTGACCTGGGCGAGACGTCCAGCGCCTCAAAGCCGCCCTGTGGTACGCGGTAGGTCAGATCGTCGACGAGGAGTCCCTCCGCCGGAACCGCAACGCCACGCCTCAGTTCATCGGCGCACTCACGGAGCTGGTCTGGACGCAGATAGGTGAAGTCGATTGCCCTCTATCTGGTTACGACGTCGACTCACGTGAACGGAGCTGACCGGCCGCCCAGAGAACGTGGCCACCGACCTCGAGAGCTTCTCCAACCACGCCGGTCGTAGCACCGTGACGACCGACGACGTCCTGCTCCTGGCGCGCAAGAACCCGGATCTGCACCAGATCGTGAAGGAGTTCGTCGACCAGGGTAAGGCGCAGAAGGAGGCGGCTAAGACGTCGCGTGTAGGGGCTGGGGCTGGGACTGGGAAGGGAGAGGGAAAGGGCAAGGGCAAGGGCAAGGCGAGGGTGTGATGAGGATTGTGATGTTTTCAAAAGTCTGGAGTTTTGGCGCCAAGGAAGTCGGTCAGCCAGTCCGTCCGTCATCAGGGCGAGGAGAAGACGCATTCGAATTTCAAATCTTTCATGTCAATCTCAGTGTCAGCGTCAGCGTCAGCCTCAACCTCAACCTCAACCGCAACCCGGAGTTGATGCACTCGTTTCCATTACATCTCGTCTACGCCGAGCTTCTATACCGTGATTCTACTCTCAGCTCGATACTTCTCCTTGTAAGACTGCAGCAAATCCACAGTCACGCCCGATCCTCCACAGACCACCAGCACAACATTCTTACGCGCCCACTCCTCGTCCGACAGCCCCTGACCCAGCCTCTCGCGCAGATCCCCGTTGTACGCCACCGCGAGCGCCGCTCCGCAAGCTACCTCGACCAGGTACCGCGCATCGTCCGCGAACCGGACGCAGCTGATGGCGGCGTCGGCATCGGAGACGACGACGCTGCGCAGGTTCGGGTCCTGCGCCCACCTCCACGTCTGCTCCGAGACCCGCGTCGCGCCCAGGGACGTGGCGATGGATGCCATCTCCGGGAGCGTGACGTGCGAGCCCGCGCGGACGCTGGCGTTGAGGCTGTCTGCGCCCGTCGTCTCCACGGCGACGACTCGAGGTTTCGTCGCGTAGGCCCCGTCGACCTCCCAGGGACCTGCTTCGACGCCCTGCATGATGCCGTTGACGAGGCCGCCGCCGCCGACGCTGCAGACGATGGCGTCCACGGGTACGTCCAGCTCGTCCCTCAGCTCGCCGACGATGGTCGCCGCGCCGTCCCAGACGTGCGGGTGGTCGAAGGGCGGGACGTAGATGCCGGCGGGATCCTTGGCGAGCAGCTCCTCGCGCAGGTAGCGATCGGCGGCGGCCCAGTTCTTGCCTACCTGGTGGACTTGGACGCCGAGATCGAGGAGCTTCCTCTTCATCAAGTCCGAGGTGATGGTGGGGACGACTATGGTAGCGGGCTGGCGGAGCGAGAGGGCAGCGGTGGCGCAGGCGAGGCCGGCGTTGCCCCCGGAGGAGCAGTAGAAGTGGACGGGGCCCGGAGTAGACTCGGCGGCGCGGGTCATGAGGTTGCCGATGCCGCGAGACTTGAAGGACCCCGAGGGTTGCGTGTTCTCCAGCTTGAGGTAGATGTTGCTGAACAGCAAGAGTTGAGTTAGCTGTCTAGACGAGAGTAGTCATCGCCACACGACGACTTGAGCTGTTGTATGAACGTACCAGCCAGCAGCTCGTGATAATGGAGGGTTCGAGATGCACGGCGTCTTGAGCCAAGGCAGCTTGGCTTCAGATCCGAGGGAGCCCATTTTCCCCTCTTCTTCGTGACTGCGGGAGTTGTCGAGATGAGAATGAGAAGAGAGAGAGAGATGGTTGAGAATGAGCAAAGGTTTGGTCTGGTCCAAGTTGGGTGGAGACGGGAGAAACTGCTCTAGAGTAGCGTAGATAGATACAGTAGGTGGTCTAACTCTGCTGGTGGACGACGAAACATCTGACTGTTGTGCGATGAAGATGAGATAGAACCGTCTCTGCTGCTGTCGATTCTCCCGTTCAGCTAGAAGACAACCCTCTCCTCCATTTGTCAAATCCTCGTCCACGCGCATTCTGCTTGTCTGGTGATACGTGTCGTCTCGACTGCCTCCCTTCTCTGCACCTTGTCATGGCAAGGGCGTCGTTGACATGATGGAGGAAGTAGACAGACCAGGCCTCGGGAGCCGATCGGACTCATGATTTTTTAAAAACAAGATGAGAAAAGTAAGTAAATAAATAAATAAATAAATAAATGACGATGAAGACGAAGAGAATAATATCACCTCGTAGTAAATACCGGTTGCTGTGCGAGCCATCCATCAGCTGTTGCACCATGTGTGCGCGCGCACTGTATCCAGCTCTAGCTGATCACCACTTACACAGACTGGAGCACAACTCATCTCCTCTGCATCTACAGCCTCTCTCTTTGCCTTATTCATCACATGACTTCATAATACCCAAAGAAGAAACATCTCCCTACTTTCATGTCATACAGTTCATGATTACACCTCAACACGATACAAGCAATAGCTCGAACGCGATCGAACCACCGGGCAACCTCTAGCCCTGCACGTATCATATACACCCGTAATGGATCCCAACAGGCGAAGGCAGACGAAAGGAGGCAACAAGAAAGAGAGAAAGCCTCGCAAGATGAGAAACGACATCTTCGACTACGATCCCGACGACGTCGAACTTCCAAACCCTCAAGACTTCCAGGGCTTATCCGCGCTCTGCCGCGAGAGTTACGTCTGGGGTGCACCCGCTCCCAAGCGTCAGAAACTCACAGACGGAGACGTCCCGATCGTCAGTCCTCCGAGAATCCCGGGCGCTTACGATGATAGGCCATTTGCGAGATCATCCAGGCTGACGACCGTCGCCCCCGCCGCCCCGGCCCTGGTCCCGAAGCCCTTCAAGGCTGAGTTCATGGCGATGCCGAGGGAGATTCGCGATGAGATCTACCGCAATATATTGGTCGCCCCTAAGCCTGTGCCGGTCTATGGAGGCTGGAAGCAGGTCTACGAACGCAAGAGACCCGGCATCGACGTCTCCATCTTGCTCGTGAGCAGCATGATCAGCGAGGAAGCTGCCCTGATTCTCTACTCTGACAATACCTTTCTCTACCGTCTTCGAGACCCGCCCCCGAATCGACCTCGGACTGTTGCTCGATTCGAGCAAGTCACCCGGCAAGATGGCCCTCCGGACGACGACGACGACGGGGAGGACGACGACGACGACGGGGAGGACGACGACCCGAACGACGGCCAGTATGCCGATAGGGGAGACGTCTTCTCACCTGCCGACCCTAGCCAAGGCTCCAGGAAGTCCTCGACTATCCACATCTCCAAATACGGCTGGATGCTCCGCCATCTCATCATCCAAGCCGAGCGCAATCGCTACTCCCACGAGACAGAGGACACCTTGGCCCAGGCCATCAACGTCTTCACACAACTACCGGGCAACATGACCAAGGCTTTCCACGCCAAGGTCCGCCCGAACCTGCACACCCTGACCATCCGCCTAGCTCCGATGCGCATCCTAGGCAGCTTCACCTTCTCCAACTTCTTCTCCCCCGAGGCTCCCGTCCTGAGCGCCCTGATGGTCCTCAACGCCCAGCTCCTCAAGGTCGAGATGGACACGCGCCACATCACCAACGGCGTGCGACCCTTTCACAGCCGCGTGGTGATAGACATGCGACACCTGCGCTTCGCCCGAAACGCCGCCGCCGAGCGCGAGCAACGGGCGCGGACGAGTCTGCGGAGGGACTTCTGGCGAGACGATGCGCTGATGCGGAATCAACGGATGAGAGCTTCGTTTCTGAGCTTCGAGAAGTTGAGGAGGTTGGAGGACCTGTTCGTTCAAACCTGTAAGAGGCGACTGAAGGATTATGTCAATCCGCATGCCTGGGAAGCGGTCTTTGAAGATGCCTCTGATATGGAGGAAGACGGGGACGAGGACAGTGATGACGACGAGGAATAATTTGCTGAGGTGTTCGGGGTCGCGGAGGCTGCTTCGGGCTATGATGGCGTTTATACATCGAATCGGGTCGGTCATGATGGAGTGTTAAAGACCTAGAGGTTAGATAGAAACTTACAAAAGTGCTAGATGCGAAGGAGAGGAGAAGAGGGCGAGTTGCCGATCCGAGGCTTTCGTCCAAGCGAAGTGAGAGAATATGAAGGGGGACAAAAAGGGGGGAGGGGGGTCTTAGAAGGTACTATGGCGTATTTGTTGGGCTTGATCAATTCAAACGTCGCAACATTGGGGGTATTTCCATTGCTTCTTCTTTCTCATCAAGATTTTTCCTCCTTCTACAATTTACATCTCCTGGTCCTGTCAACAACAGCTCACGTAGTTGAGATCTTTATCCTTTCCACCTCCAGTGTCTCCGTGTCGACAACCACGAGTTCTCTGCTCTCTGCAAATGAGGGTATCGTGATGAGCCTGACAGACTGCCCTTCGGGGCCACTAATGACCTTTGTTGAGAAACGAGGCTGGTTTCCTACAAAATACAGGTGAGGACATGCCTCCATGACGAAGGGGTCATCATCTTGGAACGGGTAGCTCCCTAATGCGTGGTTAGTTGTAATTTCGCCTTGTAACTGAGATTCGCTCACATAACGTATCTGGTGCCGTGGGAGCACAGCACCGCCAGCGGCACATGGCCTCCATCATTCCCAATCGGTCGTCACTTCCGACATACTTGAACACATCGTCGACGTTTTGGCCGCCCGTGCCAAGCACTCGCCAGCCCTCAACCTCAGCTTCCCACGGATTCGTCACTGTATCAAGCCAGCCCGGTTTGGAAGCCGGCGCGTTAGGGTCGCGGGTGTAGGCGCGAGAGAGAGGAAACATGGCTGCATGGATCGGCTGCTGGGGATAGCTCGCGTTGGCTGGATCTTGGACGCCGGGTAGGAGAGTGACCGGCATAGAAGGGAGGAGCTCGGCGAGGAAGCTGTCGAAGAGTTGAGAAGGTAGCGGGTTGTACGCGGCGGAATCGTAACCGTACTTTTTGTTGCCCTTCTTGTCTGTCTGGACCTCAGCGGAGGAGCCACTGGGTTGGTGATCCGTCGTGGAGATGGAATCGCCGGCAATGATGAGACGGCTAATTCGGGAGATGTCGGTTTGCGCAGAGGGGGTTAAGGCTTCACCTAGGAGGTATTCGAGGAGGAGGTCCAGCTCAAGAGCGTACGAGGCATCTGTGCCGGAGAAGGATAGACCAGATAAGATGACAATCTTATTACTCGATCTTCCAGGCACATCTGCCATGTCCTCATCCTCACCCTTTGCTTCCTGTTTTGTAGATCCTGAGGGTTTTGATAGGCTCCATCGTTCGGGTTGGGGTGGGAGGTCTGCGAACTTGATGTCGATGATTTCCAGCTCGCCGTTTGCGTTCTCGGTACCCATGGCAGCGATGATGCAGCCCGTCACAAGGTGGACCGTACTAAGCAGGTCGCCAGCAAGCCTTATGCGACCAGACTCGTCCTCCAACATGACTTGATCAGAGCCGTCGTCGGAGTAATACCGCTGCGTCGAGATTGGAGCAGAAATCCAGCGCTAGACAGGCACACCAACATGTTAGACCGGCAAACCTTGCACAACCTTTCGAGGCCGAAATGTAGGGAAGGGGGTCGTACATCTTTGGAGACATCCTCGAGGATGTTAGGCTTCAAGGGCATATCCATATACACGGTCCCGGTAACCCAGCACAGCTCGCCTTGGCGCACATCGAGAACACGATTTACTCGCTGGGCCTTTTCGCCGCCAATCACGGTCTCGCTCCACGCAGCCGATGCAACCTCGTCAACGGCAGGTTTGATCTTCGTAAGCCGAAGAAAGTACATGTCTCCATACTGCTGTTTATACGAGCGCTGCTTGTCGAGGGCGAAGCTGTGTAGCGGCCTGTAGGACGACGCTGATCGTGAGGGTACGTGGTGAGCGGCGTCACTAAGATAAAAGTTAGTCTTGGACCAATTGACGTCGCTTATCCTGGTATTGTGCAGAGTTGTAACTGACGAAGGCTTCTGGAGCAGACTCCCCTCTACATCTTCAATGGTGACCATGGTGGTGGTGGTAGATATTGAAACGGCCCCGGGTGATGATGTTCCAGAACAAAGCTCACGGGAGTGACGCGTGAGAAGAGGCTTGACCCGTGTTGCAACGCGAAAGTCTGGCGTAGAGTGGCTGGTAACTCGGGCATCGGACTTGACAGGCGCCGACCACCGATCTCATAGGTACGCCTCGCTATAATCCAAAGCCAAAGCTCCCCAAAAGGCCGTACAGGAGCTCTTGTAGCCCCCAGCCGCCAGTGCCCCGCACCACCTGCGGGCACCTATGGCGGGGTAGTTTCTTGCTACGATCGCCGAGAAGAAATCGATGACTCTTTATCCAATTTGCCCATCACCACCTCCCTTTCTGCTTGGAACATCTAAGACAGTCCGTTTATACTACGTTGTAATTTTTCTGGGTCTTGGCTGTCACTATATATTACGGGCACTTCTTGCTACCATTGATTATTTATCAAGCATAAAATCATCATGTCCAATCCTCACAAGCCTCCTCGCGTCGAGGTGAAGAACCTCTCCTACACATTCCCCGATTACTCGACCGGTATCTACAACATCTCTCTCGACCTTCCACCTCGCTCCCGCACGCTTCTCATTGGCGCCAACGGCGCAGGAAAGACGACTCTCCTTCGTCTGCTCGCTGGTAAGCGCCTCTCGCCCAGCGACACCATCTCCATCTGCGGCGTCGACCCCTTCAAGGACGGACTCGAGGGCGTGACCTACCTCGGCCTAGAGTGGGTTCTCAACCCCATCGTCCGTACCGACATTGGCGTAAAGGAACTCCTCGCCTCCGTCGGTGGCAACGCCTATCCTGAGCGCCGCGATGAGCTTGTCGGCATGCTTGATGTCGATGTCGAATGGCGCATGCACGCCGTGTCGGATGGCGAGCGTCGCCGCGTGCAGCTCGCCATGGGTCTGTTACGTCCATGGACCGTTCTCCTGCTTGACGAAATCACCGTGGACCTCGATGTGTTGAGCCGCGCCGAGTTTCTGGGTTGGCTCAAGCGTGAGACGGAGATACGCGAGTGCACCATCGTCTATGCTACCCACATTCTGGATAACCTTGCGGGCTGGCCTACGCACCTCGTTCACATGCATCTTGGTACTATCAAGGAATGGGACGAGGCCGACACCATGTTCGCTAACATGGATGGTTCCGTTGCGGAAACCGGCAACAGTCGTCTCGGTGAATTGGTCCTTCAATGGCTGAGAAATGATCTCAAGGAGCGCGGACCGCGAGGTCAGACGAAGCGAGCTCCCGAGGGAAAGACATACGGTTTTGGTGGCATGCAGATTGGTGGATATGGCGATGAGTCTAAGGCGCGTCCAGAGTAAGACTTTACGATGCATAGTAAAGATTGGATCCGCTCAACTTGATAAAACTATGCGTTTCAAGCGAGGAGCGAAAATTGGGAGATGGTGCCAGAGAGGAAAGGATCATCATGCTCGGCGTTCACTGGCGGAAAACAGTCCTCAACCCTGATTCTGTGGCGTTGAGTTTTCGTCTTTCATATTCCACATATTCGAAGGGTCGTTGGGATGTTACTAATACATGTCAGCTTATTTCATTCATCATATGTCTTTGATACCCTGAATTTCAACCAAGGGGCTAGACTAGACTTTAGTCCACTCAACTAGATGAGTCTTGATTATAGTACAACGAAAATGTCCTCTTGAAGATGCCTTTTTTGAGCTTGGAAGTGCCTTGATCAGCTTCACCTGGTTGAAGTAGGTGCTGAGCCTGCTTTGCCTTCCATCGAATTGCGCAACACCGTCATCGTGTTCTTGAGCAACTCCGTTACGCCCTCCAAGTCAAGTGCGCTCAACGCTGCCAGCACGTTGATGCGGTAATCCTGCCATGAGAGTTTGATACCGCTCGCGCTAGCAATCTTCGCCAGGCCGGCTTGCGTCACCGGCCCTTCATGTCTAGCTCGTAGCGTGCCCCGTTCCTCTATCTCAGCCTGCTCGAGATCTCGCACTACCTTGATGCTCTGCAGACAGAGCACGGGCGAGTATGAGAGCCCAAAAATAGTGACGAGAGATAGAGAACTATCAACCGAAGTAACATACGCGGTGAGGGCGGACACAAGCTGACGTGGGACGTAGCAGCCATGGGAGTTGGTATCGGCGTTACTGAAAGCGCGGCCTCTCCAGAAGCAGTTGCAAATATCCATAAGGAAGCCATTATAAAGGTTGACGTACGATCTCTTGTACGACGTCGAATCTACGATTTTCTCGCCAGGGCGCGCTTTGGTACTCATGGCCATCTCGAAGCCCTTTTTATAGCAGGCGAGAACGTAGCAAATCCGGGATGAGACGGCGAGGGAGTTGCTGAAGAACAGGATATAGATGAGCAAAGGGGGAGGAAGCTCGATTCGGATGTACCGCTTGAGGGTGTCGTGGATGATGATGCGGACCGTCTGCTCGTAAAACTCGAGTATGGACGAATGTGTGAAGACTGTCGGGGAGTTTTGGGCGAGAGTGAGGGAGAGGGTGTTTACGTGACGGATAAGGGCTGAGACGCTGGCGCTGGCATGATCGGGTAATGGATCGCTGGTTTGAAATAACACCGTCCAATGCTGGAGGATGCGCCTGTACAGGTTTAGTAGGGCTAGCTGTGACTCGGCTGTGTTGTCGAGGACAGATGTCTCCAGTGGTTCAAGGATATGGTTATAGAGCTCTGTGGACAGATGAGTAAAAGCTCAGAAGAAGGCAATAGGATGACAAACCCTGGAACTCGAGAGAGGGAATAAACGAGAGCGTCTCGAGGACTGATTCGCGACGACCGGAACCATTCCACAGTGGAAGGAAACGGGCGAAGAAATTGAGAACCAAAGGAGGTAAGTTCTGCAACTTGTTAGTGGCAATCGACCTGTATCTCGCAGTTTGCCATACCTGTGTGGAAACGACGTACTCCCGTAAGATGTCTAGCACATCAAAGAGCATAGATTCATCGGCGTCTCCATCAATTACATCTTGAAAGAGGGAGTTGAGCCAGTTTGCTACCCGTTGATCTGCCCCCTCGCTTGGTCGCAGTAGCATAAGCTTCTGCAGCATCGGGTCCGCTAAAACTGCTACTAGTTGATTAGGGAGCTCCAGCTTGTCGAGGTTCTTGACGAAGCCCTCGACGTTTTCGATTTCCTCCAGAGTGACCGAATTCTAAACATGTTAGACGAGGTGATTGCGGCTGCGGTGGTGTGCAGTGTCCCTGGATACGTACCTCGGTCGCATAACTTGTGCGTACTGTCGGAATGACCCTGCTCTTCTGACCACGCGTGATGGGACGATGCACTCGGAAGCCGTCTTGTGGCCTCGAGGAACCGCTTTGGAGTTGTTGGGCATGTGCTTCCTGAATCTCGTCCAGTCGTTCTCGCCAGTGAACATCGGGATGCTGCGATTGTTAGCGACTTGAGATACTGGGACGTCGAATGTGACATGTACCTTGTGGGCGGATGTTTTGCCACGAACGGCATCGCCTACGATGACTTCCGGGTAGTAGTCCTTGAAAACTCGAAGTAAGCCGATCAGGCATGGATCATTGCCTGACTGCTGAGAGAGACTGAGCCTGAAAGGTGTTAGGAGAAGGAACATGTTGGCTCTTGTATAAGGCTTACAAGAATTGTATCCTGAAGGGTCGTACGTGTCTGCGACGTGTTATCAGAGCCAACAGGTGGCTGAGGTGCGGTCTGTGGATATATCGTTCAGCGTAATCCTGCCAGAAAACCATTCTGAATTCAGATTCTTACCGTGTGGCAGCCGTATCAAGCAAGTTGAACAGTACGGGATAGGCCTGCGAGAGTACCTGAGGCGATTCGATAGCATGGTAGACCATGATGAGCCACTTTAGCAGGGCGGCCTGAATGGTCAAGGATGGCTTCAGCTTGCCGTGGCCGAGGCAAGAGATGACACGAAGCACAGCCTCGCGTGAGATGGGAGCGACGGGATAGAGGTTCCGCACGATGGCTGCCTGGCTAGCCTGGTCAAGATGGCTCGGGGAGGTGACGAGTTTGATGAGCTCGTCAAGAGCATCCGGAAGAGCGCCCCATTCATAGCAGAGGGAGGTTAGATTTGCGACGGTGGACTTGATGCTGACTGTACGAGACCGAGAGGGAAGCCTAGAAGCTGAACTTTACTATTAGCATGTTTGGACGAGCTTCGCAATGAGTGGGCATCACCTTCAATAACATCTTGTAAGACGAGAGTGATTTCGGCATGTCCAGTTGTGTTTGGAGCCATGTCCACTGTCCCACACGTCGGACCCACGCGTATCTATCCAAGCTTCAATCAATTCGACGAGAGAAATCCAGCTACGAATCTGGAGATGTGCGGACGCCAAAAGCAGCTCGAGGTCGCCAACAAGCGTTTCGCGGTGAACGGGGGACGGGGCCGGTGAAAGTGGGCGGACCGAACGCGTCCGAAACGCGTCTTTCGGAACGGAACAGATCTGCGTGCGGAAGGAGCAAAAGTGAGAGTGGGTCAGAAACTGTCCGGAGACGGATGTCTCCACTCCTGAGCCCGTCTATCCTTCCTTCGTTGTGATCGACGATGAAGATGAAGAAGTTACACATTCGCACCTGCCCTATGTGCGTGTATGTATCTGCCAAACTCACCTGAGAGAGGCGCGTCATTGCTCGGCGATACCAACGACCCAACCTGGGTAAATAATCTTCATGCACACATTTCTTCTTCTGTCACCTTTATTATTTTCATCACTTTCATCAAATGGTATGATCTTGCTTGTTCTCCACCTTGCAACAATCACCCAACGCCATTCTGGTACAGTACCTTTGCGAGCTGCAGCCACAATAAGTCGACTGACTCAAGCATGATCCTCGATGACAGTCACATTGGACCCCTAGGACCTTCATCAAAACGCAGGTTCCTACTCTAGACCGAGTGCGGCCATCTTGAATCCTTTCCCAAGGCCTCGAGAACCAGCCAGCTATTGTTCCCGCATCTAAGCCGAAGCCCAGGCTCCCCCACGATGAGTTTCAGCGCCCTGCATAATCGAGACATAACATATCCCACTTCTCGTGACCCTCCGACCTCCCATCGAAATGCTAGGCAGAATGACTCAGTGGCCTTCACGAACCGCGCGCTTGGGATTCGGTTTCTCACCCAAGACTGTCGCGAGACAGCTTCAATGGACCACTTTTGACATGTGACGACAATGTGATTTGAACCTGACGTATGTCTTTGTTAGATGCCCCCGGTCTTGCCTTCGAGACATTTCGACACACGCCAGGAATATCCGAGATGCTCATAACATCATTGCCACGCATTCTGTGCCCACACAAATATATTCGTATGACCCTTAGCCAGCCTCACATCTGCAATCAGATGGACATGCTGTCGCTATGCTACCGTCAAAAGCACCACGCATCGACTTGTCGAGTATATGGGGCTGCGGTCGCGTCTTTACCACGATTAGATGCTACATGTCAAGCTACAACAGTCAACCTTTCTCCAGGGATCTTGGTATGTTTGGGCTTGGCTCACGGTGCCTACCAATCTGCTGGTGTACCAGTCATCGCCGTCATCCACATCCCAAATCCCCCCCACCCGACATCAGAATCACGGGAACCCTGCAGGACACACTATATAACTGCCATTGGAAGGACGCTCGATTTTAGAATACCGACGGTTCGTACCTAGCAATACCAGCGCAGCCGACACATGAATGCCCGTTCTCTCCCCCTTAGTGTAAGCTTCCAAGTAGGTCTTGCAAGTCAACCTCGCACACTTCGATATTAGTGAGGACGATTGGGCAGGAATTTGGGCGCGCACCAATGTTCTCACAGTTCCGATCCACTGTATATCAGCCATTCTGATGAGCAGGTATCAAAGGTCATAAATATTGAACTCCTCCTTGAAGAGGACGTGCTTGCTCAAGAACAGGCTTGATCGGCAGACAGTGCGCTCGCTGGTACCGACCGAAGTTGCTCGACCTTCATAACCCCATACCTGTACAAGCGCCCTCTCAAATTATGGGGAATCCGGGACATCAACTGCCTGTCTTTCCGAGGACTGATGCCACTCTGATCAAGGACCGTCGCGAATTATTACCGTTGAGAAAGTCTTTGCGCGAAGAAGATCTGGTGGTCCTGATAACTCCTGCTGTTATCCCATTCAACTTGAGCGATACAGACACAAGCGATCCCTTTGAGCCGCTCGGACAAGCACTTGCTCGCACACATCCATGGATACGGCATCTTCCTTACACAAAAGATCGCGGTATCGCAGGGACACATGTGGCATTTGTCAAACGTGCTAAGGCGGTGATTTTCGTGGTAACTGGCTTTACATCTACCGAAGGGGCTTATCAGCTTAACCTTGCGGATATCGTGAGGGTGGTCAGCGAAGATCGTCCCATGGTCTTGGTGGCATGTTGCCATATGCCAAGCAGTAAAGCTGGTATCGAGAAATTTAGCACGGTGGTGCAAACTCCAGGATTCTCTGCCTCTCACTTGGAAGCGGTTGCCTTCGCATTGATGACTGAGCCGACCCAACCGTCCAGAACAACGGTGTCTTCTCCTGGCGCCTTTCACACTCCGCCCATCTGGGTCGTGCAGGGCTGGAACTACCAACAAGATATGCCAGAGATTCACAAATTGTGGGTGACGACGTTGCCACAGCAATACCACCTCAGTCCCTCAGGATTGGCATCTCTCTTGAAACGTGACGAGTATGCTATGCATTATGTGGTTCGAGATCCCGCAGATGAGTCTATCGTTGGGTTTTGTGCGACATACACGACTTTTGCGGATAGTGGCACAGAAAGTTTGATAGGATCCCTTGCGGCCGTCTTTCTACGTGATGATTATCGCGGTCGTGGCATTGGGCGTATCCTTCACGACGAAGCTTTGAGCAGGCTCAACAAGGTTCGAGGAGTTGGTAAGATTCAGATTGGCAGCACGTTTCCGCGACTATTGTATGGTCTTCCGACCGCAGCAGACAAAGTCGATTGGTTCGAGAGTCGAGGTTGGAAACTCGATGAGTTGGTACCTGGAAGTGGCCGACGTGTGGTCGATTGGCTGCTGCGGTTCAGCGACCATCCTGTCTCCTCCCTGGCAAGCGCAGGGTTGAACTTTAGAAGTTGCCAATTCACCCATTTTCAACGTGTCTTGGACATTGTAAAACGAGAGTCGGGAAAGCGGCACTGCTTTGGATGGTTTGACCAGTACGCTAGGACTCTAGATAGCTGCCATATGGGCGATATCATCCTTGGCTTCGAAGGAGAGGACCTTGTAGCTTCTGCTATCACTTATACTCCGGGCAGCGGTAGTCCTTGTGCGAACGACATTCCTTGGGCGGGCACAATCGGACCGGATACCGGAGGTGTCTCCTGTATCTGCATTATAGGTAAACCTAGGAGTGGAAACTGCATTCTATGTGGCTAACAGGACTTAGACGATGACCCCGACATGGTGAATAGCCGAAATGCCGTTCTTACAAGACTACTTCGGGCGTGCGGTCAGTCGCTGAGCGAAAGGGGCATGGCCAGCATGTTTGTCGACGCTGTGAGGTCAGATGAGAACATCTTTATGAACATGGGTATGAAAACACCATGTAGTGCTGCGAGCTACACCTTGCTGACGAAAGAATTTCCAGGCTTTCAGAAATGGGCAGAGTACAGAGAAATATGGCGTTCCGTGTAAGCATCGTTGGATGGTTCTCGCACATCTTAATTCGAAGTCAAATTGATCTTTGTTTCCCGAGCTATCAATTACAACCTCTATCGCATAGCTGTTTCAAGTCTGAACAGATCATCTGCATGATTTTGCTCGAAACTCATCCAGTAGGGAGTTAACTCTATATTTACGGAGATGATGGATTAGGCAGCGGGTGCATATATTGAAATGAACACTCACACTGAGTGTGGATGATCTTGTTTGGAACTCTGCAATCTATCCAAGTGATGTCAACCCAACCAAAGGTATTCAATCCTACACCATAGACAATTTGGGGTTGGTATATGTGTATTCGTGATAGGTATGTAACAAGAATTTATCGATCACTCGAAGACGCAGAAAACAAAAGTCCACCCGTGAAATTCAACAACCAACTTTTTGGATCCGAAATACCCTGATGTAGACGCCCGCCAACGATATGGCACCCTTGAGCTTACAGCCCATCTCAAAACAGTCGCACTGCCCTTCAAACCAATGCGATTTCTTTCTCTGATGAGGGCCACTCCTTTGAACCCACACAGGAGGCAGTCATACTTATGCCCATTTCGAGAAGTCTACTGCCTCTACCATTGATTCTATCCCATGCGCTGCGCCAACCTCAGTGTCATTGGTCGTCGCCGTAGAGGGCGTCGAGGAACGGTGCGACGTCTGCTCGCTAGTATTTGTAAAAAACGTTGCCACACTCGTTCGTCGTAGGCTGTGAAAACTGTCGCGCACCGTGCTTGCCGGTCGAGACAGAGAACTCTCTCCTTGCTGTTGAGCAACGGCGGCGTTGATACCCATGGCTGACGACTGCAAGTTGGACGACGCGAAGCCTGTAGCTCTAGGCGTGGCATACTTCTCGCGCAGGCGCTTAATCGCACGAAGTCTGCTTCGCCACGAGCTGACGTGCTCGCCACCGCCTTCGCGATTGGCCCAGACGAGGGAGAAAACGGATGCGTTTAGGGCCAGCAGCCGGATCAGACCAGGCAGCGCCTTAAGTGATACCATCTTAGTCTCTGACGCTGGCGAGATCTCTGGAAAGCCCGGCTTGCTCAAGACTTGAACTCTGTAAAAGGGCTGGCCATGGTCCTGAGGCGTATCCCTCGTTGCGATGAAAGATGCTCTTGACGCTGGCGTGATGACGATGTTGACAAAATTGAATTCGCTCGGGAACGTGTCAAACTTGAAAGGAAACCCGGAATCATTGAAAATGATGTTGACAAAGTCATTGCCAATGTGACGCTTCTTGAGCGTGCATCGTGGATCATGATCCAAGTTCGTTGGCATCTGAGTCGTGACGTGGAATACAATCTCTGTAACCCTATCGCGCCAGCAGAATGTGTATTGGCCGTCAGAGTTAAACTCACGATCCAAGCCATGCGTATTGAACTTTGCACCCTGGAGCTTGGTCAAGGTGCCCAAGTTATTAAGAAATTCGGCATAATCACTACTCCCGGAGACGTTGGCAAGAATGTCCACTTCATCGGTCTGGCCTTCTCCAATGTAGATCACGCCAACTTTGTGCCCGTCCACGGTAGGGCTACGATCAAGCATTCGAAGCGCCCTGTCTACAAACTCGTCGTCGGGCAGTGGTACGGGTCGCGCAAGTTCATAACCTTGCGGCAATGAAGACATCAACTGAACCAATAGGTGACTCGGCAGGATCATGTTGGTCGATGGTTGTCCGTCTCTGGTAATGTCAACGTGCATCTGCTGCTGGTGAGCTGGTGGAGGATCAAATGATTCCCGTACCGAGTAGACAGTGGTCCCCGACGGATGTCTTTTGATGACCTGAGCCCATCCAGTTGTCGTGGCTTGCTTGATAGTGACGATGCTGTGCCCGATAATCCAATTTTTCTTGAGAATTTCACCAAAACGGTCCTCGGTGAAGTACACATCTTCGGACGATTCGTCAATGTCAGCGTATGTTACCCTCTGCATAAAATCAACCGAAGTCAGGGCCTGCTCATTATCTGGGTGTGCTTCATCGCTGTCGTGGAAGAGGTTTCGGACGATCCACCCGGCGAGATTCGCTCGATCAGGTAGTTTCAAAGCAAGGAACCAGAACAAGATGACATGATATGCTAAAGCGTATACGTATTGGGGAAGATCGTCTGTTGTGCTCGGCAGTGTCGGATCGGGAAAATTCCAACTAGCTAGTGCTATCGGTGTTGAGGGCTCACTCGCATGGCTGTTTCTGTTCGAATCCTTCTTATCCCTGACGGATTGAAGATAGCGTATACAGATTCCAAATACAATCTTGTATTCCTCTTCCCGAAAGTTTACGTAGACGTTGGGCATCCGGCTTAGACAAGCGAGAAATTCTAGAATGTGGACTGAGACGTGAGGCTGGGTGATGATGGTTGACATCTTCGTAAGGAGTTGCACCAGCGACTTGCTGGTTGAAAGCGGAAGCTCGTGACAGCATATTGACAAGGCGTGGATGCAGCATTTAGCACTTCGCTCCCAGGTCGTGATGCCGTGGACGAACGTCTTGACGATTTCATCCTCCTCTCCCTTCTGAAAGTGGTCGTGATAACTGAGGATCATGGTGAGGCTGTGGAATAGGCAGATGGCTACGTCGGCCTTCCTCAAGCCCAAGGTGTTGGGCGGCTCCTGGAAACTGTTGGTGCGAATCTGCTCGCATATAATTCTCCGCAGTTCTTGGATCTGTGGTATCGCGTCCCTGAAAATGGCGTGATTGCTGAGCTGCGCTGGCAGATGGGCCAAGATGAAGCTGTATATCTCCCAATCGCTATTGTGGAGGAGACTTAACACGGCTTCCAGCCAACTTGAAATGTCCAACGCCGCTGTCTTCACACAGGGACCTTCATCGCCGCTCTCACCTTCACAGTTATTCTTAGCAGTCCCATATGCATGCGATACTAGTACCGGACTGATAAGACCAGTCACACCCTCAGGTAGCGCCTGGGGGTCTGGGAGACTCCATATTTGGCGACGTCGAGACGGGGCATTCTTAAGATTGGCACCGCTAGCAGATCGAGCAGGCATGGTTCTTTCTGAAGTTTGTCCATGCCCAGCACGGGAAGACCGACCGGACCCGCCATGCTCACTGCGAGATAATCGCATCGCATGCGCAGCTTCCTCGGTCTGCCTTTTCGCCAAAGACTCCTCTGTGCGACAGATGGAGGCGGCAAGGAAGTTGGTCTCGAGGATTTTGGTTATGAAGATGCGATTAGCCCAGTCTGCGCGTAGCCGAAACAGAAGCTTCATTGCAGAAAGTCGTGCGTCAACTTGACAGTGACTCGATTTTGCAACATGGATCATCGCATGAAAGAGCCGCACGCTCTTACCACTATGAAAGTCCATGACTTCCACAAACATTCTGGCATAACCTCTGACCACTACATTGGAAGGAGACTCGCCTGCATCACCCTCGGCAGCATCCAAAGAAGGAGAATCCAAACGGCCCGGAGAGGCAGGTGTAGAAGCAGGTGACTGCATTGGATCCGTCATAACAATAGCTCTGAGAGCATCGATAATATACTCGAAAAGCTCCACATCACAGGAAGCAACAACAGAAACCATGAGCTGTACGATGGCCTCGAGGACCACGACGTCAGTTTCTCCTGCAACGTCCTGAAGAACACTTTTGGCGAGGCGTGGGATGAACTCTTCATCAGCATCGTCTCCTACTAGGTCCACAATTTCATAAGCGTCCATGATTGTTTCAAGTGCCCGAACCCGTATATGAGATGATCGTTTCCGATTCTTGAAAAAGTTATCCAACACAAGAGACATATTTTCTTCCCAATGAAGATCTGACGGAGAGCAGCACCTGAACTCTTGAAAATAATTGAGCACGGTTGCTGCGGTCGTATCAGGGAGATGCCCATGGATATCGGTCATGAATTTGATAACTGCTTGTCGTGGAATAAAATCCCCCGATTTTTGGGTTAAGAGACTATCGAGTCGTGCGACAAGAACATTCAATTCTCGCCCGATAGCGTCTTCAGCTTGCTGATCCTGCGTGATAGCACGTGAATCATTCGGGCTGTACTGTTCACGATCCGCCTTTTTCGCGCATTCAGAAGCAGGATTGAGAACGGCCGTCCAATCCTCCTCAAAAAGCAAGCGGTTTACGCCGGCCTTGCCGTCATCGAATAGAGTGTTGATAAGGTGGAGAGCAGCCGCATACGTCTTGAGAGACAGGGTTGTCTTGACGATGGACGAGAGTCCGTCCGCAAGCAGGGCGTAGGGAACTGCTGGATATCCTTTTTCCGTGCTCTTAGATAGAAGCTTCTGGAGCACGGCGAGCGCGCCGCGAATCTCTCGGTTGGCATCAGTATACCTTGCTTTGCTGTCATCCACTGAACTGTTGCGCAAGATGTCAAGCAAGAGACGGACGGTAGCTTGGCCGTTGTGTGACTTGAGGAGATTTGCAAGAGTGCGCCAGGCAGTCTTCTGGAGATTGCCAACAATGTCGAAGATGGAACCAAGGACGCGTACACAGCCATCCAATTTCTCGTCAGGTATCGATCCGAAGGTTACGATCATGTCTAAAACAGCGATGCTTGACTTGAGGTCTTCTTCCTGGCCGGTAGTCACACAAATGTAAAGCAGCAGGTCGACTAAACCGGAAACAGCAGCTTCGTCGGCATTGTTGAAACTGAACTTCATCACGTCCATTAAGAAAGAGAAGAGCTGTGATAGAATCGTCTCACTTCCGGGACCTGTTGTTATAATACTCCGCGCAGATGCCTTTGAGCCTTTGGAGGCCTGGTTGGCCTTTTGCCTTGCTACCCGAACAGAATCATAGATAAGGCCTAACCAGCTGGTAAGGAGCGGGACGAGCTCATAATCAAAACCCGTCAGCACACGGCCACCTTGTGTGAGGTCAACCAATGCAGAAAGTTGTAGGCTGAAGTCTTCCGGATTTGCAGGCGCTGACAGTGTTGCAAAATATTCTTGGCGTTCGAGATCGGTAGACGACTTGTGCCTCACGCATTCTGTAAGGAGCTCCCAACCAACCCTGCGGGCATGGGCAGGTTTCGACGGTTCAATAAGATCTTTCGCGGCATACCATATGTCGAGAACAGGATTTAGAGGATAGCCAGCAATGGCGCTTTTCAAACAATTCGCGGCGGTAATACGCTCGTTCAGAGTCCCGAGCCTGAGTTGCTCGAAATATGCCACATGATTTGGTGCGAAGCCTGCGGGAGTAAGCCCAACGGGAGCATGGGCGAACTCAGCGGTAGGAACCGGTGCAGAAGCCGTCGGAGAGGCAATGGACGGGGACGACTTTGTTAGCTTGGAGCTTGTCAGTCCCCGAAGAACATTGGCGAGGCCTCCTGGACGGGACGAATCAGGCGAAGATGGGACATCTCCTGATTGCCGGGACATGTGCTCTTCTGAATTGTCGAAGTCGTTGTAGCGAAAGTAAACTAGTTGACAGGTAGATTAGCAAAAGGGTACGCCGTGGTGCAGAACTAATAACGACATTGAGCGATGTTGATCTGGGAAGGGTGAGTAGTTCCTTATTCATTATCCAGAGGCCGGGACGTAAAGGGAAGAGATGATTTGTGAAGCGCGTAGAAGAGTTCTGAGACAAGAACCTAGATCCGGGACTCCGGAGATGCTGTGCGATGCGCGCAACAGGCGGCGCAGCTTGAAACGGTAGAGGGAGAGGAGGAAATCAAGATAGGCGGCGAAGGAAGGTCTCACCGGCCAAGCATGTGCTACCAGGGTTGGTGAGGAGCTCGTGGAAGTTGCAAGAGAGCGGACAAGGCTGACGAGAACATCAAAGGACCAGCACCGGGGTGCCTACTAGGCTGCGACAGCTCTTGCGGAGCGCTCAACGTCGAATATCAGGTGACGATAGAGGCACTTTATCTTGCGGGCTGATGTAGTAGATTGATAGCAGTAGGTAAGCGGGATGATGGAAGCGGCTCTGAGGGCAGCCAGGCTAACAGGGTCGTCGGCCGGTCATCGGAGATGGCAGATGTAGCGAAATCAGACAGGACGACGATCGGTATAGAGGTGGATTGTCTCAGGAAGGTACTTCATAAAGGTTGTGAATAGTCGTAGAGGCAGGAAGAGCATGAGAAGTTGTCAGGATCTTACTTGAAGTTGCGCCTTCACTGCAGGGCACGCTGATCGAATCTGGTTGGGTACTTGTTCCAAGGTACCGCGTGCTTGAAATACTTTGGCTGCAGTGTGAGCTGCGGCCATGAAGGATGTATCCACCCCACTCATCCTTCCCGCGAGGCCAGTAGTCGTGTCTCCACAAAAGAAGGATCACCTGGAGATGGACAGCACGCTTATTGGCCAACTGGTGAGAGCCGGGCAAACCGCTCAAGGCTTCTTATTAACCAGCGGCCAATGGTAAACGATTTTCTCATGCTCATTGCCCTTTACGAATGTCTTGCCAATCACTCATGATAAAGGCTTGATACCCTGGTGTTGGAATAATGCTATTGCAAACCTGGTTTGAGCAGCAAGTACTATGTACTGTACAGCAAATTGTGTTGGTAAACACGAGTGGAGAACTGTGACCCGGAAAAAAAGGCCCCTCCAGGCGCAAAGCTCTAAACAAACCTAGCGGGCGGCTTCTGTCATACATTGTAGCTTGGAAACTACTTCCACTTTCTCTTCCACAACTGCATATTGACCTTCTCTCTCTTTTCCCTATCCCTCCCGCCTCCTCAGCCTCCCTGCCTCTCTTGTTGTCTTCCACCTTCATCATGGCGGCCGATATTGGTCTCATCTCTCAGTTGCTTGACGCTACTCTCGATCCTGTCCAGCATCGCAAAGGTATTGTGCTGTTGCCATCTCAGATGCCTTCGTTGCCCCGCGATCCATTGCTAACAAACAAACCCTTCAACAGCCGAAACTGCGCTCAAACAGGAGGCGGCCAAGCCCCAATACTCGCTCAGCCTGCTTACCATTGTCAACTCGAATACTCTACCAGCCAAGACTCGATTGGCTGCTGCGTTAGCCTTCAAGAACTTCATCAGAACCAACTATGTGGTGCGTCGATCTCATACCTCCGACTTTGCGATCCCCACCCTTTCCAACACCATGCAACCAGCCGGCTTATAACTCCAAGCATACTGACAACGGGTGCTTCTCTTTAGGATGAAGAGGGAAACTACAAGCTTCCCCAGGATGAGGTGCAGCTAATCAAGGAGCGCCTCATCGGTCTTATGATCGAGTCACCGGCCAACATTCAAGCGCAGCTGGGTGATGCCATCAGCGTTATTGCGGACTCTGACTTTTGGCGGCGATGGGACACACTAACGCAGGTAAACGGACTCGGCCAATCTTGTTTAAAACAAGTCAGAAGCTCACACATCCCCATTCTAGGAACTCGTCAGCCGCTTTTCCGCTACCAACCCCAAAGTCAACGTTGGCGTCCTCGAAGTTGCCCACTCCATCTTCGTACGATGGCGACCACTTTTCCGAACCGATGAGCTTTATATGGAAATCAACCATGTTATCGAGACTTTTGGTCAATCCTTTGTCGGCTTGCTAGTCGTAGGTATTCCCTGCTCCTCATGCTCCCCAACCGTAGCTGATCAGACGCACCCATAGACGACCGATAGAAGCATCTCCGACAATGCCAACAACAAGGAGGCCTTGCAGAGTTGGTTCGAGACGCTGTCACTTCAAGTTAAGATCATGTACGATATGTCCTGCCACGATCTACCGCCCATCTTTGAGGAGCATCTTGTCAGCATTTCCGAGCTGCTTCACAAGTATCTCATGTACTCGAACCCTCTCCTCGAGACCGACGACGATACCGAGACGAGCATAGTGGACACCGTCAAGTCCGACATCTGCGAACTTCTCGAATTGTACACGCTCAAATATGACGAAGACTTTTCCAAATACTGCCAGCCTTTCATCGAGAAGGCATGGAACCTTCTCTCCTCAACTGGCACCGAGACTAAATACGACATCATCGTCAGCAAAGCCTTGCACTTCCTGACGGCTGTTGCCTCAACAGCTCAGCACTCGGGCATCTTCAACAACGAGCAAGTTCTTACCCAGATTGTTGAAAATGTTATCCTCCCCAACGTAGCACTTCGTGAGTCTGATGTGGAATTGTTTGAAGATGAGCCTATCGAGTTCATCCGACGGGATCTCGAAGGTTCTGATACTGACTCACGACGCCGCTCTGCCACCGACTTCCTCAGGCAACTTCAGGAGAAGTTTGAGGGCCCCGTCACTGGTGTTGTTTCTAAGTATATCAGCCACTATCTTGGCCAAGGCAAGTCCGACTGGAAGGCTAAGGACACTGCTATTTACCTCTTCTTATCGATTGCCGCCAAGGGCGCTGTCACTGCTGCTCAAGGTGTCAAGACTGTCAATCCTCTTGTCAATGTTGTTGAGTTCTTTGAGCAGCACATTGCTCAGGACCTGATCAACAATGACGGCGTGGAATATATCTCCAAGGTCGATGCAATCAAGTATCTCTACACTTTCCGCAGCCAGCTTGATAAGGAGCAGTGGAAGGTGGCTCTGGGGCCTTTGATCCAGAATCTCAACTCTGACAACTATGTCGTCTACACGTATGCCGCTATCGCCGTGGAGCGAATTCTATATCTAACTGATGATGCCGGTATCCCCATGTTCTCCCGAGCCGACGTTGAGCCAATCTCCAAAGATCTGCTGGGCCACCTCTTCAACCTGATCGAGAAGGAGCAGGATCCTGCCAAGCTACAGGAGAACGAATTCTTGATGCGCTGTGTCATGCGCATTCTGATCGTTATCAAAGATGGTGCGGCGCCGATCCTGGACAACGTTTTGACCCATCTTATTTTGATCACCAACGTTATGAAGCAAAATCCAAGCAACCCTCGTTTCTACTACTACCACTTTGAGGCCATTGGCGCTCTTGTTCGCTACACTGCCGCGAGCCACGCTGCGCTGTTTAACCAGAAACTTTGGGAACCGTTCCACCAGATCTTGATGGAGGACGTTACCGGTAAGCTTTGAACCGAACTGAACTAGTCTTAGTAACGAATGCTAAGCTGGCTCTAGAATTTATGCAATACGTCTTCCAGATCTTAGCTCAACTTCTCGAGTCAAGTCCGGCGGAAGCTATTTCCGACAATTACACAGCTCTTCTAGGGCCCCTACTAAATCCTTCCTTGTGGGAGACGCGAGGCAACGTACCGGCTTGCACTCGTCTGCTCTCAGCTCTCATCCCGCGTACGCCGCAGGCCATTGTTACGGGCAACCAGCTCGAGCCTATCCTGGGCATTTTTCAGAAGCTTCTGAGCGGCAAGAAGTCGGAAATATATGCGATGGACATTCTCGATTCTATCGTCAAGTCGTTTGAGCCGTAAGTTATCCTTTATCCCCTTCCTTTTAACACATGCTAAATCTACCTATAGTTCGGTGCTGGATGTGTACTTCGGCACAATTCTCCGCTTGCTCTTTACGAAGCTTCAGGGCGCGCCCGCAGATTCTTTCAAAATGCGCTTTGTCCGATTTTATCACCTTGTCTCTGCCCGGCTCGAGGCTGGCTACGGTGCTGACTACTTCATCAAGCAGTCCGACCAGGTTGAAGAGGGCGTGTTCACGAAGGTCTACCCAGCATTTGTTCTCGCTGAAACGGAGAAGCTGGCTCGTCCAGTGGACCGAAAGGCGGCCGTCGTGTCCCTCACCAAGACGATCTGCGACTCACAAGCTTTCGCCCAGAAGTTTATGAAGGGCTGGGCCAACAGTTGTCGCATTCTGCTTTCACTGCTGGCCAATCCTCCCACCGTGGCATCTGGCAGCGGCGACGAGATTGTGGCTGAAGCGGACGTGGACGATATCGGTTTCGGCATGTCCTTCACCGCTCTCAATACGTGCAAGGGCCTCACTCGAGACGACTTCCCCGAGGTTCGCGACGTGACGAGCTGGGTTAAGGAATACTTAGTGGCTGCCAACCAGCGACACAACGGCGCCGTAGAGGGATTCATCGGCCAGCGACTAGGCCCCGAGGAGCAGCAGGCCATTGCTAAGTACATTCGCTGAAAGTCATCCGGAGCAAGCGGAGATTAAGCTAAATGAGATGCTCATGAGGAGTATCTAGATCACATGCTGGGGCGGCATAGATGCTTCGACAGGTTAAAAGGGACCACGAAAACCAGAAACCAATTGGCTGCAGCTGGCTCACACGGTAACGGTCGAGGCCCCGAGTAGGGACGATTTTGTTTGTTGATACGGCGAATATCGGGGAGAATTCTATCCGAGCATGCTCAGTGGGATAATTACCAAAATGTAGATTTGACGCAGGACCTAAGAAGGGCTCTGGAAATAATGAACCCAAGATTTTCAGGAACGCTTGATGTAAAGCGCAACAAAGATGATTAGATGCGGCTGTGCAGGTGACAATTGTTGCTGCGCCAATGATGAGTATACACGGATAAGTAAACACCTTGTTTGACCAAGTCATTCAGTCGTATAATACAAGTTTCTAAGTATCATAATGTCATCAGTATCGAGAGCCCGTGTGCTCATCGAGATCGTCAAGTCTATCTATCGTCCGCCAACACAGACGAGCTCCCGAATGAAGCCCCGACACAGAAGCCCACCCCTTTTCCACCGCACAAATGCTGGTGGTTCAGTTAACCTAACGAAACCACGCCTTCTTTCTAGCGTAGGTATCGTGGTGATGAAGAATAATAATATAGCATCTAACCGTACAACACAGATGCTCCTCTTTCGCAAACTGTTCCCGTTCGATGCTCGCAATGCAACCAAGCCGAAACCAAAAAAGCCCAGATAAAATAACAACGGTGTTTCAGTACATTCCATAAGGAGTACTGTCGAAAGCACCAGGTTCATCCCAAGGTTGATGATCTAAAGAAATCCACCTTCGGTGCCAACCACACCCACGCTGTTGCGCCAACCACACCTTCTACCGTGGGGATCGTGTATCTCGTCTCGTGGTGGAGGCGCGGTTCCTCGTGGATTTAGGGATCCTCGGGGCGCGGACGAGCATTGGACATCGACCTCGCTGCCGCTTCCCCGGCTGCTCCCCCCACTTGTGTTCGTCTGGACTAGCAGTAAGCTGCTGGTGCTAGAGAGTCTTCTGGTGAACTCGGTGAAACTCAACCTTTTGGAGCTGGACACGGACTGGCGCTTTTCACTACCAGGCCGGATGGTACCATCATCCGAGCATTTGCTAGATGTGGACGATATTTCCATGCTTGACATGGCGGGTATCGGCTGGTTTGTGCTCTGTGTCCTTTGGGTCGTCGAGCTAGATCGTTCCTTGGCGTGGGCGGTGTGCGGTCGGGAGGGTGGTGCCTGGGTGTATGTTAGAGGAGGTCCCATCCGGACGCTAACCGAGTTTCTCGCAGCAGGTCTGCGGACTGGTGTCGGCTGCTGAACTGGCCCATGACGTCCCGCAATGAACTGTAAAGCCCTTTGTGCGGTCGGGGGGATCAAGGCCGGGTCACGACGATCCGTGCGCTTTCCGAAAGCATCTTCGTCCGCATCGTCCGAATCGCGGTCATTATCCTCATCACCACTCTCCGCAGTTTCCTGCGTAGTCCTCATGGCGTTTCGCTGGGCCTTCTCGGTGGCTTCCCGTTGTCTTCGCTTACCATCAGTCTCGCGCATCAGAGCTTCAAATCGCGCAATGGAGCTGAGTTTCTCCTCTCCCAGAGTGTCCGCTTCGGATCCTGGAATGCAGTGCAGTTGGAAAGCTCTGTCGAGGATCGTCTCGCGAGGCCCAGGAGGGGAACTGGATTCGGCAGCGACTGAGATCGGCTGTGCTTGCGAGCTCAAACTCTCGCGACCTCGTATTGGAGAGCTCATGGTTGAAGATCGTCCTTGGGCCGATGTCCATCCCTCGATAAACTCCCCTTGGTAATCCCCCGTTGTAGTAACAGGAGACGGTAAATCAGTGGGTAGCACAGTGGTATAAAGCTGCCCAGGGTAAGGGTATGGCATTTGTTGAGCAGGGCAGTGAGTGGAGCCTGAAGGTGAAGATACATCGCTTTTCTTCGAACGCAGGCTTGGAGATTCTGAGCTAAAGGTGAGAGGCCTGTCGCGAGTTCCTGTGGAGTGAGTATTGGCGGAGCTTTTATGCTGGAGGGCACGACCATCGGAGCGGCCGCCTTGATTACTGTTCGGACGGGGGAAATATTCGGACGGGTCGCGGAACACGGGTGCGAAGGGGTTGCCAAACTGCGGGGACGTGGGACTCTCGGGACTTGTAGGACTCAATGGCGACTTCTTGGAAAGTATATAGCGAGCCCAATCGTGCAGGGTAGGGCCCTGGTCTTCTGCAGTTGCTCGGAACCAGAGGGTGGTAGCATTATTGTCTTTGTTAGACGATATCAGGCCAGCGGCTCGGCTTGAGCGTCGTTTCCGCTCTATGTCGGTTATTGTGATAACGAGGGTCGGTAGAGCAGGTCCTTGCTTCTTGTGCGCAACCGTCTGAACCTGGCAGTCCAGGATACGGTTGATACCCCAATGCTGAATGGGCTCACTATCCTCCTATACGAACAGTCAGCAGGAAATTCGTAATCTGGGAAAGCTGCCACGGTGTGGCCGGTGCAAGACTCACCTTGTGCTTATATACAAAAAGGTAGCAGTCGTCTGTGGGTGGTTTCAACACAGGCTTGATGGGTGGGTTGTTTCCGCGGCTGGTCGTCACAAATTGAGAATAGCCCGGGCTACCTTGAGGGGCAATATGAGTGTTGCGCCTGCCTGCCACAACATATCGGGTCTAAGCGGTGGTAACGATTAGCCAACAGAGATCTCAAGTACCGACTACGATTGATAAGAGAGACGGTACCTTCCACACAGCTCTACCAAGTATTTGACCCCGTTCAGGGGGTACCATAAGCATGCCATCGAGGAAATCCATGGCTGATGCGAGGAGGCCCGAGTTTCTGACTTCGTTACAGCTCAGCTAAGCTCAATAGTGGGCGCAGAAGCGGGGAATCAATCAAGGCCAGAATGTGGAGGTTGTTGAGCTCAATATCGCATCGTGGGATCAATCGTTCTGCGGTATGCAGCTAAGTGAAGTCGAAAGGAACAGCCGTCGGGGTGCAGCTTGTCAGCGGGACAAGGCTCTATGAGCGGCGGAAAGGTTCGATTCGTTACGGAGAAGGATGAGAAGGTGGTATGCGAGTTCCCGAAGAAGGCTTTCATGCAAACAAAAAAAACCGACCCAGAATGCTTTGATGAGGCCGTGATCGTGATTATGACTTGAGGCCGTGATTATTCGGCGATTGCGAATTTCGAGGTTCCCCCTGACGAGCGAGGCGGGTGAGAACTGCTATGCGAGTTTGGCTTGTACGGGAAGCGTCGAGTTAAAGGTGTAAGCCGGGTTGACGATGATGTCGCAGGCACGAAGAGAGGTACCCAAAAGATGGTAAGACAACGGAATAGCAAGAAAAGCCAACGGCGCTGAATGGTATAAGATCAGAATTGAAATTCACGCTCCAGGGCTTGGGATTTGGAAACAGATCCGGAGAAAATGAATGCGGAAGGGAAGGCGGAAACAATCTGCGCGGGAGGCGAGAGAAGTTGGGGCTCGGGCCTCGATAAATGGAAAACAACGGCCTTGATGGCGCTCAGTCTGGCCTGGCTCAACGAGGCCCTGGAGGGGCTAGGGTGTACTGTAGAGGCTTGTTCAGAGTAGAGGTGCTACAGAAGGCACTAACGTAGGTACCTGCCGAGGTGTGCTGCGGGGGAAATTACTGGCATGCTCAACTCTACCCACCCGTCCGCCTCTAGCAGGAAGGGGACGAAGCCCTGGGCAGGTAGTGGGTACTGGGTACTGGGTACTGGGTACTGGGCCACGACTTTGCGAGACTTCCCCTTGTTTGCCCGGATGCCGGTGTCTATGGCAGCAGCAGCCGAATGCCATGAATGCTTGTCCTCGTCGACCCTGCATCTACGGCTGAAGCAGATAAGGGCGTTTGCTTTATTCAACTTGGAGAGGACAATGTTCCGGCTTCCCGTCCTAACTTGAATCAGAGACCAGCTTTCTAGAGCAGTCTGTCGTACTAAGTTAGCAGGACTATGTATTCACCTCTCACGTGCAGCCGACCAGCTGAACGTCGAAAGTGCAAGTCATCGCCCAGGGCATCCATCTCCTTCAGCTTGCAGATCATTGTGAAGGAACATGACGAATCATCCTTCATCGCCAGCTGCTCAGGTAGGCAGCCCGCGGCTTGCTGTAAGCGAGGTTGATCTCTCGTAGCGGTGGGACTTCTCCTTCGACTCTCAGACCACTCCACATCGCGGAGAGCAACTGAGTTTCGACGTCAGCTGCTTTTCTTATGCACACCACTGACTTTGCAATCTGTCAGATCTGAGTTTACGAGAGACTATCCTCAACCGCCAGCTCTGCATATTACAGCGCAATCTTATTCCTGCGTTGGCTGGACTACGGTACCTGTATTGGTAGCGTGCAGAGAAGCGTGCAGCCGGCAAGCTAAGTTAGTAGGTTCCAACAGCGCATCAGGCAATTTTATATTTTGTAGCTCATCCGACCTCCCCTACGGAGTATGCATCGCCAACTACCCCAGCTTAGCATTACCTTTGTGCCGCAGAGAATAAGGGCACTAGTACTGTCAGACTAGTACGCAGCATGTACAGTACGTGGCATGCAGTTCAGAGGTGAGTAGTATCCAGGCCTGCAAGTTATAGATGTACCAACTCTTCATCGCAATTGGACAACTCCAAGCCCGGGAGGTTGAGTGCTTGGAGAGCCGCTCAGACAAAGTATCTCTCCGGTACCGTCGACTGCTGCAGCTGACCACTTCTTACCAGCCCCACATCTGCTCACACCTTCAGGGAGCACGACTCATGCCTGCATCGAACTCATGCACTTGCACTGGAGGTTTATTAATAAGGGGCTTGCTTGAAGAAACCTCCTTCCACCGTCTTCGGCGGCTCGACTTGACTGGACTGGACCGGATCATCGTCAGATCAAGCATAACTTAAGTTACCTGTGCAATTTACCAATCACGGCATGCGATAGAGTTTTAGCCCTTGTTGGTGAATTCCCATACCATCAACTTAGCTGCTCGGTATCTCTCGTTCTTGTCCTCGGCTTGACCGACAATTCTGTACTTCTCCGGTCTCCTACGGAGTTGCCGCGTCGAGATCATGGCCTAACTGCCCAGCGCAGATCGGCTCCTCGAGCCTACGTATGGGAATAAACAAGAGCCCGCTATACGACTGCTCTAGCCAGTTTGGTGTGCCTGGTCTCTCTTTTTAGTCCTGCCGTTCGCATGTTTGGCTTGTTTCTCATCAACGCACGTCAGCTCCATACTATGGAGATCCATGCGATCCATGCTCACCAGGCTGCATGTCTTGGGGAACCCTTGGCCCGGTGCTGTTCGGCACGCACCAATGGTTTGGTTTGCAATGCTACCTCGAAGCGTTTCAGTCCCTGCGTGGTATTGCTGAGGCTAGCCCAGACTGCGAAAAGGTTGCTAGGAGGTTGGCTAAATCGAGAGAGAGACAGAGAGAGAGAGAGAGAGAGAGAAGCGTCGGACTTGGTCATACCTCCGATGATCTTGGCCATCATCGTGATGAGCTTACAAGATGCTCGCCATCATATCCATCAACCAACATCCAGTGAACGTCCAGCTAAGACTGGCAGTGTCGAGATAGAGCGGAGAGGCTCGTGGTGAGAAGAGAGTCTAGCACATCTAAGTCAAAGCCGCCGCCAGCATTGTTAGATCTCTCCAAGCTGTTCGTTCACAAGCAGCTCGACGGACGATGCTGATCAACTTACAGATGTACTAACAGTCGAGCTGTTCTAAGGCACCGGAGAAAACCCGTGCTGATTTCGACCACTCGTCTCGACCAAGTCCGCCGCAATTACCGCGTCATTCCTCCAAGAGATCCATCCCAGTGATAAGCTGTCGGGGATCCTTCCCTTTGTAGGGTCGCCTGTCGCCCTAGCAAAGGTCTGCCCACCCATCGAAACGAAAGGTGCGATAGCTCAATACCAGTACAGAGTAGCCCGGCCACCAGAGGGCCAGGAAGCCAAGTTCTCCGCGGTATGGAGAGTGTGGGCGAAGATGTGTATGACAATGCCTCAGCTTTGCGGTAGAATAGCATCACCACATACTATCTATGTACAGGTCCGCAGTACGAAAGTAGGTTTCCGCCATCTCAGTATACGACGCAACCAAGCCAACAACTTCACAACCTTAACCCCCCCCTACTGTACGGTCTTCTGAAGGCTGCATCAGGGGAAGCTGCTACTGGGCACTGTCACTAAACAAGGTGCCGCGCGGTCCGAAGCGAGATACAGTACAAACGAGCTCAAGAAAACAACCAAGTTCTCTTTCGCACAACGAATAGGAGGATATCGCTGCAGCAAAGGTACCGATACGCTACGGCACCTTCAGGTCAAAGAGCCTTTCCTAACCGCGCCGAGAATTGTAGGTACAGTGTGTTCTACACCCTACTGTATTGCACTGTACTGGACAGTTGCTGGCGGACCCCCATCTCAGCTACAAGAGTTGAACACAGAACAATGGAACCGCCTTTCTAGAAGACAGATTACTACAGATTATTACGGACCACATATTCGAAGAGATCCACTGTAAAAATAAGTAAAAACCCCCGCCCAAGAGACTCCGCCCACCAAATCAATTTGATGACAATGCAGCCATCTTGATTGCCTGACCGCCTCTTCTCTTCCCACCGATTCTGGAGGCTCTTGCGTTCTCCTCCCATCAGAGGTCGAACCCCGTCCCCTCCCCTTCCCTTTGGGGAACCCTCTGGGGGCCTGCTCTGTTGTCTCGAGTGGCCGGAAAACCAAGGGGAGCCCGGCAACTGTCAAACAGGAGGAAATGGGATCATCTGGCGGTGGAGGTGCACGTCAACGTTGATGATACGGAGATGCTCACCTCGGGTCCCCCCTCCAAAACCCCTGATACTGGCCTGGCCTGGCCTGGCCCTGTCCCGTCCCGCCCGTCCCGCCTCTGGGCACCGATATCATGCAGGTACCGGCTCCGCGATGGGCAGGCTGCCCTGTTCCGATGTGGGATGGTGCACTTTCCCGTATCCGTTTGCCGTCTTCTTCCCGAGCCTGAACCCGAGCCTGGCCAGGCTAATCCGGATGCGCATGCTCTAATCTGTGCGATACCATTAAATCGAACCATGACCAGCCCGAACCGGACCCAATCGTGCTGTACGGAGCATGTCGTCTGAGCCACGCCTCGGACGTTACTACTGTACAGCATCATCGGGAGAGGCTCCTCCGCAAACGGCGGTATGGATAACTTACTCTGTACCAGTACCTGTACAGCCAAGACCGACCTAATCAAAGCCAGGCTAATGCTATACTACGAATGCTATCTAATCTACTCTGCCCTAGTCTAGAGTAGCTGACGCAGTGACAGCAAACGAGACGAGATCCTCCAAGCTCTCCCCTAGCGCACGGCAGAGGCTGAAACATGACAGGTCTCATTTACATTACTCGGCCGAGTCGCAAGCTGCAGCATCGCACTCCGCGGGTCCTAAACGTTCCAAAATAGCAGCAGATTTCTGGACAGCCGCGACCATTCGGACAGGTCGAGGGGCCCCCATGGCAACGCCAACTACCGGCATATCTCCTGCCAATCGAATGTACAGATCGCCGTTCCTTAATATTCGTCTGCCAGACTGCCCTTGCAGGCATCCTCCAGGCCTCCCTCCCAGCATGGCATGGTCGGTCCCGCTCTCGACAGGCAGGCAGCTGTACTGTACTGTAGGGCCGGCTCCGCTATCTCGTCCCGTACCTGGACGCTCCTGTAACGTTCGTGACGTCGTATTGCTGGACTCGATATAAAGTTTGATGAGACGAAATCCAGGAGGATGGAGTAGATGACTTATCTGCTTGCTCGCCGAAGAAGGATGACGTCGGTCTATTCTGAGCATCTGCGTCATGCCCGGCCCGATTAGGTAACTCGTATTGGAGTTCTTTGTCGTGTTTGGTAGGGTAGGGGTTGGAGTTCGCGATCTCGTTACCTGAACTGGTTGGCCGATGCGGCCCGCGCAGATGTTGGTTGATGCGAGTTCATGAGGATGATACCCGCAGAGCCCATTGCGGGATTCTGCTTATATAGATCAGCGAAGCTGGTTTGGAAGTAAATTTGGAAGAGACAGGTCAGACTATCGCAGAAGAGACAAAGCTTGGGCTCGATGGCTACGATAAAGCAGGCCAGAAGGATGCAAGTCAGGTCGCAGCAGGGTGTCGAAGGAAAAGTGCCAAGTACGACGCTTGAGACGCCTATATTCGCCTAGGCACTTATAAAGGGAGTAGTGCTTACACAGCTCATCATCCTGGGTTTTCGAAGAGCGCTGGACTGTCTCGATTCTCTGCTCGTTGAGGAAAGGGTCCCAAATAGGCCGACGCGTGATGAGAGAAGAAGAGAACAGACGAATAATTAGTTTGGTTGGCATAGTAATAAACGGGTAGACCACAACAGACAACCCAGACCTCGGATATCATCAGTGTATTAGCATTACGTGAATCGCCCCTTGCTCCCAACGCCAGTGATGATGGTTAACGTGTCGAACCGCAGCTCTATACCGCCACATCTTTCTTCCATCCTTTCGTGTAGTGTAGACAATAGTGGGTTATAAAGACGTCCATTCACAGGCTACCTATGCTTATGAGAGTTGAACAGCAACTTTGCTTGAAACGCTAGCTGCTGGTCCACATCCAGCAGCACAACTCAATGCGTCCTATAGTCGATTGCACCTTAGACCTCACTCCCAATGTTCTGCCACCCATTAGACGCTCGCTGTAGCCGTGATTGGATCTGAAAGCTCTTGGCTTTGTTAGACCAGCTGTTGGTTTGTTGAATCAGCCTGTCTTATCCCAAGATGAGAAGATGAAGAGAAGAGGGAGAAGAGGAAGAAAGAGAAAGACAGATGTGAGGGTAGATATGGGCAAGCGACTTACATCTTCACACGTCCGTCATCGCCGCACGACGCCAACATGAAGGGTTCTGATGGATTCCACAGCACTGCATTGCATCTGGGATGATGGCCGGAGAGACGCTCGACGACGCCGCCCGTGTTCTTGTGCCAAATGAGAATATTGGCATCTTCGCTACCGCTCAGCACAAAGCTTTCGTTAGGTCCGCCAAAAGCGCTTCGGATGAGGAATTCTCCGCCCGTATGACCGAGATACTTCTGTACAGAGTTGCGAGTCACCAAGTCGATTAGCTGTGCCTCGCCATCGTTTTTGTTGACAAGCAGATGCCGCGAATCTTGACTGACGCTGACCGAAGTTGGGCGCGCATTGAGCTCCATGTCGAATTCCAGCTCTCGCGTCAGCGCGTTGTATACGTGGATCATGTGATGGTCATCAACTGCCACCAGCCAGTGCCCGTCGGGAGAGCCACAGATATCCTGGACCCGATGCTTCTTCCCCCATTCAGACATCTCATCGTCGTGTACGTTGAAGGTACAGATGCTGTGACTGCGGTCTAAGGTCCCCACCACAAAGGATCGATTATCATGTGCCCAAATGCAGCCACTGACTGGCTCGTCAAAGCGTCTGTATCTCTTGAGGAGTGATCCGGTCTACACAAGGATGTTAGGCGTGGTAGCTTCAGAAGGTAGCACCCAAAGATGTGCACTCACATTGACATTCCACAGCCGCGCATGCCCGTCCCGCGAACAACAGACAAGCATGGAGTCGTCGTGACTGAAAGTGATGTTGCCAACCCCGCCGTCATGATCGCCAAGCATGTGTAGAACGCTGAATGTTGTAGTATCCCATATCACAACCTGGTCCTGGTTTCCACAGGCCGCCAACTTGGTTCCGTCATGAGAGAACTGAATCTGCCAGATTTCGCCCGTCAGGTCGGTAAGTTCTGCAACTACGTCGGTAGGAAAATTCCGGCGGTCACATGAATGGTCCGCATAGAGTGACGGTGACAGAGCCTCAGTATGATAGAGACATGTGTCAATCTGGCTCTGCTTAACCTGCTGGAGTAGAACAGCCAAACGGTGTTCTGGCAACATCACAGAAGGGGATATGCATTCTGTCATCAAGTTAGCATATTTCCGCTGGAGGTGAAGCAGGAGAAACTTACTCGATAACTCTGACAGCAATCGTTTCCGAGACTCTCCTTTCGCCCCGTCCCAGTCTGCCTTAGCCTTCATGTCGTCCGTAGATTGGCACATAAGCAAACTTGATAAAAAGTGAAGTTTTCCTGTATCATATGATGCAAGGGGCGTTAGCTCGCTACGAAGCACCATAAGCGCACGAGAAGTGTCCCTTTGCTCTAGAAGCTCTAGGTACTTCTGCTGACGTAGCCAAAACTTCATCACTATGCTTTCTGATCCATGGGCCAGCACAAGGCCATTCCCACGACCCTCATCTTCGTGGCAGGCTCCAGATAATATTTCTTCTGCAGCTGCCCATTCCCCGTTGATGACAGCAGTTCTGAAGCTGGACACAGTATGACTCTCCAACTCGCAACCACTCTGCTGGCTCACGTTCTCCGCGGCATCTCGATAACCCATATCTGAGAGAGCTTGGATCAGCAGGCGTGTCACTTCCTGAACGTCATGGCCGAAGTACGTTCTGTCAAGCCAAGAGCTTGAAGTAGCTGTGTTGCTGTTTTTGTCCCGAGTTGACGATCCGTTTACGTCGTTTCCAACTTTGAACCCATTTGCCATGCTGTCGGAATTCGTCCGAGGTACATCGGAGCCAGTAGATCCATTTGAACGGTCGATCTCTGTGCCATTTTGCGAATCATCGTACAAATCGCTTCCTCCTATCATCGTATCGCCTCGTGCTCTCTTCGCCGGGGGCTCGAGTGAGGTAGCTCTAGCACCGCGTCTCCTGGGAAAGGAAGGATCAGTGTCGCTCGCAAAGGACAGCTCAGGAGTGGAAGCTCGCTGGCGTCGTCCGAGGACTTGGGGGGGCACAGGGCTCGGAAGTCGGGCGTTGGCAAAATTCGAGTAACCTATATTCGAAGTGCCTATCGAAGCTTGATTCCGAAGCTCAGGCTGGCCAGGGACGACGGTTGCACCCGAGGGAGATGTAGGGGTTGTCGTCGTGGACTCAGTGTTTGAAGTGAATGTTGGCAGTTGCGGTGCGGTGTTATCGTCAGAGGCTCGAATGGGAGGAGGTTGGTCGTCGGAGGAGTCCAGATCGACCACTCCGCAGCTCGACACCGCGGCGGTTTGGGAAGCTTCGGGACTGAGGCGAAGCTAGAGCTGACAGAAAGCAGGACCAGGGCGGGACCAGTATGATGCTAAGTAGCTGGGGTAGCTGTGATAGCTGAGGCTGGCGACGATCTGGCGAAACAGAGAGAAAGGATATGCTCGAAAGAAGATTAAAAAGAAGCAGATCTGGGGTGGCAGCTCTGCGACGGCTCTGTCAGGCTATCGATGTGTCGAGATGTCGTCGATGGTAGGAAGGTGGAGGGCGGGTGGCGGCTCTGGCACCTTAAACATGCGGCAGCGAATCGGTCGATAGTAGAGAAGCAATATTTTGAAGCTACAACGGCCCGTGTGGATAGAACCTTCTATAACAGCGGATATAATCGAGTCGGTGGAATACTGTATGATGCTTGCTAATGTAAATGTCGTTGGAGCGATGTCTCTCCTGGGTTGTGGTCGGGCAGGCTTGCAGTTGCTGTCGGAAGTTGTCCTGAAGTTGAAGCCACCAGCCAGCCAAGGCGAGTCACTTCCGTCAACACCGTGCAGCGCCGTGCGCCCCTGCCCCCACTGTATGCCGTACAAGTGACAAGCTTCAGCGATCGTTTACTGGGCTCTGGTTGGTTCAGAAGGGAAGTTAGGGGGGGGGAGGGGGTGATAGAGTGCGTTGGGGAGCGGGGCGCTGGCGTCCGTTTCAGAGGGGTCTAGTTCTAGTTCTAGCCTTGCGCGGCGCCTTCAAGGCATCTTGACGGGTTACCAAGAGAAGCGGGATTTGCTCAGGTATAACGAAGGACAATTAGCCTGCCAGCATTTGATTCCTCGGTCTTGACACAAATCAGGTTGTCTTTTATATAAGTAAGTCATAAACGACGTCTAGTTGTTGTGCGATGAACTCGGGTTTGCTTTCGATGACGTCCCTCCACGCACGGTCTTACTGAACAACAGCAGTGCCTCCAGCAACGCATGCTCCTCCCGAGCTTACCTCAGAGACTAATAGTAGTACTCGGAAACACCTTGAAGGTAACACTTGGGCAGCACCAGACATTTAGCAAGCATGGTCAGAGTTGAGCTTGCGAGGGGAAAAGATGCGAAATTTACAGATGTACGAGTATCCTGTGTTTCTTACGGTACGTTCGCCTATCTTCATGCCAATATGACCCTTGTGACATCTGCCCCACCATCCAACCATTGCGATAAGGGTCACGGCTTGTTTTCCGGTCAATAGGGTACTCAAGAGTTGACCAAAGTTGATTTGAACTCTTTCATTACGACTCCAGCAAATTGCTCACACGTGAAAGGGGTGATCCGATGTCAAAGCCACCTCTCTTTCAAGCGAGACTCTCCAAGGCAGCCATTATTGTATCTGCACACATGACTCGGTGAATAGTCGGTGACGTTGCCCATGTTCATTCAGGCTTCCAGATGGAATTAATGCGCTTCAGCCACAAGCCGAGCGCTTCCACTCACTCACATGGATCACGTGAATGAGAATTAACCCAACGGGGTCTGCAAGAGCCAGGACGAGGTTGGTTCGCGGCGCCACAAATGTGGCTGAGACGGCGACGTAGCGCTCCAGAGCAGCGGCGCAACCCAGCCTAGTGCCCTGGTTAGGCTCATGAACTTGTTGTCGTATTGCCAGTCCTCCCTATTCCAGCTGTCCACGCATCCCTCAAATAATTTCACCTCTGCCGAACGCGCGCTGTCGTACTTCATCTCGACATTGCTGAACGAACGGCACTTTTCTTTGGCCCTTTCGTAGCGGCCCCCCTCCTCCTCCAAGAAGCTTGCGCATCGGTTCGAGCTACCTAGTCCCCCCCCCTCCTCGACCGCCCCTCAACTATTTTAAACCGCTTTGATTCAGTAACGTCCTTCGGTATCGTGAATACCCATACGATTTAACACAATCAGAGCTTTGTCGAAGCGCAAGGTAGAGAAGAGGCTCGAGGCTACATTATCGTCATGGCTACAGAAGTTCCGGCTCGCGTGCCGAGTTCCGCCAGCGGTTCCTCCATGGTTACCCACGGCGGTATCTCTGATCCCGCCCTCATTCAGTGAGTCGCTGTTCTATGGCGATTCTAACACTCTTGCGACTGATCAAACGTATCCAGACTTGTCAACAAACTCCAGGATGTCTTCGCGACTGTCGGTGTCAACAACCCCATCGACTTGCCTCAGATCGCTGTAGTAGGTTCACAGTCGAGTGGTAAGAGTTCCGTGTTGGAGAACATTGTTGGCCGAGATTTGTGAGCTACCCCCGGCCCTTTCACTGACTGACCAACTTGGTATCTACAAAAACTAACACCGCTTCTCTAGCCTACCTCGAGGCTCCGGTATCGTGACTCGACGACCCCTTGTTCTTCAACTCATCAACCGTCCCCCACAGACCAACGGCGTCAGCCCCGAAGACGTTCCCACCGACAACGATAAGGCTGCCAATGCCGACGAGTGGGGAGAGTTCCTTCACATTCCCGGCCAGAAGTTCTTCGACTTTAACAAGATTCGTGATGAAATCTCCCGCGAGACCGAAGCCAAGGTTGGTCGGAACGCTGGCATCTCACCAGCCCCTATCAATCTGCGCATTTACTCCCCCAACGTCCTCACTCTGACGCTGGTTGATTTGCCCGGCTTGACCAAGGTACCCGTCGGAGACCAGCCCCGCGATATTGAGCGACAGATCCGTGAGATGGTTCTCAAGTACATTGGCAAGTCGAACGCAATCATTCTCGCCGTCACCGCCGCGAACCAGGATCTGGCCAACTCGGATGGTCTCAAGCTTGCGCGAGAGGTTGACCCTGAAGGACAACGGACAATCGGTGTCCTGACCAAGGTCGATCTGATGGATGAGGGCACAGATGTCATTGACATTCTTTCAAATCGCGTTATCCCTCTTCGACTTGGCTACGTTCCTGTGGTCAACCGAGGCCAGCGAGATATCGATAACAGAAAGGCTATCCACGCTGCGCTGGAGGCGGAGAAGAACTTCTTCGACAACCACAAGGCTTATCGCAACAAGAGCTCGTACTGCGGAACCCCCTATTTGGCTCGCAAGCTTAACCTGATCCTGATGATGCACATCAAGCAGACACTACCGGATATCAAGGCTCGAATCTCCAGCTCGCTGCAGAAGTACTCGACTGAACTTGAGAGTCTGGGTCCCTCCATGCTCGGCAACAGTGGCAACATTGTGCTCAACATCATCACCGAGTTCACAAACGAGTGGCGAACGGTGTTGGAGGGTACCAGCACTGAGCTCTCCAGCTCTGAATTGTCAGGTGGCGCTCGTATCAGCTTCGTATTCCACGAGCTCTACTCCAACGGTGTCAAGGCTATCGACCCCTTCGATGTTGTAAAAGACTTGGATATTCGCACCTACCTGTACAACTCCTCTGGTTCCTCGCCTGCCCTCTTCGTCGGCACCAACACCTTTGAGTTGATTGTCAAGCAACAAGTCAAGCGACTCGAGGACCCTAGCTTGAAGTGTGTCTCGCTAGTCTACGACGAGCTCGTGCGTATTCTTTCGCAGCTACTTAGCAAGCAGCTCTACCGCCGGTACCCCCAGCTCAAGGAGAAGATGCACGGTGTAGTGATCGGCTTCTTCAAGAAGGCGATGGATCCCACCAACAAGCTGGTGCGGGATCTTGTCGCCATGGAGTCGTGCTACATCAACACTGGACACCCCGATTTCCTCAACGGTCACCGAGTAAGCTGCAGCCCTTGAAGCGAACCTAGGTATTATGCTAACCGTTCAACTAGGCCATGGCCATTGTCAACGAGCGATTCAACCCCTCCAAGCCTGTTCAGGTTGACCCTAAGACGGGAAAGCCAATTGCCTCTACCCCTCGTGCCGCCAGCCCTGTCGTACCTGATTCCGACTCCAACTCTGGTTTCTTCGGCAGCTTCTTTGCTGCCAAGAACAAGAAGAAGGCGGCTGCTATGGAGGCACCGCCACCGACGCTGAAGGCTTCAGGCACTTTGTCAGAGCGCGAGACCATCGAGGTCGAGGTCATCAGTAAGAATTCATCTTTCTCAGGATGTGGAAACTTGTTGCTAACGAATCTACAGAGCTGCTCATCACCTCGTATTACAATATCGTCAAGCGGACCATGATTGACATGGTTCCCAAGGCTGTCATGCTCAACCTCGTACAGTAAGTATTTGGTCTTTATCAGCTCCGTTTACCTACTAACATGACTATAGGTTTACCAAGGATGAGATGCAAAAGGAACTGCTGGAACAGATGTACCGAAATGACTCGTTGGATGATCTTCTCAAGGAGAGTGACTTTACCATCCGGAGACGCAAGGAGTGCCAGCAGATGGTCGAGTCATTGTCCAAGGCCAGCGAGATTGTCAGCCAAGTTCAGTAAACTGCCCCACGGTTTCGCTTTCAGACTTCAGCTCTCCGAAACTTGTACCAATTGTGCTTCCAAAAATCCCCAGGGGAGCAAGGTGCGGCAGTCTTACCATTCTGCAAGCATATTTCCTCCTTCTCATGCTCACACCCCCGTGCGCCACGATGCCTTTTCTTTTTTTCCGATACCACCATTTTTCCGGGGTAAGTTTTAGAACCAAGTCGATTGCGTTGATAAAGGCGCTCGAAGCTGGGGACAGCCAAGCCTAGTGTCCGCCAAATGCGAAGAATAAAGAAAGAACGGGACAAGAGTGCGTTGGGGTTTGGGATATGAGTTAGGATCGTGATGGCTGAGCTCTCGAAAGGTCTTGCCAGCCCTGGCTTTGTCGGTACCCTTGTCATCTATCCAAGTTTACAGCATTGCAGATTAGGTAGAGTAGACTATTCCCTCTTTACGACGGAGTGTTAGGGATAAAGAGATTTGTTCGTTCTCGCAAAGGGGTGAATGGTGGTAGCTCCCTCGGGAATAAGCTTAGGGGGGCAGTCCCAACGCCAGCCAGGAAAGAGTTCGCTGACCCGATCAGGACTCCCGGCCTTGCGTGTCATCTGTAGAAACAGCAGCACCCCACGAGGTCGATGATCTCCAACTGACAGCAAAGTTATAGACCACATATCAACTCGAAACCAACATCAACCCGATACAACAATACAACACATCACAGGCATGCTATGCGCAGATCATCCGGTTTCATAGCGTCATCTGGAGTACACGTATCACGCAAAGATCAAGCTATGCACCTCTGTATGCGTATCGTATCAGGATACCAAGCCAGCTCATATCACAGCTTCGATCTCCTACCTTCCCTCCTCACACGACCTCCACCCTCCATCTCATACCCACACCCCGCATCCCAGCCGTACCACTCACGCAGCGCCTCCTCGCCACCCGTTCCAGGCTCCAGCAACGATCCCCTATATCCACCACCGCGCACACCAGCGCCTTGCCCTACCTTTGCGGCCTCGACATCGCCGACGCCCTCCCTGATCGCGAGGCACGGCGTCTCGCGAAGCCCTACGATAGGCCGCTGGTCTCCCTCGCGAGCCGCATCCGCCTCGAGCTCGCCATACTCGAGCACCGGCGTGCAGCACGCGTCCGTGCCGTCGAACAAGGCCTCCCACGCGCTCCTCGGCTTCGAGCGGAACTTTTCCGTCATGAGACGTCGTAGTTCTGGCCAAGTCCCGATGTCTTGACGCTTGTCTTCCCAGCCCTGGTCTTTCAGCCCGAGGCCTCTGGCCAGCGCGGCAAAGAACTGCGGTTCCAACGCGCCGACAGCCATATACCGCCCATCCGCCGTTTCGTAGGTATCGTACCACGGACATCCTCCGTCCAGCAAGTTACGCCCTCTCCCCCTATTCCCCACGGGCGTGCTGAGTGCCATACGTGGGAACGTAGCCAGGTACGAGCTCCCGTCTACCATGTTCGCCTCTACGACCTGGCCCCGGCCTGACGTCTGCCGCGCAACGATGGCCATCAAGATGCCTTGGAACAACACGGAACCGCCACCTGCAAAGTCCCCTAGGATGTTCACAGGCGGATGAGGCCTTTCTCCTTCACGACCGAGTAGGCTCAGTGCCCCGGATACGGCGAGATAGTTGATATCGTGCCCGGCCATGCTTGCATACCGCCCATCGCGCCTGAAACCAGTCAAACGGGCATATATTAGTCGCGGATTCGCTGCGCAGAGGACATATGGGCCGAGACCGAGCCTCTCTAGCACGCCAGGGCGAAAAGAGTCGATGAGCGCATCTGCAGTAGCTGCAAGTTTCTTGATCAAGGCGATTCCACGGGGAGACTTGAGATCCACGACAATGGAAGCCTTGCGCCTAGCGAGAGTATCACTGTTCGATGGAGCTTGGGATGTAGAGTCATTGACGCGGTCGACGCGCAAGACTGAAGCGCCTGCGTCGGCGAGGAGCATGCCAGCAAACGGACCTGCGCGGTGTTACTCGGGCCATTATTCAAGTCTCATTGATGAATATTGATGAGATACTGACCTGGCGCCAGGCTGGCAAACTCAAGGACCTTGATGCCCATGAGAGGAGGAGGGCCCGTCATGAGAAAGGAACAGCTAGTGGCAAGGGCATATAATAAGAGCAAATTCAACAGATCTCCAAGTCGTACTCTGATGGTGCAATTTACTTTCAAGAGTTTTCGTCATGATCGAACGGCCGACAGACAACGAAGGGGCAGTTATCAGCCCCGCGTTGTCGACCAGCTCATGAGCCGAGGTTTCGGGGCTGTGAGTCGTCATGTCAGTCAGTGGTCGCTTGATCGCTAACAGTGCCAAGGCCGTCTCGAAACCCACTGTATCATACTGTAGTGCCCCATGCGCTCGGGTCGCTAAACAAGGGACCCACTGTATGTGCATCGCGGGGTGTGGGGTGCTTGTCGTTGATGGAACTCACAGACAGGGATACTAAGAAGTCTTAATGGTACGTTGGCAATAGGAACAAATGGTTTTTGAAAGAAGTCATGAGCGTACGTGTATTCGTCTAAAAATTGGCATGCTTCCACACTAAGAACAACCATAAACCAACCATCAAGGACATCCAATCTAGTCTGTAATCAACAAACACCAAGAGAAGGACTCCTTTATAACAGCACCAACGCCCTACTGTATATGTGGAAAGAGTGCCTCGCCAACAAGACCGAACATGGCGTAGTGCCATATGTGTCGGGTTCCCTTCTTTTTTATAGAAGTGGGAAGAGTCGGGGGAAACAGCGTTGTAGATAGTCAAGGATCTCTAGAGGCCAGCTCGTAGAGGGGGTATTGCTTGAAAATAGTCGAGACCCTTACACCAAAAACTCTTAGTTGTCTTGCCACCAGTCACCCTGGTCGTGCATGGCACGGGCAACCTTGATGAAACCGGCAATGTTGCTACCGGCGACAAGGCTGGGCAGCTCACCCTCCTTGGACTCGATGTACTTCTGGGCGGCCTTGAGACCGAGTTCGAAGGCTTCCCTCATGATGTCCTTGAGGCGGTCGTCGACCTCCTTCTCGGTCCACTGGAGACGCTGGCTGTTCTGGGCCATCTCCAGACCAGAGACGGCAACACCACCGCAGTTGGCAGCCTTACCAGGAGCGTACCAGATCGCCTTGGCTCCGTTCTCGCCTCGGTGCTTTTCGAAGGCCTCCACAGCCTCGAAGGTGCAGCCCATGTTAGAGCCCTCGGCGACGACAAAAGCGCCGGCGGCGATGAGGGCCTCAGCCTCCTCCTTGCTGACCTCGTTCTGGGTAGCGCAGGGCAGAACAATGTCGACCTTGCCAACGTGGACCCAGGGACGAGCACCATCGTGGTAAGTGAACTGGCCGTCGTGCTTAAAATCGGTCAGAGGCTTTCGCAGAACCTTGAGGTCGGCGATGGTGTTGACGTGGGCGGGGGTGAAGTAAGCGTCAGCAGAGCTGGAGACGAGGGCACCCTTGGAGTCGGACAGGGAGACGACGGTACCGCCGAGCTCAATGATCTTGAGAGCGGCGTACTGAGCAACGTTGCCAGAGCCGGAGATGGCCACGCGCTTGCCGGCGAAAGAGCCACGGCCGGCGTGCTCAAGCATGTGTCCAACGTAGTAGACGAGGCCGTAGCCAGTAGCCTCGGGACGAATCAAGCTGCCACCCCAGTCGAGACCCTTGCCGGTCAGGACACCCTCCCATCGGTTGCGGATGGAACGGTAGGCGCCGAAAAGGTAACCGATCTCGCGGCCAGAAACACCAATATCACCAGCGGGAACATCAGTCTCGGCACCGATGTGTCGGGATAGCTCACGCATAAAGGACTGGCAGAATCGACGAATCTCAGCGTCCGACTTGCCCTTGGGGTCGAAGTCGGCACCACCCTTACCACCACCCATGTTCAGGCCAGTGAGAGCATTCTTGAAGGTCTGCTCAAATCCGAGGAACTTGAGGCTGCAGCAGTGTCAGTAAAGTTCAGATAAGGAGATAAGCTTTTTTTTTTTTTTTTTTTTCTCCTGGCATGAGATCGCCGAGCGTCATCATGCTTGGGATTGGCTCAAAGTCTGACATACATTGATAGGTTGACGGAGGGGTGGAATCGTAGACCACCCTTGTAAGGACCGAGGGCAGAATTGTATTGGACACGAAAACCACGGTTGACCTGAAGGTTTCCCTTATCGTCGCTCCAAGTAACTCGGAACTGGATAACTCGCTCGGGGATGGCAGCGACGGCGAGAGCGGTACGGAACTCGGGGTGCTCGGAGAAGAGCTTGCTGCTCTCGAGACTGTGGGCCAGCTCTGTGCACACATGTTAGAGAGGCTTCGTCTTGCTTGGGTCGGTTCCAGTCCGGCGAAGCTCACCATTGTAGGCCTGCTCGAACTCGGGCTCGGAAGGAAGGTGAGCCATGTTGTCCAGTTGCATTACTGTCGTGTCGAAGGAGTTGCCGTGTGTATTTTCAAGTCGTGTTAGGGCGAAGACTGGGGTTCGATGGGTAAACGGGTACGCTTAGGATTCGATAAGTTCGCAAAGATTCTGAGAGTCGAGAAATGCGCAGACTAGACAGAGCAGTGAACCTTTATATATCTCTCCAGCCTGGGGGGACATGTCCCATCAAGCGTCCCATTCTTTTCTTCTTTTTTTTTTTGCTTTCTCACGGAAAACTGCCGCATCTCTGCTCGTGGCTCCGTCATCGCATCCCCGTAACCCTGGCTCGCGCAAGATTAACACGGCGCCTCCATGGGGTTAGTGGCAAAGACCCTTATCTTCATGATTCAATGTGCTGATTAAGTATTTCCGCCGTTGACGCTTACTTGTGGATGGTGGATTTGGCTGAGTCTAGGTGCGCAAGCCTGTCTGAGCTGTCTGTGACATGAAAGCTTCAGTCAACGATATTGGGGAAAACCATGGACCGTGGGGTTCTGCGCTTGGAAGGAGACGTTCTCCACTGTCTCGCGCGCACGGCTGCATTGGGCAAGGTGGCTAGTAGTTCTACCTTTATTCACTGCGCGAGGCAGGTGCGCTGTCCCCTGCTCCGGTCTCCTTCCCACAAACTCCGCCCCCGCCCTGGCATCCATGACTGGCGGGCTCCGAAACTCGGTCGTCCCAAGTCTCCAAATCTCCAACCCCGCCAACCAACGTCAGCTTGACCAGAGCGATCCCTTCGATGGCGAATGAGGCGTCGTTCTTATCGTCCGGTTCCGTCCACTGTCGATGTGAGTTCTGAGACGAGTCGCAGTGCTACGTACTGCACCTTCTGGCGGCGCGCGGAGGCAAGGTACTTGTTAAAGCATGTACAGTATGTTCGCGCGTGTACGTTTGCGGACAGATCGGAGGGAAATCCCCAAAAGTCGCTCACAGCCCACATGTCATTAGCTCGCGCCTGCATTGTGCATACCCGAGTACAGTACGTACGCTCATGCGAGATCTGAACCAGACGTTATCAGAGCCCTACCATTGGACGCCTTGTCATGCTGTTTGAAGAATGAATTGACATCGCTCTCTACCACACAGCATCATCCCCCAATCACTGCATCTTCTCCAGCCTAGACAACCCCGGAGAGGGAATGCTGGGCGCTGTCGCCGCAACCGGCCTGGCACTTGTTGAGCGTCGCCCTTGCTAGAAGTTCAAAGAGCCCTGGTGTTTTTTCGGAAGCATCTTCTCGATTTGTTCAAGCTTTTGTTTGGCTGTTGATTACTAGTCTAGTACTTTGGTGGTAAACCTGACCTGGTAGAAATTAGTCCCTCCCCTAGAAAATACCTCGGGTCGTCGCACCGTAAATCGATTACACAAGCGACAAGAAATCACGTACGTCGTCTGTTTTCAGAAGCCATGGTTTCCTCTCCAGGTCCGTCTCTCTTCCCGTGAAGCGGGCCCAGGATTTCAGCGGTAATCTCGCTCCTTTGTCGGCCGAGCATTGACAGTGGAAGCTCGCATCTCGGTCCACTGCTGTTCGGAAATCGAAGTCCTACCTACTTACTTTGCCCCAGCAGCCTCACCTCTGCTCTTCGGCATCGTTCGATTTCAGCTCCTACACCGGACTGCATCCCCAAAACTCACAATAAGATGCCGACTGCATCCCCCGTTTTCTCCCGGCATTGGAGACAAATCAGATCAGGGCACGGATCTGATAAGATTACGGATCTGATAAGCTCGAGGGGTTCCGGCTCTACGTAACTTCGCCTCGGACTTCCGTTCTTGTTGGCCCTCTCTCCCTTTCCCTCCGGACAGTCCCGCCCCTAACTCCAATACAATCTGAAAAGTCTAGGCTGTACATACATGCAAACGTCAATCCTATGTGCTAAATGAAATTTAGACCCGTCGACAGCTAGAATGAAATAGATAGGTGCATGCTTGCGTTCACCAAGTCACTCTTCAACGAAATTTACATTTCCAACTTTGCCAGTCATTGCAAACATACACTATCCGACTGGCTGTGCAGCTCAACTTATTTATACATCAGATTATAAGGCCAAGTACAAATAAGGTTTGCGACAGAGCCTGATAAACCCTGTCTGCGAGTAAATTCCGGAACGCCTTACGTACGTACTGACAATGTCATAAAAACAACTCATATACCAACCCGAAACGCCGGTATCTGCAATGCTCGAAACCCTTGCGTATCAGAACCCACCCTCCCGGTGTCATGCCCTTGCATCTACACTTTGCCGAGTATCGAGTCGGACATCCAGTGGAGCTTACCACATGGCCGCCTGGTCCGCGTCGAAACGTGTCAATTCTTTACCCGCATCCTCAAGATCCTTCTTGGCCTTCATTCTCATGTAGAAAATTGGGCAATCCTTACTACTGCAGATAACCTCGCAGTGCATGCTGCCCTGACATCGTTGGCATTGAGTCCAGAGGCGCCCGAACCGTACTTCGAGGTCTGAGACGCGGTCCAGCGTCTTCTTGTAAAGCTCGCCCACGCGGGGCACACAATTTGAGCATACAGCACCTTCCTTCTCCTCTTTACCCGTCAAGGGCTTCTTGCAGCCCATGCATGTTTGCGTCTTCTTCGCAAACTTCATCAAGCCGCCCACTGTAGGAGCCGCGACGGAGATGGTGCGCGTGTGATCGCCTGTCAGCAGCGAATTCGCCTTCGTCTCGCCGAGAATAGGCTCGAAGATGCGACCCAGTGGCTTTGCAAGTTGGTTATCGAGGTAATACCGAGTGTCGATGGGCACATTGTTTTCCAGAACGTAGATGGGGTCTTCCGACTTTTCGTAATTCTTTGCACCCGCCGCGCCTCGGACCATGACGTACGCTACTCGGTCGCCGAGCGCCGGTGCCGAACCCGCATCGCGCTTCTTCATCCGCTGCGCTAGCTCGACATGGGCCTGCTTTGCGGCATAATCGTCCTTGGTGAGGGCTTTGGTGATGACCAATTTTGACATGTCGACTTTGTTCTGTAGTAGATCTGCAATCGTCTCTTTGACATATCTGTAGCAACAAGTGTTAGCAACTGCTCTGAGTGCGTCGTTATTGCATCTAGGTTCTCGACTTACTCTTGCGCTCCCGGCACATCCTGGTCAATCAGAATCATCCTCAGCACCTTCTCGATAACCGTCTGAACGAGGAGACAGTTGTCACGTCGAACCGTCTCGATACCTTTCGTGTCCATCTTGTCGTGTTTATCGGGTTTGGTCCAGTATAATCCCGCATATCGCTTCTTGTTGATAAGCAGGTACGGAAAGTATACCTTTTCGAACTCAAGCTTGATCGGTTTGATGAACTTGGCCGACACATACTTTGATGCCTCCTCGCCGAGCTTCATAGCTTCCGCAAGATCCTTGGTGCCGAACTTGATCATGACCGAGTCCGTGTCGCCGTAGATAACCTGGGCATCATGGGAATAACCGTTTGCAATGTTATACCGACTCTCCACCTCCTCTTTGGTCTTTTCAATCATCTTTCGGCCAAAACTCGTTGTGCTGCTGGCGATTTCTAAACAGGGCAGTTTACCCGTCGTGGCACCTGTCAAACCATACACACTATTGGCGCTGATCTTCAAGGCTAGCTGACGACCATTCAATACAGCTTTCTTGAAAGGGTCTGTCTCGACAGCCAGCTCGCGCTTCGCTTGCTTTCGAGCAGAAAGCAACTCCTCGAGAATCTGAGCGAGCAGGCCCTTTCTCTGCTTGGTGGTAACGAACGTGTCGCCATTGGGTGTTACAATGTAATCCTCGTCCTTGACAAGACCAAAGGCTTCGATGGATTTCTTGTTAACCAGGGTAGTATAGCACAAGTTGTGCGCTTGCATGATACTTGGATACAGCGAGGCGAAATCCAGAGTGGCAATAGGCACGTCGTAGTAGCCTCTCGTAGGCTCGATGACAGTCGCTCCCTCATATTGCTCATCAGTCGCCTCTGACTTGAGATTGGGAATGACGAGTTTCTGTTCCAGAGCTTTTCGGAAGAGCTGGCTGATGAACTTGATCTGTTGACCTCGCGATAGCAGGAAGTTGAATGGCACACCCGTGACTCTTGCCATTTCGGTATAGTTTTCCACACAAGAGAGTTTGTCCATCAGTCGTTGAGGAAGATACGCGTCCTTCAAACAGTATAGCGCTAGTCGACGTCTTGATTCTGGTGTGCCGTTGAACAGCTCAGTGATCATAGTATGGTGTACGTCCTCCTTTTGCTCTCCAAGAAACTGGGCGCATACCGAGTTGAGGGTATAACTTCGAAGCTGGTGATCGCGCTGAACCAGTTGCAACATATCAAGCTGTAGTCGGCCGTTGGTGTTGGTAGCCTTGGTATCTCGGTTGCCCATTTGCTTGCTCGAGAAATTAGTTTCCTTTGCCCTAGACGGCACACTAGGAATACGAGACCAATACTCAAAGCCGCCGACTTTGAGGTGCTTTCCTCGGTCTAGCAAGTAAGGGAAATCGAAATTGGAAATATTGTAACCAGTAATGATATCAGGGTCGACCTTAATAAGGAACTTTTGCCATTCGCTCAACATCTTGTCCTCCTTTTCAAACTCGAGAATCTGGGTTGCGACAATAGGGCTTGTTTCTTGCAAGCAAAACACATTTCTTACAAAGGGCTTCTTCTCTCCGTATCGCGTGACAACGTTGGCAATCTGAATGACGGGGTCGTGGTTCGCCTCTGGAAAAATGCCCTTTCGTCCAGCACACTCAATATCGAAAGACAGTATTCGAAGTGGTGCCATCTTTGACCACTCTCCGACAGGCTCATGGGCGATGAGGTCTAGATAGCTGACTTCCGCCTCGATCTGGCAGTTTGACTGTCGTAGATGGTCGGGAATCAACTTGTAGGTGTTGGCAGCCGCTTCTACCCAAGACATACCACGGACCTACTGATGTGTGAGTAGATGAACCAGTCAACAAGGGTCGTTAGAACCTACCTTGCAGTCCACCATGAAGCGGAGCACGTATTGGATGTTGTCGAAAGTTTGAATCTCATTTCCTCCCGTCTTCCACATACCCTTCCAGTTGGCATTGCCAGACTGGATGGTTGATCGGACCTTGTTGATGAATTTTGGGTCGGTCACAGTGACCTTGAGGTAGGGTGAGGCTTTGTTGCCCTGAAACCCATAGATATTTTCTCGCATTGCCAGAGCTACTGAATGGATCGCAGGTTGATGTTGGGCGATCTGTGTCTCGAGATAAGCCTTGAAAGCCGCACAATCTTGAGGCTGAAACGACACAGGCGCTGGAACGTAGAGGTAGTGCTTAAAGTCGGTAACATGGAGCATGACTGAGTTTCCAGCTTCTGTGATACCAAACAGCTTGACTGTTGCCTTTCCACCATGTAACGATCCCTCCTCAACCTCAATAGCTTGTATTGAGAGGCTGTCGCGCGAGGGAACGAAGTCGACGAGGGGCGGTCGGTCCCACAGCTGATCCTTTTCTGTATTGTTTCGCTTCGCATCTGATATGTCTTGGCTGAGCTTCTCTAGAACCTCTGACTCGAACGCGCTCTTGGGCTGACTAGACCCAATCCTCGATTTAGGGTCGTTCTGGGAACTCGCAAATCTCGGGGGAGGCGGAGACGAGAACCCCTCAACCTTGCGCTTCTTCGCTGCGGACGCAGGCGCTGAGGGGATGTTCTGGCGGGTGCGGGTTTCGCCCAACACCCGCTTCTGAGGAAGGACTGCGCTGGCCATGGTGTTATGGCCCTAGCAGGAGCTTGAACGAGGAGAGAGCCAATGTGCTAAAGAAATAGACTAGAGACAGAGTTTATTATCAGGTGCTGTGTACCTCCGTCATATGTAGTGAAGTTGAAGTCGTCCAAAAGGACCGTGGCCGGTTGATCTTGCGAATTTGAGGTGGGCTTGGTAAGGTTTAGGAAATCGACGACACGACTATGCGCTACCTTAATTGAAAAGCGCCGCGTTAACGCGACTCCGAAGCGTGACGTGACAGTCTCGCCCTTCTCTTTAATAGACTAGCACGTGACTTGGCGCGATTCTTGCCTGAGGCGACAAGCCCAACTGTCACCAATATCCAGCTCTCAGGGAGACTAACACCGGCATAGCAGCAAGTCTACATGTCGAACAGCAGACGCTTTGTCACTTGATTGTATTTTCTTAACTATTTTCGAGCAATCTCTTGTGGGGTATTAGTACGAGACAGCATAGTCTATTTTCTATCTCACACCTTGAGATTGGTTATACTAGCAAGAGGAGCCCGGAGCCCGGGAAGAGACTGTCGAGCTAGGCAGACTCTTGAGTGAGTAGATTATGATGGGCAGAGAACCATGGATCAGTTTGTATAAGAGGGATGATCCCTTGACAAGACTTCTTGTTAAGAACAAAGTAGCCGTTCCAAAGCTTCCCACTGGTGCACACGTTTTGAACAAACAACTAAAGGTTCTGCATTTGCCTTCACTACATTACTCATTCTTCTGAATTCACGTCCTTGTATTAAAGCCAAGGTATTTCACTCTCGTATACTATTTGCCAGGTTATACTGCTACATGAATCAGGGACTAGTTACAAGATGGATCTTAGTAGCAAAGGCGGTTATAAGCTCTGGGATGTAGGAGTGGTCTGACGAATGCCATGGAAAGCGGATGCTGAGCCAACCGCCAAGGGTTGCATTATTTAGCAATACGTAGTTCGCAATCACCGGTGTATGTGACCCATCCTCTCCCAATATTTGCATCCTGACTTACGAAGGTACTGGCGTGATGAAGCATATTATGCATTCTATTGCAGAGTACTAACTTAGGTCCTCAAACCTATCTAGTGTGGTATCGTTAAGGCCTTCTACAGTGCCGAGGCAATCGACCGTTGCAGTGCCGCGATCTATCTATGCCACCAACGCCGACGCTATGTAATACAAACAAGTTACCTCTCCCAGAATCAGGAGAAAGGTCAAGTATTCAAAGATCTCCTCGAGTTCTCCATGGTTGCGCAGGTTATCGCGAGTTTTCTGTGGCTTACGACGAGGGGTTCTTCTCAAACACACCCAAGTCACACCAGCCGTTGACGGGCTGTGAATAGTTAGCTTGACCCGTCTGGTTGATGGAGTAAAGAAGCAGAGCTTACCAAACAAGTCAGATACTTGCACCATTTGCAGGTATTAAAAGACGTGCTATACAAGTTGTTGATGAGGACAATGAAGACAACGATGATCATGCTGAGCATGCCGGCGCGGATTAGCCACCAAGCCCACCAAAGTGGCTTGCGGCCCTTGAAAAACCCGACGGGGTTCTTGTGGAAGGGTGGAGGGGTCTCGCCAGTGTTCTCGGAAACTGCTGTGTAAGAGAGCTCATGGCCCAGCCTACGACGAAGCGAGTTGGGCGAGTGAAGAACGCAAACGCCCGTGGCGATGCCTGTCAGGAAGCCGCCAATATGGGCAAAGTTGTCGAGACCAGGCAATAGTCCCAGGACAAAGGAAATGATCATGTCTATAAGGATGAACATAAGATCCTTGACTGGGCTCTTGCGATCTTTCCAGGAATAGAGCAAGTCGAGCAGAGTGAGGGCGATGATACCGAAGAGGCCACCTGAAGCTCCTGTAGATGGGAGGCCGGGGGCTGAGTAGTTTGCACCCATGACATTTCCAAAAACTCCAGCAGCCATGTAAACAAGAAAGAAGCGGATAGGTCCAATAGCTCTCTCCATGTCTTTGCCAATAGTGAGTTGCATGAGAAGGTTGAAGCCGATGTGAATGATGCCAGCGTGCATGAAGATGGGGATAATGAGACGCCACCACTGGTTCGGCCAAGTGCTTCGGTCATCGGCTTTTTGGTCCTGAGGTTCCTTGAGATTCTGGTTAAAAGCGCACACCTTCGAAAGCGGGCATCGATCCTTTTCTGAAATGGAGGTTGCGTTGGGGCAGAGGAGGTAGTAGTTTTCGAGACCGTCGACGTATCGCATGCAAGGTGTATAGCGAGCACCCATTTCGATGAGAATACCGTTCGAGGGACCGATCATTGGGTTGAAGTTTGGTTTGATCATGATGGGGGATCCAGTCTCAATACCTGGTAACGGTTAGTTTGCGCACGCTCAAACCTATGACATTTCGAAAGGGGATGTGACAAATACTAACCGTTCTTTGCAATCTCAGCAATAAAGACGGCAACTTGCGCGATGCTGAGTACATAGACGACCCAAGGAATTCCCTTCCTATCTGCGCCAAGCATGCCAAGCTCCCCCAAGCGCACTTTACCCTTCTTGCTCTTCTTCTTGCGAGAGCCAGAAGCGCCGCCTGGTGCATCGTAAACGTGATCATCCATTTCAGCGTCCTTTATAGGTCGGTCCTGAAGCGGAATATCGACCTGACTGTACGCGGCCTGCCCTGGCTGGGTACCGCCATAATAGGTAGTGTCTTGATACAAGCCTTGCTGTCCGAGGTCGCCAGTGCCGGTGGCAGGGTGTGGTCCGTTGAGAGAGTTTTGAGAATTCATCGGATAGGCGTGATCATCGAAGACGGTATCGAAAGGAGACTGGTTCGGGTTGCGATCGGGTATGTCGTGATGAGGAGGGTACGCTGATGAGGGAGTATCGTATCCGGGTTGGTAGGGCGGCGCAGGTGTTGACGACTGCGAGTGCGCGGCAGACTGGTAGTAAGGAGATGGCGAAGGCGAAGAAGCAGCATAAGGGGGCTGGTTCTGCTGCTGCTGCTGCTGCTGGTAGGCGCCCTGGTAGTAGTCGTGGGAAGCCATCTCGACAGAGTGTTTGCTTAACCCAGAAGTTTGGTTTTCCCAAATAAAGGGGAAAGCTCGAGCCGAAGTGCAAGCCTTCGCTTTCGCTCAAGTAGCACTGCAAAATGAAGGGGATGATGAGCCAAAGGCAATTATCGTCGGTTTCGATTGATGATATTCCGAGCGTATGCTGCGCGGTCAGTGTCCCAGGAGTTGTACGAGACAAAGTGCTGTTGTGAAGTTGAATGCAGAAATGAGTCGAGCTTCGGCGGTGGTTGGCACCACGATCGGCTTTAGGAATCTTACTGTAGATGCAGGAGGTTGAGGTGCGTTCCCTTTCTGACGTTAACGCAGGAAAACAAGGCACGATGTAATGGCGACTGGTGATTGGACAGGGCGGTCCAGCGATGAACTCCAGTGGATGTTTCAGGCTCTTAGCGGGCTGTTGGTGGATATGCAGTGGGTGACGCGTTGCTGGGATGAGCGGGTTTCGGCGCCTGAACGAAGCGACTGCGGAAGATCGGCGTCGCAAGTAAACGAATCTCAAAATGAAGTGGCCAAGTCAAAACAGCACAAGCTCCAAACGAATGAGACGATCGGTAGCGACGAAAGTACGAATCCTTAATGAAGAAGAAAAGAGAAGAGAAAAATACGATGCGTCTTGGGGCTTCTCGTTATTATAACATGACCAGGGCGAGATGACGCGCAAAGATGGGGCAGTGCTCACAGCATGCGAAAACGGGCAAGCAGCCAACGCCTAGCTAGGCGAGCAAGACCTTTGATGTTAGTGGCTGGTGTCCGGTTTAGCGCTCTACGATGTTACTATTTTAGAACGCAAGCACCTGTGGCCAACGTCCCGGGGACCCTTATTAGTGGAACAGCGCAGAACCAGCCACGCCAGCATGTCGAAATCGCGATTACTTTAGGAAGAACCATCCCTTGCTACGTGACATATTGAAAGCAGAGAAAAATCTGAAGGCGAAAAAAATCAATCCCGACTTGATTATGAAGTCAACAAACCCAGCCACTGCCGAGTGACGAAATTATACTGTCGTGAAGCCCAAGGTGGAGACGGGACAGGGAACACGGGCTTATTACAGTACTGTATAATCCAAGATAAGTTTTACATAGCATGCACAGCATCCTTCTTCTTTCCATGACAGTAAATCCAAGACGGCCGTATCCCGCCTGATATTTGTATGCTACATGATAAATAACTGTTGTACACTCTGCATCGAAAGATGACCAGCTCGTTGGCGACCACATCTCTGCAATATAGTTTGGCGTCAGTTCGTGGCCGAACACATCCCCTTACTTCCGTGAGGCTTCGTCGTCCGCTTTCGTCTCATCCGTCTTCTTCGCGCTGCTCCCCCAGTTGCCCTGCAACACATCCCCAACCTGATCCATGATGATATCGCCAATCCCCTTGCCCTCCTCTAGCTTCTTCCGGTGCTCCTCCGCTCGCTTTGCCTTCCAGCCCTCGTCCTCGCCGCCCATCCAGACCTTCTCGGCCAGCTTAGCGAGGCCCTGCTTCTTCTCCTCCGCTGCCCTGTACTGCTCCAGCTGATTCTTCGCCGCGGCTTCTCGCTCCTTCTGCTCCCTTATCAGCTGCTGTGTGCGCTTGGCGCCCTCGGGTAGATCTGTGCCGACCAGCGAGCCCATGCGGCTGCCGAAGCGTGCGTAGATGGACTGGCCTGTGTACTCGTAGGCAAGCTGGTTGGTCGATAGAGAGAAGGCGGTGGCGAGGACGAAGAAGCGGATGTCGATCTTTCGAGGGGGCAGAGCCATCACAATGGGTGCAAGAATGGCTCCTGCGAGAGCTGAGTTGTGGAGGAAGGCATTGCGAGGAGGCAGCGGTGGTTGCGCCTGCTCTTGCGACATGGTTGCGGTATGGCTCGATTAGATTTCCAGTGAGAGATCGATTGATAATTCTTGATAGGGGCGATTAAATATGGGCAGTTGTCTGACTGATCGTCTTGTTGATCGTCAGCGGTGCTGATACTGGGCTGGGGAGGAAGATGTTGTCGCAAAAGAGTTATCGTTCTAGAATAGGTGCGGCTGGAGTTTTTTCCTCGCGCGAAGTCCGTTAAGTAGTACTTAGGTCGAAACCAAAATCTGGCGGCTTACAATGTACCGCTTACCCTGCACCCATCATGCCAAATCTGGCGATGTGGTCTACGCATCATGACAAACGATTCAATCCATGTGAATTCGTTTGCGTCCGTGGCTGTCAAGATAACTGTCTACTACAGATCTCAGAATGCCAGCACCTAGTTCTATCATATATAAAAAATGAAATCACTACCACTATAACGGTTTTCATGTCTTGTACTTCAATGGGCCCAACAATTTGACCCTTTAGACTCTATAGCACTTAATCAGATGCCTCTCACCGTTGTTGTTTATCATGAATCGTATCTGTAAAACCACCCCTGATCTCCGAAGAGTTAAGCGAAACACAGACTGGTTATGGTCCTGGCAGTTAAACCAGTTTCTAAAACTAAGATTGTCGATATACGCCCTGGCGCCAAGATATGTACTTAAAGCATAGGTCCTCTTCTTACAGCGGCGGCAGCTCCTCACGACAGATGGGACATTGTAACCTGAATCTCATCCAACCCTCCAGACAGGCACTGTGGAATATGTGTCGACATGGCGTAACCATGTACATGCGACGTGCAAACACACCAGCCATGCCCGTGTCCACCTCGTCAGCTGTAAGAACGGGCACCTCAAGGATCTCACGGCAGATGGAGCAGTCCATAGATCGATGGCCGTTGCGTTTACCCCGTTCGCGTTCAAGACTGGGAGATTCCTCAGCCATAAGACCAATAGGTAGCCCTCCCGTCTCGAGGCTGTCTTCACGCAAGATAGGGTGATAGTCCCACGCGTCGGGTGTCCAGCTGGCGGGAATGCCAAAGCGAGGACCAACAATATTTTGCACAGCGAGGACAAAAAGCTGTAGCCAAAGCCATCCGCAGAAGAAGGCCAGAGCGGGACGATCGGCTGGCGCATAGAGGAAGTTTTCATCACTATACCAAAAGTAGGCAATGGGCACCATACGCAGGATGGACTGACCAAGGATGAAGGGCCAGCCGAGAGCGCGCCGACAGTTCCGATGGGCGTTACGGTAGATTTGCGGCACCCAAAGAGAGAGATAGACGAAGACGCAGGCGTTGAGGAAGAGGCCACGAAGCGTGGGGTACCACGTCGTGGATGAGATTGCGACGAATATGAGGCAGATGGAGAACAGAATGAAGCGACCGACGATGGCCTGAAAGGTCTGACCATCTTGCGCCTGGGTAGTTTCGCGAGCTGCTGTAGTAGCACCAGGGACGGCGCTCGCGGCGGCAGCAATCTCAGCATCGACATCCTGGTCGGAGGGGACAATGATGGGTTGCAATGATGTGACTGGGGCGGGCAAGATTGCATTCGAGCCAGTGGAATCTGGGGTGACCACGCCAGGGGTTGTCCTCGTAGCGGTTTCGCTTCCAGTGCCGCTTCCGCTGACGGTGCCGGCCTGATCGCGACGATTTCGGACTTCAGGGATCTGGATCTCATGAATCCTGGCTAAGAAACTGCCACCAATGGTCATGGAAAGGAACGCAGAGAAGAGGAGCGCGAGAGTTGGAAGAAATGTGGCAGCGGCTGATGAAACCCAGGTAGCTGCAGCCGTGAAGATCATACCGTCGACCATGATCATGATGCTCAAGGTCCAGAAGCTAACACGACCCATTGTTGAGGGAGTACAAGATTCCTTCATCTGGTTCTTAAGCAGATTGACCTGTGCGAACATGGCGATGGCATAGAGCAGCAGGAATGTCTTAATCTGGTGCAAATGCACCTCAACTTTCAACCCTATCAGGTGTTGGTGTTCGCCTGGCGCAAAGTCAGGTGGTCCTTTTGACTCGAGAAAAAATCCACAGTCTGGTGAGTAGATCACGGTAGACATTTGCAGCTTGGGAACATGCGGAATAGGGGCCCCTAAAGGCGATTGCAGCTCGGACTCGATGTCACCGATGATGGATGATATCTTGTCACGCGACTGATCTTCAGCATCGGTGCCGAAGTGTTGGCGATCAGGCGGATAGACCTGAGCAAACAGAATGTATTCGCAATGCGGCGAGGGGTTGTTGGTGTAGAGGGGACTTTCAAGGTCCGATGACCAAGGCATTGATTGATCGATGTAGACATTCTCCTCCTTCTTCGCAATGGTCCGAGCAAGGGTCTGATTTAACAGCCACTGGCTAGACTGGAAAAAGTCCTCGCTCGATGTGAGGTGCGGCAGTCCGAAGATACCCTCAAACTTCTCGCTCGTTGTTGTAAGGAGTATTACTCCCTGGTGCGGCCAGTGAACGCCCCAGAGTCTCATTTCCCAACTATGACCCGAGCCAGCAGAGTCTTCGATCGTTGTCATGCCTTTGACATTGCGTATAAGACCGCCGCCGACGGGTTGATCTTCCGGATTAAGCTGGTCGTATTCGGTGACAGTCTTGTTGCCATCAATCCGAAGCGTTATCCTGCCGGAGTAACCCGTGATGTTGCGAGCCCAATCAGACTGATCCCCTATCCAATCCATACTGGGCACACCCTTGGTGAGATTGTAGCTATCGTAGCTTCGTGAAGCAGAGCCCTCACGTCGAGTCCATTCGCCATGAACGGTTCCCGATGCGTTGGTCCAGACAGCTTCTCCCATACCAGCGTCCCATAGGTATTCTTGCCCAACCGGCGATCCGGCATATCGACTGAATTGTAATGATCTCTCACGGAATCGCTTTAAATCACCCCAAGAGAACTTGTCCGCCTCTCGAAACCCTGTCAGGTTTAGGTAGCTAGGCTCAGCATCCTCGTTGTTCAGTCGCGGTGAAAAGTCACCCCAGCGCGAAGCGTTCAGAGTGTCCAGCGCTTGACGAAATCTCACAAGCCTCTCCGAAGCTACTTCGGTAAGCGCAAGAGACTGGCCCGAATACTCACCTTCTGGGAATATGAGCCATATGAGAAAGAGGACGAACAGGAGCGCCACAGCAGGATGTTGTGTTGTAGCCATGGTAGTATGCGTTTACGGAAGGGTTCTGTGGGGTCATTCTTATCTCTCGAATTGCTTAGAGCCCATGGAAAACTGCAAAAAAGCACTCATAGCTAGGCGCGCCCAATTGTTGCTGTGGAAATGACGCTGGAGATGCTTGGGTTCGATGTCGTAGTAATAATATGACTTGCTACTAGTAGCTCATGAGGGAGGTACGTATCAAGACAGAGCATGACTGTGGCGGTGCAGGGAAACCTTAGGAAGCTGCCTATTAGCATTGTGAAGGGACAGTGCGAAAACCTCGTCAACTGATGATCCTCGATTCTCGAAACAACACAACGATATCGAGAAGTGGCTACTACATCTTCGTAAGGCGGCTGCGTTCAACACCCCCTAACGGCAGTTTTCTCTCTTCATAACTTCCTGTTGCAATACGGAGTGTCTGGTACTTTTAAGCAAACATGGCCGACGACAACCCTTTGCCCACCGCCAACAAGCCTGAAAATGTATGTCCTTTGAGCTCCTCAACTCCACTATCCAACTTATATGAGTAGCACGATACGCATTTTACCTACGGGATAAGGCAAAAATCATCCTAGACGACACAGTTGCTAACTGATTCGTTGCCAGGTGCCCGAAGACGCACGTGCAGATGTTAATGCGGCTGTCGAGGAACTACTGAACTCCTTATCTAATAAATTCGCTGGCGTCTCCTCCGAGATCTTTGCTAAAAGTATGTCGTTCTAGTGTTTTAGCATCCATCGTGTATTCATACTTACTAAAGCCTTATAGTGGACGAGATGTCCCGAAGGCTGGACAGTCTGGAAGCTGCTTTGCAAGAAAGCAAGGCCAAGGAAGGGGGCCCAAGCAATTCATGAGTGCTTCTTTGCTTGATTAGAATATGGGAAGCTTAATAGGTGCTGAGGTTTATGCACCTCTCTACACCGAATATCGTCTGGATCATCAATGACTGGGCAACCACGTTTATTTGACGATAGAGCTCCAGTCTAATTGCTTCAGTAGTTCGCTAATGTTACTTTGTCGTATCTCTATCAGATCCAATTTTACTTCTATAGCTCATCCTTGGCATCCTCAGCCTTCTTGGCAACCTTGACAGCGAACTTTCGCAGGACGTTGGTCTTCTGCTGGATCTCATCCCGCTTGGCAGGGGCCAGACCGCTCTTAGCAAGGATACCCTCTAGACGGGCAAGCTCCTTGGTCACGTAGCCGTCAGACTTTCCAAGCTTTTCAAGAACGCGGCCATAATACTCAGCATACTTGCGCTGAGTAGCGTCCTTGATATCTTCGTAACCCTTCTTGAACTCTGCGCTAATGGTGTCAAGCTTGGCGCCCTCGGCGAGCTTGGCGACGATGGTGTCCAGAGATTCGACGGTACCGGCAGCGGTGTCGAGAGCACCACCGGGAACGCGGAAGGTACCGGCCTTCTCGTTAATCCACTCGATGAAGTCCTTCTCGCTTCGACCGCCTTCGTACTCAACAGCCTCCTTGCTGCCGGCAGGGAACCACTTGATAGTAGGGTATGAACGGACACCCTGTTCGGAAGTGACACCCTTGCTATCGGCAGATTCGGCATCGACCTTGGCAATCAAAACGTTTTCGTCATTGGCAAAATCAGTGGCGAGGACCTCCCAGGTAGGAGCAAGGGTCTTGCAGTCTGGCAGATTACAACGTTAGCTACTGTTCCAATGCCAGTGATATTTAGTAGACTTACGGCCGCACCAGGGTGCAGTGAAAGAAACAAGGACGTGCTTATCGCCACCAATAGCCTTGGAGAAAGACTTGTCGTTCAGAATCACAACATTGCTGGGCATCTCCAGCTTCTTCTTAGGCTTTGCACCAGTCTTCTCGGTGATGAAACTGGTCAAGCTATCAAGGTCACGACCTGACTTATAGTCCTGGGGTTTATCGCTCTTGCCATCAAAGTACTTGAGAGTAGGGAAGCCCTGGATGCCGAAGCGCTTGCCCAGCTCTCGCTCGGCGTCGGCGTCAACCTTTGCAATCTGGACCTTGGCATGTTCGAAAGTGTTGGCGAGGTCCTCCCAGACAGGTGCAAGCTTCTTGCAGTGTCCACACCAAGGAGCAAAGAACTCAACAAGAGTGGGCTTTCCGGACTTGAGGACAATGCTGTCAAAGTTCTTGGGAACAAGATCGATGACGGCGGACTTGGCGGTCGCGGTGGCGGCCAAGGCGGCGAGCACAAAGCTCTTAATCAGAACCATCGTGTATAAAATTTGGTCGAATTGATAGTATTCGAAAACAAACCTCGATGATTGAGGAAGGAGGTTAAGTTAAGAACAAGTGTCAAAGAAATCCTCCTAGATATGCTTTAGGTAGGTTGATTGGAAATCCACCGTTGTAAATAGCTTTGCAAACGGGATTGGACGAAGGATCAACCGGTTCCGGTTAGCTCTGCATAAGCTCCTGGCATGATGTGGCGGGAGCTTGACTATCCCCGCCAAAACCTCCGCCACATCAACAATTCAGTTTCATCACGTGGTAGTGAGGCTGGTTTCCCCTGAAGAAGCGGCTGACGACAGTTTTCAGGTCACGTGCGTTGGGCCCTTGGACCATGCCCCTTCGGCTGGGGCTGTCAACCCTCCAATCGGTGCGCAGTACGTCTAGAGAAAATCACACAAAATTTCCCGCCCACTTCAACCCTCGCGAAATCTAACCCATCCGCAACTTCGAGTCCTTTCGGTCCTTCGCCCAACACCGCAATCATGTCTCACGAAAGCGTCTGGAACTCGCGCCCCCGAAACTACGGCAAGGGCTCTCGCAGCTGGTACGAATAGATCCCTCGATTCCCCGTTGAGAGACGGGCTGAAGCGACGCACCGCATTCGATGGCACCGCGCCGGCATCCACCCCGATCTCGAAACGAAAAATAAAAAGCCACTGAAAGAAAAGACATGTACTGACGTGTCTGTGTGTTTTTTTTTAGCCGCGTCTGCAAGCACACGGCCGGTCTGATCCGCAAGTACGATCTCAACCTGTGCCGTCAGTGCTTCCGTGAGAAGGCCAAGGACATCGGTTTCAACAAGGTGAGTCGGAGGAACGCTCTAGGAGCAGCGAAGCATCTTGCATGCCTAGTGGATATTTGGTGGTTTGGAATCAGAAGCTGACCATGCGCGTGTGTCTGCAGTACCGCTAAACGATATGTCGAAACGATTGTCTCGGTTTGGGCACTAGGGGAGGCAACATGGGAGAAGGGCAACCCTTGCAAAGTTAAGACCTCGCGAAAAAGTACTCGGAGGGCGGCCACTTGGAACCGGAGTTTAATGGCTTGCTTGGGTCTACGGAAGATGATGTGCGTCTAACGAGCATCCTCCGAGGATAGACGAATACCATTGCATTGGACCTCAAACTGGTGCCTGTTTCATGCCGCTAAGCCACACCCGTACATGGAGAGCTGGCTAGATGAAGTGAATGTGACGAGTTACGGAAAAGAACGACAATTTGAATCTAATACGCTTCACACAAAGTGATCAAGTCGATGGTGCCTAAACATGTTCTCATGATCCAGAAATGTACATGACTTCTATTTCCATGGCCTGTGATGATTTGCGTCATGTACTCGTATTCATGTAAGTTGAGATGACAGTGACGTTAATGTTATACAATGGGTTGATTACCGCCTCCCGTTTGTGTCTATCACAGAAATCAAGACATCAGGGAGAGGCATAGCGGAGATCTTTTAGCCCCTGGGCCCTAAATATACAAGAGCCAACTGAGGTCGAAGCCAGACGTGACCCAGTTGGACATGATCGCAATAGATTCGTACACTACCATTCCTCATTCGCCATACATTTTACTCCTAGCCTCGCTCATGAAGATCCCCATGCAACCGCTTACTTGATGATGCGGGTGCAGAGACCAGTGGCAACGGTTCGGCCACCCTCACGGATGTTGAATCGCTGGCCGACCTCAATGGCGTTGGGGTGGGTCATGGTGACGACCATCTCCACGTTATCACCAGGCATGACAGTCTTGGCGTTGGCATCCGCAGTACCCTCGGGGAAGGTAAGGTCGACGGACTCGTCAGCAGTTCGGAGGTAGAGCTGAGGACGGTAGTGCTCCTGGAAACCAGTGTGACGGCCACCCTCCTCCTTGCTGAGCACGTAAAGGGAAGCGAGGAACTGAGTGTGAGACTTGACAGTGCCGGGAGCGCAGACGACCATGCCGCGGCGGACGTCCTCACGGCGGATACCTCGGATGAGTAGGCCGGAGTTATCACCAGCCTGGGACTGCTCGCAGGACTTCTTGAAGGTCTCGATATCAGTGACCTTGGTCTTCATGACCTCCTGGCCCTTGCCGACAAGCTCGATCTCCTGGTCGCGCTTCAGGGTACCACGCTCAACGCGGCCAGAGACAACGGTACCACGGCCGGCAATGGAGAAGACATCCTCAACAGACATAAGGAAGGGCTTGTCAAGATCACGCTCGGGGGTAGGAATCCACTCGTCGACAGCCTCAAGAAGCTTATCGATCTGGGTGTTACCAATCTCGGGCTTCTGGTTCTGAAGGGCCATGAGAGCAGAGCCCATGATGACAGGGGTCTCGTCTCCCTCGAAGCCGTAAGTGTTAAGGAGCTCACGCATCTCCATCTCGACAAGCTCTAACATCTCAGGGTCGTCAATGGCATCGACCTTGTTGACGAAGACAACAATCTTCTGAACACCGACCTGACGGGCAAGGAGCAAGTGCTCACGGGTCTGGGGCATCTGTCCATCGGAGGCGGCGACGACGATAATGGCACCGTCCATGTTGGCGGCACCAGTAATCATGTTCTTGATGTAATCGGCGTGACCAGGACAGTCAACGTGGGAGTAGTGGCGGTTGTCGGTTGAGTACTCAATGTGAGCAGTGGAGATGGTGATACCACGCTTTCGCTCCTCGGGAGCCTTATCAATAGCGCCATACTCGAGGAAGTTGGCATAGCCCTTCTCGGCCTGTCGCTTGGTGATGGCGGCAGAAAGAGTGGTCTAAAGAAGGCAGACCCCAGGTCAGTATTGAGGCGTCATGGGATAAGGCCTAGGTTGTTCGTCATGAACGGGTGGACGTGTTGACATACCTTACCGTGATCAACGTGACCAATGGTACCAATGTTCACGTGGGGCTTCGTTCGCTCGAAGACGGCGTATGTGCGGTAGAGGTTCAGGACACCGGAGGCGTTCTGCTTCTTCAGGGCAGACTGAAGAGGGTTGACGGGGGTAGCCTTCAGGCCATGGCGCGCAGTGCGCAGGAACGGCGCAAGCGATCGGAAGGCGGTCGACATTTTTGAAGCCGCGGGTATAGAAAGAAACAGGCTATAAAACGAAGAGGAGATGCGAGCGAAGGAGGAAGGGGGGAGGGGAGATGGAGATGAGGGAATTGGCGGCAATGGACGGACGCTGCTGGTCTGATGCCTCTGATGGAAATTTTTGTGAGCTGTGCTGGTCTTCGCCTGCTCAGAGGCGCTGTTCTGGTGGGTCGCTCCAACTGAGGCAGGGGGAGTCCACGTAGCCACTCAGAGCTGGGCGCAACTAAGGCGGATCACGTGTCGACGCGTCAAGACTCACAGGCCGGCTTTTAATGTGACCATAAGTCGACAACTTATTATCTAGATTAGCTTACCTGGCCCAACTCAAAGTTACGAAAATTAACAGCGTACGAACGGGAGCTTCTTCTTCGATTGTACCTCGGCATTCGTGACTGAGGGGCCACGTAAGAGCGGAGGGAAATGAAGGAAACGTTGACCTCCTGTTGGACGGAAAAGACACCCGCTTACAGTTAAGCTCATGTTCACGCATCGTTCGAAATGCACGAGGGGGTACATATCAAGCTGTATACGAGTCACACAGCAAGCGAATCGATCACTATTAGATCCAGAATATTCTGCGAACAACTTCTCTCACATGTATAAATATTACAATGGCCGTGCATCTGATCTCATAAAGGACATGAAGCTTTCCACGATCTGATTGACGACCGCTGCCCAATGCGGCAGTCTTCTAGATAGGTGATAGTGGAACCAATCTGCCGGCATTACCGTCGGAGAAACCAGGACCCCAGCGGCGCATCGACATCCGCGCTATAAAATCTTCGAGCCTCAACAACACCAATCATCTCAAATCAATTGCCAGCCCATACATAGCGTTAGTTGTGCGCTCACCTCTGGTCTTTGGACTTTTCTTCCATAGCCTGGACACTCATCCTTTAACTTCGCCCATCGCGATTTCTTACCACCGCTTGCTCAAGGCAGGTCAAGACTCACCAACTTCATCAACCGTACTTTTCTCTCCCCTTTTCTTGAACCAATCCACTCAAGAAAACATGGACTCCGACCCAATGCAGCAGCCCATGGCTCAGGAGACGGCGAGCCCTGTCATGGCTCTTCTCAGAAAGTATGGCAACAACGCGAAGAATAACTTGGGCAATACTTTCAACGACTTGACTATCCACCATTGGATTCGGATCATCATACTCGTGGGCGGCTATATGCTTTTACGGCCCTACATTCTCAAGTTTGTTACCAAGAGTGTCGTTGACAGAATGGACGATGAAGACCAGAAGGAGAAGGCGGCAGAGAGGGTTCAGGCTGTGCTGCAGCCCAACGACATCCGCTACTCCGCCAAGGATGGCAACGCTGTCGTTGAGGAGGACGCTGAGGAGGAGCAGGCTGCTGCTACCAGCTCTGACTGGGGTTCTAAGGCCAGGACGAGACAGAGGGAGATGTTGAAGCAGCTGATGGAGGCGGAGGAGAAGAGGAGACAGGAAGAGGAGGATGACAAGGACATTGAGGATCTTCTGGAGTAATAATCGGGAGATGTCAAACACGCACATGGCGATGGTTCACTGCTCATTTCCGTACTTGGCTGAGAAGAAAAAGCCTGTGACTGTCCCAAAGGTACATAATTCAATAGCATGCCAACATTCAAGTCGCGTCCAATTTGTTGCTGTGGAGTCTTGGCGCCTACGACACCCGCGCAATCATCTTCATGTAAATTCCAGGAGTCCAAATCATCCGATCTACGACATCACTCAACATCACTCGCACGGCGTTAGTCCTGCCCGGTCCAAACATCTACATTACATCAGTCAAGCATAATCAGAGCAGAGGCATCCAGGATGAGCTCACAGAGTACCAGCCAGCAACTCAAGAGCCGTGACCCATTGACTCAGCGCACCATAGCTCACTTCGCTTCGGTCATGAAACAACTCCGCGAAATGGACGCCCGGGTTGAATGTTTAGTCTAGCAATCTCGGCATTTCAGATGGCGTTCCCACTCGAGCAGCATAGCACAGCTACAGAGTTCTGCAAAAGGGCTAGAATCCCAAGTCCAAGCCCAAGCCCAAGCCCGCCATTCACCACACCAGCAGCCGTGTGATTGACCGATGGCGGATCGGCCGCGTGAGACTGCAACAATGGCGTCGAGTTGGGCAGATCGGTGGTCTTACAGCTGTGGTGTTTCCAAATCACAAACACAAGATCATGAGGTTACTCAGCTCACCGCAACAATAAGCACCGCACTGAAAGGCCTTGTCCGCCTCAAAACATGCACGCACAATAGGTCCAACGAGATCTCTATCTCTCGTTGCCTCTGTCGCTCTGTGGCGCAACGGAGGAAGCCAGAGTCCAAGACGCAGAGCAACCCAAGACAGCGCCCATCGGCTGTGGATGAACAAGCATGCTGTGCCCGCCTGAGAAATATGGTAGGATCACTGAGCACAAAGCCGAGCAACTACTAACGTTAGTAGTACTAAGTTGGTTGTTAGCACATGGTCAAAGTCCTTGCCATGCCATGTTGCCCAAGTAATAGCCAGACGTGCGCCTGTTTGTTGTTCCTCCGTGTCGACCGGTGTCTGATCGAGGAGACCGAGTGGGGCTGCTCTCGAAGATGCAGGGTTTAGATCGGGCGACATGAGGCTTCGCAATCGTAGAGAGGGGCAACATAGCGGGGTTATTGGCCCGTGGTAGTGTGTCTTAGTAGGAGGGGCCTTTCAGGCGCTGATGGGGGAGGCTTATCAGAGGTTGGTACATCAGTACTTGTGTCATCGTGAGCTGTTGTTGTGCATCACTCGTACCTTCCAGGATCAGCTCGCTAACTTACCATGCAAGCTGCACTTTTATGTCATGTTTCCCACATTGTTCAGGCTGGACTCGAGCGAGCTGCGCCCCCAGCAACTCTTCTCTTTATTATTAACCTGCACCGGCTTCTGCTGCTTTTTCTCTGATAGCAAGTCCTTAACCTTAGTCTAATTGTGTTTCAAGCTTGAGTCTTCGTTATCGGTTTTCGTGTCGTTGTTGTTGTTGTTGTTGTCCTCGTTTCGAAGCTTTAGGCGATCTCAACTGCGTCCACCTGCTCGAGCCTCCCAGTTGTTGACCGTCAGCCGTAACCCTCTAGCCAAGACCAGACGTTGCTGGAACCCGGCAGCGACCTGCCGAGACCCATCGCCAAGTTACCATAGTCGCTTGTGAAGCTTCGAGACATCGCTGTTCAGTGTTTGCTTGGTTGAGGCACCTTTCTCCTCTTTCGCTGCTCGCTATCATGATCTAATCCCAGACTTCTTGACCAAGTAAGACGTAACATGGGCGAGTCGCTAGACATTCAACACCTGCTTCAAGCAGGCTACTTTACCACCTCCCGGGCGAAAAGCCCCAAAGAGTACTGTCCTTCTCCGCGCTACCTTCTAACTCAGGCTGACAGATTCGGCAGTTCATCCCCAACGATGGAGTCTCGCACTTGGTTGCAGACCATTCCATCGCGCGAGCCTGCCGTCTCTCGCTCTCGCTCTCATCAGACACCCACGCGCCAGCCCAGGTTCCGACCACCGCCTCCAACTGTGGAAGATGAGTCGGATGCGCTCAAGCGTGAACATGGCGCCGTCGTGGTTGCTATGTCTATCGACGACGAGACTCCCTCACGCGGCGATGTTGACCAGCACCCCCTCATAATGGAGGTTCACGAATACAATCCCGAGCGACGATTTGTGATCTTGACCGGCCCATCGGGCGCTTCTGACGTCGCTGAGCCGGACAACAAGAAGAGTGAACTTCCCCAGAAACCTCAAAGTGAGAACCAGATGGACCAAATCCCTCAGGAGGCGAACATCAACCGGCGCTACGAGTCAGAGCTGAAGCCGGAACCGAGCGGCGGTGCCAGCGTTAGAAGGGATAGTAGCAGACCGCCTCTTGAGAAGCGAAGGAGTAGGCAGGACTTACCGCGACTAGATACAGATTTCAATGATGACCGAGGGTCCCAAGAACCGCGCAGTCGATCGACTGCTAACTTCAGCCGCCCCGAAACATCTTCCGCACGCCCACGGAAACTCAATGACGAACCACTGTTGCACCCGGAGGTCATGAAACACGGGCCTGGTGAAAGGCGCGACAATGCCTACTATGGCTCCTCGACGTCTCAGAGTGCTTCCCACAGATCGCCAACGCAACGAAGTCAATCAAATATAGCAGACGACCGGCGATACGACGACAGCTACACACGCGCCCCATCAGCCTCGACCACGACGAAGCGCGCAAACCCTCCCGTGGACCCAGCGAGGACAAGTCGACCCAGTTCGATCGAGACAGGTGGTGACCCACGAAACAAAGCGGAAAATGTTTCAACTCGGACTAGCAAGAAGGACCGATCTCCTCCTTATACTCGTGCAGAACGTGAGGATCCTGGACGCTTGCCTAGAGTAACTCCTCGAGAATCGGCTTCCCTTCGTCGCGAGGACACGCGCTCTGGTGACGAACATCCTAAGGGTCCAAGGGAGCTACACCAACGAAGGCCAAAGTCGGTCATTGTACAAGAAGGCTGGGAGTCTGTGCCAAGTTTAGATAAGGTTGATTCTCCATTTGGACCGCGACTACGCCCTAGAGGCCCAGTCTCCTCTATTCCGATACTTTCAGGCACTGGAGAGGCGTATACCAACCCGAGATCATCGGCCGCGTTCCCAATTTCTAGAGACGAACAAGTTCCGAGAGAACCCTTTGACCGACCAAAGAGCCATCTCCCGTATCCTGTCGATGATGATCCTCTAGTCGATTCATTTGATGTTCGAAGCGGCGCGCAGAGACAGAGTCGGTCACGTAACGGCCCAGACTCGTCAGTCTCAATGCCAGAACTGCCACCACAAATCCCGGTTGGGTTAGCAGATCCTTACAACCCCATACCACCATCTTCTATACACATGGCACGACCAGTAGATCCAGGCCCAACATGGCAAGTTCCACTATTTGACCCTGTCAAGGATGGCGCTCATGCGGAAAGGCCCAAAGGCTCCTATCGACGTTACTCGGAAAATGCGGAATCGAGCACTATTCCAAGGTTTCCCGAATGTCGCCGCAAGCATCCCGCCGCAGGCAAACTGGATTGGCTTACGCTACCTAGGACAGATTTTAACATCTGTCCGGACTGCTACAACGCTGTCTTCGCCAACACTGAATATCGTACACAATTTCAGCCAATGCTGCGTCCAGCTAATAAGCCTATTGTGTGCGACTTTGGCGTTTACCCATGGTTTCGCATTGCCTGGCTTCTAACTCTCAAAAACAACAAGCCCACACTGCAAGCTTTCCACGATGTAGCTAGCATTTTATCATTAACCCAGGAATTGCCATGTCCTGGTGATAGGAAAACGACACGAAACTGGTATACGATTTGGGATCCTTACACGGGACGACCTGTTCACAACTTCACTATCTGCTCTCGTTGTGCCAGTATCGTTCAAGCGTTACTGCCCAACCTGAGCGGCCTTTTCGCACCCTTGGATGCCCGCTCAGAGCCTACCAGGGGAATATGTGCGATGAGGTTCAAGCCAAAGCGCAAGCGCTTCGTTGCCTACTTTGACGCTATGGAAACCACATCCGATCAGGCCCGCCTGAACCAAGAGGAGCCAGATGTCCAAACTCTGGTGTCTGATTTGGAAAAGCTTACCCAAGTCAGCGAATGCCATGAGGATACGCCGATCAAGGACGAGTACTGGCACACCATGCAGTTTCTCCGGCAATTCCATGTATGCGGAGAGTGTTTCGAAGAAGTAGTGCGGCCCCTACTCAACGACGACAATGTTATTGCTCGCAACTTCTACCTGAAGCCGCAAAAGGTTCCCGTAGCAAGCTGCCAGCTGTACTCAGCCCGGATGAGAGACATATTTTACAAAGCGTGCCGCCTGAACGATCCCAAATACTTGGAGTCAAAGGTATTGGAAAGGCTGGATGTGGAATCGGATATACACGAAAAACTGGCGAAGCTTGATAAGTTGGGAAGAGACGAAGACTGGGTAGATGAACAGGTGGACAAACTAATTCAGGAGTGGAAGAGATGGGAATGAAGGCACAAGGCAATGCACGACGTACTTTGACGAATCTTTTGATGGAAGTATCTAGGCATTATGACGGCCTGAAACGATTTATATAGCATATAATGAAACAAGTCTGAACGCTGATCTTCTCAATGATATAAATCTTGAGGGTATTTCTAGTGAGGTTACGAGCGTTGAAACACTACTCATACCGTGAACCGGGCAGTAAGTTTCAAGGCCCCACCTTATCGTATTACAAGCCACGGATCAAGTTTACCAACTGTGGCTGACATAAATGGGACGGTGTCGGGACCAGATCACGTGCCCGATTTTGCAAAATCTCGTCTAGGGCGGAGCGTAATAGTGGAGCTTAGGGTCTCCGCCCACCAAATTGCGTGCAAAAAACCCTAGGTAAATTTATCGCGAGGCCCGAATTGTAACCTCGCAACCCATCACCTATTTCGACGCCGCACGACGCCCCAGGTGAGCAACCCCGTGCCCTTCCTCTCACTCTCGAGAATCTCCAATCTTTTTCCTCTTCAAAGACGATCATACTAACCTGAAGCCCTTGCTTCCGCAGGTCCAAGTCCCCAACCTTCAAAATGGCTTCGCGACCTACCGTCTCGATCATCGGCAAAGATGGTGCTCCCACTGGAGCTACCTACACCATTCCCGCTGTCTTCACCAGCCCGATCCGACCGGACATTGTCCAGCAGGTTCACACCGGCATCGCCAAGAACAAGCGTCAGCCTTATGCCGTGAGCGAGAAGGCTGGTCACCAGACCTCTGCCGAGTCCTGGGGAACTGGTTAGTGAAACGATATTTTCTTCAATTTTCAATAGTGGGGAGGGGATCGGTGAATGGGAAAGGAGTCAAGCATACGAGCGACGTGCTTGACGGGGAAATCACTTTGGAGAATTGCATGCCGACGTCTTATTGCTGATCCTGGGGCTAACAACGAAACCTCTAGGTCGTGCCGTCGCCCGTATCCCCCGTGTCTCTGGTGGTGGTACCCACCGCGCCGGTCAGGCCGCCTTCGGTAACATGTGCCGTTCCGGTCGCATGTTCGCCCCTACCAAGATCTGGCGCAAGTGGCACATCAAGGTCAGCCAGGGCCAGCGGTAAGTCTCGATCCAGAACTGGTTTTTGGAGGAATTGGCGACTAATTGACGAATAGACGCTACGCCGTCTGCTCTGCTCTCGCTGCCTCCGCTGCCGTTCCCCTGCTCCAGGCCCGTGGCCACCAGGTCAGCACCGTCCCCGAGGTCCCCCTGGTCATCGACTCCGCCGTCTTCGAGAACGCTGCTATCGCCAAGACCTCTGCCGCTCTCAGCCTCCTGAAGGCTGTCGGTGCTTCTGCCGATGTTGAGAAGGTCAAGGGCTCCAAGAAGCTCCGCGCCGGTAAGGGTAAGCTCCGTGGCCGTCGTCACCGCCAGCGCCGTGGTCCCCTCGTCATCTACGATGCCGAGACCGACGGCAAGGAGCTCATCAACGCTTTCCGCAACATCACCGGCGTCGAGACCGCCCCCGTCACCTCCCTCAACCTCCTCCAGCTCGCCCCCGGTGGTCACCTCGGCCGCTTCATCGTCTGGACCTCCGCCGCCTTCAAGGCCCTCGACCAGGTCTACGGCTCCACCACCGAGCCCTCTGCTCACAAGCGGGACTTCCTCCTACCCTCCAACGTCGTCTCCCAGGCCGACCTGACCCGCCTCATCAACAGCTCCGAAATCCAGAGCTCCATCAACGCTCCCAAGGGCGAGGCCATCACCCGACGATCTGCTGTCCAGAAGAAGAACCCTCTTCGCAACAAGCAGGTCATGCTCCGCCTGAACCCCTACGCGACCGTGTTCGCTCAGGAGTCGCAGAAGAAGCAGGAGTAAATTTCCCGACTCGCTGGGTGTGCAGTGGGCTAGGATGGGGAGAGAAGATGATGACTCCCAAGGAAGGGATTTGCATGGTTTAAATCGAGGCGTAACGGCTTCTGGAAGGTTGAGCTCTTAAAACTGAATGGAGAATTGACTCTTTATGAATTCCGTTTACTCTGCATCAGCATTGTCGCTCTGTTATCGCAAAGCGATTTGTATGTGACTGCTTGTTTTTATATCACTCGATCTAAATCATGACATGATCTTGACCCATTCATCCAATATCCACCCAAACAATGGAAGATGTCGTATGTCGCTCTATGGTTACCAATATCATCTCAATAGACCCGCAACTATCTACCACACATGTTTAGTCCAGTGCAGGCATCTCCTTGACCAGTTTCTCAATCTCAGGCACACTCTTGATCTTCCAGAAGTGCTGGACAGCCTTTGCAAATCGCAGTGAGCCATCCTTGACATTCTCGTCACTCTCGGCCGCAAAGCACAGGCGAACGTACTGCCAAGCACGCTCCTTGCGAATCTCAGGCGTCGCCGCGAAAACAAAACCCGGCACACCGATTGCCACGTAGGGCGCATGCGTGCACAGCATGAACAGCGCGATAGACAGTGCGGGACCGTCAATGACGCTTTCGCCATCGGAGCCCTTGGCCTGCCACAGCGGATGGGACTCAAACAGCACGCGGGTCCAGACGAACATGCCGCCGTGGGGCCAGTCAAACTCGAGAATGCGCGTCTTGGTGATGATGCCCCAGTTAGAGTCGGTTTCGCGAACGGGCGTCGACTGCTTGAGCTGGTAGGAGTGCTCGCCGAGGATGGTGCACATGATGTTCATGCGACGCTCGTAGGCGCCGCGAAGACCGGCGAGCCAGCGGACCCAGCCGGAGGTGTCCCAGCCGGAGTAGGTGAGACGGTCACGGCTGGAGAGGGAGGTGAAGGTGCTCGTGGCTTCGGGTTGGGCGCCGATGAGCAGTTCGGCAATGTGGGATTGTGCAAAGCCCGAGGGTTGCTGGGTGGTGGCTTCAGTGATGCTATGTTGAAATAAAGAGTCAGCAGATGATTGTAGTATCTCGGATCGCGTTGCAACGTACCGCTCGAAACGCTCGATAAAGGCTGGCTGGGCAGTCAACGAGCCCAGACGACACCCTGGCGCGATAGTCTTGGAAAAGGTATCGAGACGAATAACTCGACCTTCAACATCGATTGCCAGGTACGACGGGACCAGTGAGTCGATGAAGTCGTATCCAGATGATTGGGCCCCGACACGTTCGGGATCAGACTTGATGGATGCCTCGTCCAACCCTCTTGATTTGGCGTTCTCTTTGACAGCTGAGGGAAACTGCATATACCAGTAGGGATCGTCTTCAACGATGAGGAGGTCATACTGGCTTGCCAGAGCGTAGATCTGCTTACGCCGCTCGACTGAGACAACGCCGCCAGTTGGGTTGTGTCCGATGCTATTACGGGTATGTCAGCACCTTGCTCGCTACTACAAGTGTAGGCTTGCCGTCTTGCAGACGCAGGACGACTAGCCAACGGCTGGTCAAACTCACGTAACGGTATACAGGAGGTGCGGCTGGCGCCCCTTTGAAGGATCCCAGTTCTCCAGGACATCCCGCAGTCCACCAGGGCCTTCTGCCAGCATGCCCTCACCATCCAGCTCAACAGGGACAGCCTGCACGCCAAAGGACTCAGCTTGTGCCACGGCATTGTTGTACACAAACGCCTCGCACAACAGACCCGGCCTCTCGCTCAGCGGGTGAACGTTTTCAAACCAAGGCTCGACGATGAGCTGCAACGTCTTGGCCATGCCATCCGTAGCACCACTCGTCAGTATGACACCAGGACCATTGTGGTACGGGACGCCGCGGTGCAGGACCTCGCGACTGAACTGGCGCAGGAAGGATACCAAAGGCGGGTAGCCGTCTGCAGTTCCGTACTGAAGAGCCGTGGCTAGGTCGATGCGGCGCGCAGGATCCTTCTCGTTGGCGATCTTTGGGATGGTCGTATGGGCCGGTGCGGTAGGGTCGTCTCGGCCAGAGGAGGACGAGGGCAGGACATCATTGGGGTAGTTGGGGGTAGGTTCGAAGCGCTCAGGTCGGGCGACCTGGGCTTCTAAGGTGTCAAATGGGAAGAACTTGACATTGGGCATTCCTGAACGGCCATGTTAGCTACCGTTGCAAGTTGAAACTCGGTTGTGGCTTGCATAGGCGGCGTTATATGGGAAGAGAAAAGGAAAAAGAAACAGAAAAAGAAAAAGAAAACCCCCGACGTTGTGCTATCTAGATCCTGCATCACAGACAACGGCCCGCATGTTATCGGTACGACAACCCATACCATAGGAACGGCGAAGAGAAAGCATGATAGAAGTAGGGATAAAAAGTGAGGGATTACATACCGCCAGAGAGGTTACTGAGGCCTGGAAGCTGCATGAACTTGTACATTCCCTTGATAGCGCTTGGCAACCGATTCTTGGTCACTCGGGAATAGTGATGGGTTAGATCCAGCGGTGGAGGAAGCTGCGCTCCCGCTGCCGCATCCGCACCCGCATCGTAAGTTACTGAGGTCATCTTGGGTGTCGAGTCTGGTGCTTGCGAGGTTTGAGTTTGCTGTCGGGGGTAGCGCCGAGGTCGCAAGTCTTGCAGACCCTGTATTATACGTTCCATATTGTGCGAGCAACGACGGCGATGGTGACAGCTGCGGCTAGGATGGCGATAGGCCCACAAGCGGGAGTGGGGAGATCTGCCCGTTCACCGGAGGGGGAGATGATTGACTGAGGTAGAACTGCCGCCGTGCTGGATGGAACAGGATCAAGGAGTAGAGTAGAGTAGAGTACGGACGTTGCTTATTGTAGTCGTTCAGCGAGCATCTTCTCAGTCCCAGCTGGTAGACAGATTGTTTGGCCCCCCTCATGATTTTCTAGGACGTTATCGCGATATGACAAATCCACCAAATCCCAAAACTCCACTTCCGCTCACACTCCGGCTTTTGGTTGCCGCTAGTAATTCTACCTTCCGCAATTGTCTTTGCCAAAGTTGGGGTGGCCACTTTTACAATTCGATTTGCTGCATTGAATCCATTTTTTTCTCTTTCATTTTAGATCTGAGTGGCTTTCAAAATAATATAAATAATATCGAAGAAATAACGTTGTGATAAGCTGATGAACTTGAAAAACACATCCAAGCTTCAGGGTAAGCATTTCTACGCCATCGTAACATGATTACCATCACAGCAGTCTACCAGTCTACCAACCTACCGGTCTATCTAGTATATCCAATCTATCTATCTTCACCCTTCAGGACTGGTGTTGCCATTTCTGAGGCTCATAGTGAAAGTCCAACTCTTCAAGGGTCTGTGCCTTGCATCCCCTCTCCTCGAACCGCGCCTTGGCTTCGACATAAATGCTTCGTTGCCACATGAGGTTGTCATCCCAGTAGGGAGGCTCCTTTCCCACGTGCTTGGCATTCATAATCCAGTCGTGCAACTTGTTGATGTATAAACCATCGCCAAGATGGCCAAAGACGTGAAGCCAATCACCACACTCTCTCAGCAACCACTGGCTCCAGGCCTCCATCTCATCCTCAGGTGGCAGCTTCAAATCATTGGACCACGCGACTGCCACCAGGGCAGCCTGGCTCTCGGCTAGTGGCCACGGCGCGGCTTTCATATTCAGGGACAAGAAAGCGAGGGTAGGGTGCTTCACGGAGAATATGTGCTGGAAGAGCCCGTTTACACCGTGCCCGCTCGTGAGCATCTTGCTCGTAAAATCCTGAAGGAACGGGTAGCTGTACAAGTATCCGGTACAGAACACCACGGCGTCAATGTCCTTCTCCACGCGGCCGTCCTTGAAGCGGACACCCCGCTCTTCTACGACAAACTCCTCAATCTCGGGAACTTCCTCACAGCCAGAGTGCGCCAGGCGATCGGCATCGGCAGGTTGGCGGCCCGACATGAGTGCGGGTTTCTCGCATTCGCGGTTGATCTGGAGACCAATGTCAAGCCCAGATGGTCCGTTACCCACGATGATGACCTTCTTTCCCTTGAAAGGGGCGGGTGTGCGGTATTGTCTTGAGTGGGTAATGACATCGGGATACGTGTCGTTGAACTCTTTGAGGTTCTTGATGTTGGGGATGTGTGGGGTTGAATAGTGCCCATTTGCCACGACAACAGCGTCAAACGTTTCCTTGGTGACTTCTCCCGCTCTAGTAGACCGAGTCTCAACCTCCCACTTGTCGCATCCATGCCTCTCCTTCAGGGTGACTCGGTTGACCTGTTGCTCGAAGCGAATGAGACGTCGTACATCCTCTCCATATCGAACGAGGTAATCCTGAACCGTCTGACGATCCGGGAATAGCAGCGCATTCTCGGGGAACCTTTGCCCAGTGAAATTCATGATCTCGCATGGAATGTTGGTGTTTAAGTTCTCGTACATAGGCGATGGGTACACGGGTGCGGCCTCGAGGTTCAGTCGAAAGGGCTCGTCGGGAGGGCACAATGGATCTTCCTGGGGAACCGGACCAGTCTTCGGGGTCAGGTCGTTGTAGTTCCAAATACCGCCAACTTGGTCCTTCTTCTCAAAGACGACAATCTCGTCAAAGGCGTTCTGATCTCTGAGGTACTTAGCCGCCGCGAGACCGCTGGGTCCTGCGCCGATGACAGCGATGCGTTTCACATCAAAGACGGGAGATGCGATAGATCCCATGATGAACCAAGCCAGATAGTACAGAGTGAGAAATAGAAAATAAGAACGGAAGCAAGTAATACAACAGTAACAGAACTTGGGGGAAAAGAGAAATCTACTAAAGAGAAGTTTGAGCGAGGGACTTCAACATGACATGACTCCTGATCTAACTGAGGAGTGCAGTTTCCAGACTCCGAGTCGCTGTAGGAGCCCGGCCCCGCCTAAACTTTTGGGCCGTGGTTCGATTGTGGGGGGGAGGGGGGGGACGTTTTAACTTGACAGTGAATGGAGGGGTGCTGAAGCTGTAAGAATACCAGCACATCGTACTAACTACTCTGCTGTAGCTCGGTAGCTGTGCTCACCGCCTTCCTCATCTGCTGCCTTTCCTGCAGCAGAGAGCAAGCTCCTGTAAAGTACGTACCTCGTAGCTCGCAGTTTACGGAAGCTCAACTCACTTCAACCTTTTCCACACTCTCACTAACACGACAAACAAACAATTGCTGGACAAACGAGCTCGACGCATTGGCCCACGCAGCTCTACCAGATAGAGGATGCGATGCACGGTATCCCTGACATTTGCAGATACTCACGCTAAACATATGGCGGCGATAGCTGCATCCGTCCCGCCTTCGACATTGCCCTAGAAGCGAGCGCAATCGAAACCACTCCCTCACGAACGCGACATCGTCAACAGCGCCGTACCGATCATGGCTAGCGAACAGCCCACACAAGGGGTAAACCCTTCTCCCACCGATGAAGCGACGCCTATTGCGCTCCTGCAGCCTGACCTTTTCGATCAAACAAAGCGCGTCGTTGACGGCGTGGTAACGATTACATGGCCTTTCAGCATTGTCACCAAGTCGATCGCATTCATCCTTGCCGAACCTGACTTCCGGCTGCGACGTGAGAAGGGTCAGGTTCGTGTCCGATTCCATGGTGCTGTAGCCAAGGCCGTTACCGATGCTGCTATCGGAGGCGGTGACGAGATTCGTCTGAGCTTGGAAGGCGTGCGTTGGGAAAAGAACGAGACGCAAACGCAAGTCGCAGGCAGTACTTTGGAATGGCAACTCGAATTCACCAATCGCCTCAATCTCAAAATTCGCCGTCCGGGTGTGCAAGAGGAGAAGGCTATCCAAGTCGATGCACCAAGCACAAATGGCGACGCGACAAATGGCCACGAGGACATGGTGCCCGTCATCGACTATACAGAGGCAGAGGGTGTGCCTCTCGCGGTAGCGCCTCCATCCCCGGACATATTTCTTAACGCGAAAAGACCCGCTTCTGACACGCTGGAGCCCCAAGAGTTTGCTTCGCCAGCATTCATCAAGCGGGCTCGGATGTCATACGGGGCTCTATTTGAAGACGGCCTGGATGTTTTTGATGAGGATGTCAGCAAGAAGAACAAGTCTAAGAAGCGTACTCGTTTTAGCTTGCCGGCAAATGCCTGGCGGTATAGCAGCCGATCACCCAGCCCGGAACCTTTAGATGAATCTGATGAGACCAACGCCGGAGAGGATGTGGCTGTCACAGATGGCCAAGCACAGCTGGCGAGCGAGACCCCCACTGCCACACCTTCGCGCCCTGCTATGGTTGACGAGGGCTGCCAAACCGCGGATCTTGACTTTACTCCCATGAGCCATGTTCAGGTTTTGGCGGAGGCGCGCCCGGCTTTTGCATTCCCATATTCAACACCAACTCCACTACCTAGAACGAAGCCCATAGCTGAAGGAGATGCAGTCCTGGACCACTCTTTGCGCTTTACCGAAGCATCGCATGCGCCTTCCGAGCTGTCTAGGAACCATTTTACAAGGCCGGATGATGCTGACATGGACTTCGGCTTTGCGAACGCACAAACTGAGCTGTTCCAGCCGGCTCTCAATCTCTTTTCAGACGCTCACGATGTTGCGGCGTCACACCCTGCGGGATCCACTGCAACGACAGATGACTACCCGGCATCATTCCTCGACCATAACAGCCATCTTCTACCTACTAGTATAGACAACCACACAGAAATACCTACTCATCATCACCATACCGGGTTAAATAGTGAGAACCTTACCAACCCCTTTGAGTCTCATGCGCCAGTTTATTCTCCATTTGAGGCAGCCTCTCAGGCGCCTCAAAATCCTTGGGCCAGGGCTGTCTCCTCCGCGGTTCCATCTCAAGGTTCGCCTCATAATGGCGCGGATCGGCCAGTGGAAATTCCAAGCTCTTCTCCCATACGTGATCGAGATATATATGAGAGCCGTTCGTCGACTCTTTCCAGCAGAGTCAGGCGAGACCGACAAACAAGTGAAAGTCAAGAAGTCGGAGAAGAAGATGAAGACGAAGAGGATGTGGATGAGGAGGACGAAGTGGAAGATGAGGAAATCGAAGGCCAACTATCAAGAGCCTCAGTCGCTCAAGAGCTGGCGGAGCCGTCTAGCGAGGGTGAGCATTATAGGGACGGAGGCGACCAACCCGGAGATGACTACGACTTGCGAAATTACGATCGCGCACATGACGACGACGACGACGAAGTAGACGAATCCGAGCTGGAAAGAGAGAGGGCTTCGAAGCCCCGAGAAGTACCAGCTCTCAACCCTGAAGCGGACGAGGAAAGTGAGGAGAGTGGCCTTGAAGAGGACGAGGAGCCATACGAAGAGGTGGACGAGGAATTCGCGGAGCCTGGTCGGGATGACCGTGAATACGGCGAGTACGAAGGCAAGGAGGGTGGATATTATTCCGATGAAGAGGGTTATGGCGAAGACGAGGAAGTCGAAGGGGAGTATGAAGTAGAAGAAGACGACGAAGACGACCAGCAGCAAGGACCTGTTAGACCACCAGCTCCCCAAGGACCCGTATTCATCGACTTGCTATCCGATTCCGATGATGATGATCCTGCGCCTGCGCCTGCGCCTGCGCCTGCGCGACAACCAGAAGCCGAGCTGAAGCATGAGCCGGTGGAAGAAAGGCAAGGGGAAGCCGAAGATGAGGATGTAGAGGAAGAAGGATACGAAAGTCAGGAGAGATTTGAAGTTGAAGAGGAAGAAGAAGAAGAAGGAGACGAAACTTCTTCTGGTATTAGCAAGAGAGGCTCGGAGGAAGAGCCTGAGCCCATGCCTGAAGCGATTCATCCTGAACCCAAGCCTAGAGCAACTGTTAGGAGTCCGGCAGAAGAAGAAATGACTGAGCCGCGAGAACCAGTAGAGCCTGCTACTGAGTCTCAGCATGATCCTGAGCTAAAATCAGAGCCAGTACAAGGATCTGGATCTGGAGTAGCGATATCGCTGGAGCCGGTTGGAGAGTCACAGTCTCAGCCTAAGATTCGAGAGTCGGCAGATGAAAGAGCTGGCCCTGAGCCACCATACGAAGTTCATGCACAAGCGGAGAGGTTCGAAGGCATCAATAACACGACGGAGAAAGAAACTGCAGAGCCCAGATTCGATGAGAAGGAAGACCAAAAGACTCCTGCGCTCGACGAGCATATGGATGTCGATGAGGCCGACCCTCCTCAACTACCAGCCACTCAGCACACAACTGCGGAAACAAAACTAGTCGAACATGCCCAGCAGGAAGTGATTGTTAGAGACTTTGCTGACCCTGCCCAACGTAGCCAACTCGCCATCCTGGACGATCAAGTCATGAAAGATGATGATATCGCCGAGGACAGCACGGAGACCGTTACTAGCAATACAGAAGCTCAAGAGGCTGGTGTACTTTCATCGACTACCGTGCAAGCCCAGGCTCTACCTCCTATGCAGGAGGAGGATCTTGCTGAGGCAATGGATGTGGACGATGCCGCGAGTGATTCTAACAGATTCATCGAGACATCTCCAGAGATCGTAGTTGATGACACTATCACTACTGCCGCCGAACCTCTCACTACAATCACAGATGGAAATGTTGCACCTGAACAGGTTCTTCCAGCCATTGTGGTTGACGAAACTACGACCACAGTCACAAAAGCTCTCGCCGCTGCCGTGGACGGTGAATCAGCATCTGAACAAAGAGCCCCTGAATCTCAGAGCGATGCCGTTTCGGTACCCGGAGCTCCCTCACTTGCTCAAGGATCTGATACCCAGCAGCCTGCTTCACCCTCTTCGCACGAAGCTGCTCAGAGCGCCGCTTCACATCGAGAGGGGGCCGAAACATTACTAGCGGTTCAGAGACAAGAAACGGTGGCAGGTCCTTCGGCTGTCGCAATGCAATCGGCTGCGCAGGCTGAGGCGATCGCCGCTTCAAGCGCACAGCTGCTGCTGTCAGCTGCTATTGCTTCGGCGGATAGTGTTCAAGGTGTGGGCGAAACAAATGACCGCCAGCAGCTGGCGACAACTGCCGCCAGGTCACCATCACCAGCAGACATATCCGAGGGACAAGAAACAAAACGCACACCTGACGCTGGCGAAACTACACCGTCACAATCGGCGTCTTTCGTATCGCAACCCGAACGAGGCGAATTACTACTTGCACCAAGTGAGACTCGGCAGGGAACTACCAACGACGTAGATGAAGCTGAAGAGGACGACGTTGGCGTCGAAGCGCAGATCATGGCAGAGATCCTTCAACACTCACCAACCAAGTATGCTGAGCTGCAACCATCGCATTCTAGAGTCTCCGCTACTTCGACCACGCCCTCAAAGCCCTCACCCGACAAACAACTACCAACAGATAGCGAAAGTAAGGATAAGCATATCACAGTCAAATCGCTTCGTGGGCGCGGACACCAATCTACGAGACCTTCCGCACTGAGCGATAAGAGGCAGACCGATCCTAGTATCCTATTGGCTAGAGCGATGATCATACCATCTGAACCAGCTGGGCCGAGTAGCAGTAGCCCACTTCAGCGAGTGACACGCAGTAGGGCTGGCCATGGAGACTCAGGCCTCGATGCCCACACTGCAGCTCCGCACGATGGAACGATCGCGGGGAAGGACAATCACCAGCCAGTTACGATCCGGGTAACGCGGGGTAAGATGAACAAAGATACTAGCGAAGACGTGAGCATCAAGCTCGGCAAGGCACGAGACCCGGCGACGACGCGAGAAACAAGGCGACACTTGACCCCGGAGCCGACAGCTCATGAAACACGAGCCAGCTCTCGCGGTATCACGCCGGATGCCGCGCTAGCAGCCCGCAAATCCCCGTCCGTCACGGAGTCCGCGGGCGGCGTCGAGAACGAAGACGCCGGGACGCTCAAGCTGCACTTGCTCAAGAGCTTGCGCAACACCCTACCAGAGTTTGTCAACCTGAAGGCGATCAGGAATCTCCTCACCCGAACGGTAGATGTCATGGCCGTAGCTACGGAAACGCCCACAGCTCCTCATCGACCCAAGAATGGTCCGCGAGACTACATGCTCACGCTCAACCTTGCAGATCCATCCGTGGCACCCACTGGTGTCTGCGTAGCAAACATCTTCCGGCCACACCAGACATCCCTACCCGTGGTACACGCGGGCGATGTGGTGATACTTCAGAAGGTGCAGGTGGTCTCGATGAGAGGTCGAGGACACGGCGTTCGGAGTGGGGATAGCTCGGCATGGGCCGTATTTGAGAAGGGCACGTTCGAGAAGGGTGCCGAGTCCGTGGAAGATGCGCAGCCGTTGCCGCAGATCAAGGGCCCCCCAATGGAGCTCAGCCCTGAGGAATGCAGCTATGCCGAGGGACTTGCGCGGTGGTGGGGGATGCAAGACGGCAAGGCGCTAGAGAAGGTCGAGAGGGCCAATCGCAAAGTCAACGAGGCTGGCAAGGATGACGGCAAGTAGGGCAGGCAGCGAATACGGAGGAACCATGTGGCACTGCTACGGTGATGATGGTTGCCTCCCAGATGGTATTGGAGCTACCTATTGGCTGAGTCGAGCTGAGATCGCTATGGGTGTACATCAACTGCAGATGGAGTCCCGAGAACATATCCTGTATCTACAATTGAAGAGAAAACAGGACGGATTGCAAGCCGTGGGTGGGGTAGCTATGATATGTAGAGAGTCGTTATAGTGTAAAACTACCAGACAATGGGAAGGATTGATCCTTGTTATAAGAGAACAACTATCTTGTCTTTGTGAGATGCGCAACAACTCCGTGCTCTATCTCTACGAGCATAGCGGATCTGTGGCATAGCCAGACATGAAGCCTACCTATATCCGACAGCGTCACATCCAGCACGCGAGAAGCAAGCAGGCCTCATCAGGGTGCGGACAAAAGGAAGTCGGACCAAGTCAACGGGGAATCTCCCCCCAGATATGCCATAGCTTTACGTCCTAGTCTAGACAAGCTATGCGAAGTAACTTTAATTGGGGGATAGCGTGTTGGTGGCTGATCAAAACGCGGGGAAATAAGGGACGGGACACTGACGAGATTCGCGGGAAGTTTAATGGATAGTTGGCGAGGGAGTCTAGACTCGTTCTGTTCATGGGTAGGAGGAGGAGGAGGAGATATATCGGCTTTCGCAAAGTGGAAGGGCCTGCTTCAGGTCTCGAGGGTACCTTGGCACGTGAATGTCTAGCTGACGAGAACAGCCGGAGCTTTTACAGCTGTTCTGATGGCTGTGGCGGATGTAAGTCTAGTAGCATGCAGTGGGCAACAGCTCACATGTTGTTCCGGTGGACGATGCAACTCAGCCAGACTTTTGCGGGGAAATGTTGTGGTGGTTGGTGGTTATGTGGGGAAGGTTTTGCTGAGCCAGGTACAGTATGGGGAAGCATCCTTCTGGCGTTGATAGGCGGGCTAGCCTCGACTACTATATACAGTAGTAGTATCCTATTCTAGAGTAGTTGAAGGGATAACGTAGATAGATCTTGGGCCAAGCGATAGCTGCCGAGACTCGAGCTACTTCTAGCCACAGGACTTGCTCTTGTTCAGACTGCGCTTTGAACCGCTAGGGGGGGCTTACGTAGGTACGATGGGAAGCAGCTAAGTTGGCTGTTGGGAAGAAAAGCCACAATCATGGCTGACGACAAGAAATTGATCGACGTCTCAACAAAGCGCCAGGTAGAGAAAACGTGCTACAGTAAGCCGGTAGAGCCCAAAGGGATGTAATGTCAAGGTCAAAGTGGAAATGTTGAAGCTGGGGAGGGTGGTCCATCGTAGACCAGACGGTGAAAGAGAAGATGAAGAAAAGGGGAAAAGAGCAAGTGAGGGAGCAAGAAGAAGACACTGGGTTCACGTTCGTCTTGTTAGCAGAAGTCGCTTCGGCTGGATCTACAGATGCTGTAACGAACATGTCTATAAAAAGAAAGAGAGAGAAGAGATAGGTATTGATAATGAACCCTGTCCCTCACTTACATGCTTCGCCGCAGTCAGTAGCATAGGACGCGTAATACATCCGCCTCTCTCACATAGCAACCAAAACAACTCTTAATCTCGTGTATGTTATGGATCCAAAACGCCCGTACCTGGTGCGTGGAAACTTCATCAGAGGAGATAGATGCTGTCTCACGGCCTCGCTCACACGAAACTCTGGAGAGCTCGGCGAAAAAGGACCGGAGCGAGAGCAAGATAGCCAGCCAGCTGCAGAAGATTGCAATGCAACAGTGATATCTCCCAGAGAAGCAGGATCTCGCCCGGACGGCAATCACGGCCTGTTAGTGTCGTCTCGAAATGTGACAGTGGAGATGATCGAGGTGAGCTCGAACTTCTTGGTGAGCAACGTGAAGATCAGGGTGAGAGGTCCATGCAATCCCTGTATTTTTTCCTGGTGAGGGCCCGCGAGACCTCGAACCTCTAGAGGTAAGGCGCTCCCGAGCGCCCTTGCAGATATGCTTATACCGAGGGGGTGAGGCTTAGTGTGGATCGTCCCTGACGTGCGAACGGGGGGGAGATGGATCTAAGCGGAACTCTGCTGTGGATCCCCGGGGAAGGAACGAAGCAGAGGCAGGGGCCTGGTCTGCCACTCCTGCCCGACCCGTAGTGCTGGCGACGGGATGCCGCCAGCGGGGCCCTAGCGCAGCCTCTCGATGCCCTTCCCGTCGCGCTATCGGGCAAAGTCGGGAGAAGTCGGAAGCTCGAACCCCATCCTTCGCTATCGGTTCTGGAACTCGGGAGGCCGTTCGGCACGCAAACTTGGTAAGCAAAAGCAGAGACAGGCTTGACAAGCATTTCGGAGCGGATCCCCCCTTCGCGACGGCGTCCCCCCAAGATGAAGCAGCAGGCATTGCTGCTGTACGACGGATGATGAGGTGCTGATGGGGGCTCCGTAATTACCATGCAGCGAGGTGAGTGCGTGAGACCGAGGAGGAGATCAGGAGCGGCATTGCCCCTTTCGTACTGATGGATGGCGATGGCGTCTATTCCAACCAGCTATTCCAGATGCTGTCAGCTCCCTAGGCTGGTCTAGGAGAGAAGAAGCCGCGTCTTGGTCTTATCTTGTTGAGACGCGGATTGACATATGACAACCCCATCACCACCGACTTTCCGTGTCTTGCTCGCGCGACAGTCAGGAATTGGGAGCATGTCTCTCTGCTAGCCTAGCACAGACTGCACGTACTCTTCCAGCCTGCCCCAGAAACCTCGGCCTCGGGAGGTTGATGCCACTGTACCTTATCTGGGAGCTGCAAGCTATTGCTGCTCATGAATCCACACATCCCCCTCCCCTCCTCTGATGGCATAGGTTCGATCCGCAAAGACGCGGGGTTGTCGCCTCTCAAGCTATCTAGTCTTAGGTAACTACTGAAAGTCGTGTTCCGATCGGCCTGTGCTTGGCATGCTCTGTAACATCACCCAGCGTACAGAGTTTTTGGTAAAACACATCTGAGACCGTCAACGACGTTCGAGATACTGTGACCAACGACGGGCACGAACATGGGGTCCCTGATAACTCCCTATCGAGGACAGTCGAGGGGCGGCTTGTCAACTAGGGCTACCGCATATACGTGCATATTCCATCTAGCCAGTAGAACTCTCGAGTGCCATACAATACAAGAAAGCACACGACATGTACGCAACAATATCGCCTACAGCCATACACGGAATGTTGATAGGGGCTATTTTCTTTTGATGCGATGCCCAGACACCGATCGGCCACACCGCGGGCCGCAAAGACGAATGCTTCTCGAGTAAATGTCAGTCGATTTGAGGGACGACCAATCGGTCCGCCCCAAAGCGATGCGTCAGTTCTCTCCTGATGGTGACGGCCTTCCAAATCTTCCTCCACGGTGATGATGGGCGTTTTGCAAACCTGGGTGTTGGAAACTCGGTCTAGCTCACACGACGTGCGAGATCTCGACGTGTTGTTGCTGATCCTGACCCGTAAACCATCTTGCGAGGAAGCTCTAGAGTAGGGACTGGAATGGCACTGCTCTGTCTGATTCCGTATTCGCAATTTCTCGTCGCCAACCCAAACGCCATTCGCCATTCACCTGTGTCTGTCTGTTCATTTAAAAAAGAAAATTGAAAAATTGAAAAATAAAAATCAGACATTGGGTTACGTTGTCAGTCTCTTGTTAGCTCGCCCCGTAATCGGAGCCATCGCGGGAGCCCTGTCAAACTACACGCAGGCTAGACCAGGTACTAGACAACCCGATCAAAAGCGTTCGAGCGACTCGACGGCAGTCATCGGCATGGAGAATGGGGGAGAAGAAGAGAAAGAGAGAGAAAAACACTCAAAACGAGACGGCCGGTCACGGCGATTCAACTCTAGAGCGCTTGCCTGCCAGCTTTTTCTTTTCCATCACCTCTCACCGCCGCGCATCCCAAGCAGAGAGATAAAGCAGCCTCGAAGCCACCGACAGCATCTTGCGTCACTCAACCATCGAATCATCTGTTCAGACTGTCCAGACTAGTCATACGTACTGCTCTTTGGCAAACAACGTGACGTGACCCCCACCGTCACCCCATCCTCGATACGGCGCCTTTCCAGAGTTCACCCGCGAGAACCCCGGCGGAGCTGTCAACAACCATCAGACAGTCGACTCACCGGGCCTGCAATTTAGATTGTTTGACCTATGCTCACTCTCGGTAATAGTAGTAAGTAAGTAAGCAACCCAGGACTGATAAGTCTATGTTCCATAAGGCAAGACTGAGCTGACCACCACTAAAGCAGGGAGTCGAAGAAAGGACTTTGCAGGAAGGAAGATCAGGTTTCACGGTTGTGCAATACGCTGCTCGAGCTGCTACCGCTACCTGCTACCGCTACCTGCTAGAGTACTGTAGTCTAGTACCGTACTGTGCTACGGAACTGGCTGCAACGACGCACAAGCCAGACGCTGCAGGTACGTTCGGATCCATGCCACAACCTCCCCCGATACTGTCGCCCCGATACACCGATATTCTCCCGCGTCCTCCCAACGCCTGACATCTCCCCACCCTCCCGCTCCCACCCCTGTCCGCTTCCTGACCTGGGTTCCCACGCGGCCTCGCACTCCTCAGCTCCCAGCGCCTCAATGCCCAAAGGGAAGAAAAACGAGGGAGCCCACTCCCCCCCCTTCTCTATACGCGCTGTAACTTTGCTTCGATGCCATCTCCAGCACAAGCGCGAGCAAGCTCAAGCTCTCTCTCATCAAAGCCGTCCCGCCAATATCCACGCCCCAAAATAACGGCCCCAAAATAACGGCCCCAAA